>VZSZ01003224.1:140400-160992 GCA_013398815.1 Ibidorhyncha struthersii | reverse complement strand
CGGCTAGAGCGGAGCAGGAGTAGGGTCGGGTAGCGCGGCCGCCGGGCAGCAGCGGGCCATGGCCTCGGAGGAGCTGGCGCAGAAGCTGCAACGGCGGCTGCAGCTGGAGGAGAGCGGGGCAGCAGCGGAGGGCGAGGCGGTAGCCAAGGGCGAGGAGGAGGAGGTGGCGGCGGTGGCCGGGGACGAGGCGGAGCGGAGCAGCCTGACGGCCAGCGCGGACGCGGAGCTGAGCGCCAAGCTGTGCCGGCGGCAGGACATCAACGAGGGGGCGGCGCAGCCCCGGCGGGCCGCCGTCTTCAATCCCTACACCGAGTTCAAGGAGTTCAGCCGACGGCAGATCAAGGACATGGAGCGCATGTTCCGCCTGTGAGTGGGGCGGGAGCCGTGTGTGGGGGTGTCTGGCCCTGCCCGGACCCGCGGGCTCTGGCCGTCGGGTTTGGGGCAGCGCCTTCCCTCCGTAGACCCTCCCGGCGCTTTTCCCCGGGGGGACATCTGGAGAGAGGCTGCCCGCTCTTAGCGAGATGTTTGCATTTCTCCGCGGTTTTGCGGTCGGGCTGGAAGGAGCTGCGGCGGGTTACCAGCGCCATCTGATCCCCATATTGTCCCTGGGCTTTGGGGGGAGTGGGGGGTAGGGAGTTCGGAGGGTTTGCCTCGGACTCGGGGCTGGAGCTCAGCCCTGCGCTTAGCTGACAGCCTGGGGTTGCCTCTGCTCTACCTGGGTTTGGGACGGCGGCTGTTTGTGGTGGCACCCGTGAGCTTTGGGGGACAGTGGGACGGGTGAGCTGGGGGCAGCACAGGTGCTGGTGCCTCACGCTCTGGGGCACCCGGTGGGTTTGGGTCACTGGGCCTCGCAGCAATGCTGGATATCTGCTTTCAACAACTGCGACCCTGAACATCCCCAGCAGCTTGGCTGGCTCTGCCCACCAGTGCTGTAGCTCCTTCCGCGGTCCCGTTCGGCTTGGTGCCCCATCCTGTGCACCCAAACAAAGCTTGAGCACAGCTTCCTCTTGCTTCCCCCTTCTGGGGGCTGGGATGGGGATCCCCTCCTGGCAGGAAGATTTGTTATTGAAGTCAAACTGCTGGTGGCAATGTGGAGAGCTCCTTCTGTAAGGAGAAAGGCTTGGCCTTTCCTGGGGCCACGATCCTGCCCTTCTCTGTCCTCCACGAGCCCCATCCTGGCTCCTGTGGTTGGGCTGTGCCTAGGTAGCTTTGATTATCTGTGCTCAGGTTTCCCTCCAGCACCACAAATCTCTGGGGACCGATGTCTTCCCAGCCCCAAGGAGGGGGGTCAGGCAGGCAGCTGTGCGTGCCAGCTGGCCACAGGCAGGGCTGCCAGACTGGGAGTGAGCTGTTGCCAGGTGTGAGGAGGCAAGGCCACAGAGGAGCTATGTGGGCTGTCATGGCAAGGTGCAAAGACCTACTTTGGCTTACGGAGGGAGCCGCAGCATGGTTTGTAACTTGTTAGGTCCTTGTCTTCCTACCTGAAAGGTGCCTTGGGAGGCATTGCAAGGAGACCAAGATCCTGGTTGAATGTTCCCAGTTCCCGATGCTGTGGGCTGTTGCTGGCCCCAGCTGGTGCTGTTGCTGCAGGAGACCAGGCGATGGGCTTTTGTGAGCTCACCAGAGCTCTTTGTTGCATGGGCAGCGTCATGTCGGCAGCTGGGCATGGGAAGGGAGGCGGTCCGGGTGAGACTGCTGCTTTGCTCGCTCCTGTGGCCCTTTTGATGGTGGTTAAAGGGGATCCCGCTCTGAAGGGCTGAGATGTGGTGCTGCGAGGGCAGGAGGACAAATGATACAGCCAGCTGTGGGCAGAGAGCCCAGAGCAAGCAGCAGCACTGCCTCAATAGGGATAAGGAAAGGAGTGGTGGTGGTTTGGGAAATAAAAAGTGGAAGAGCTGAATTGCAGCCGAATTTTTCAACAATGAGCTCATTAAAAGCCGGCCTTGTAAGCAGGGAAACCTAGGCTTTGCAGTTGAATGCTAATCAGCTGGTCAATGTAGCTGGAAAACATTGTGTGCCTGTGAGGACTATCGCAGCTGAGCACCGGCCAGTCATGCCAAAAGGGCCAAGCTGGGCTGCATGGTCCTCTGTGCTCCCTGGACAGGCAGACGGAAAACCTCGTCCTGATTTTCACTCTGTTACAGGCACCTGGTGTTAGAGGTGGCAGAGGATCTGGTCTTTGCTCCATCTGCTCCCAGTGTCCCGTTTCAAGTACTGGCTGACACCATGTGCCCAGGAGGAGAGGAAATGTCCTCTCTAATTCCTGCCAGTCAGAGTTTGAGTTAATGTGATTAAGGCTTTTATTCTCTCTACGGCTTATTGGCCCTGGCCACCACAACCTGGGGTATTTCTTACTAACAGTAAAAAATAAGCCTTTGACAGACAGGGATGTATCTTCTCACTGCAGCGGGATGCCACGTTTCCACTATCAGACTTCCTATCCAAAAATGTTTCTTACCAGTTTAGTGGGACTTGTAAATCTGTTGTTTGGACTAAACTTGAGGCTGTAGGACCTGGGTGTGGTGTGGGCTGGGTCAAGGAACTCTAGCTGGGAAGAGGGAGTCTCAGGTGATAGCGGCTGCTGTGGCATCTGTCAGGTGTCCCATGGTACTGCTGGTGGCTCTGACTGCCCTGTGCCAGGGTAGAAGCAAAGGGCCCGTATGAATGTGGGAGCTCCTGAAATCCAGTGTTCCGTCCAGGCGCTGTGTGCTGCAGCCTTGCCAGGAGCATCCTTCCAAAGCAGAAACGATGCTTCTTGCTCCCGCTGCCGTGGTCAGGTTCATTTTTCCTTGCTCTTGTCCAAACATCCTCTCATTTCGGCCCCATTCTGCTGGGGATGGGGTATGGGTATCTGCAATGGGTGCCGAGGCTGTGCCCAAGTGTGCAGGGGCCACCAGGTGCAGACAGTTTTTGGGGTGGATATTTTTTTTGGCAGAGGGACCAGGAAGTCTGCAGCTCAGGCTAATTATAATGTGACCTAATTAGCTGCCTATTCTGACAATGTGTGGGGACTGTGGTAACCATTATAACCTTATTTCCCCAAGCCTTATGAGTGAATTCAGGAGCTCTGGAGTCTCACAGCTCCCCTTGGTGCCATCTTGTCCGGGGCCATGGCAGTGGGGCTGTGAAAGCCTGACTTTGAGGCTGTGCCTGACGGGAGCAACCTTTCCGAGGTATGTAGAAGGGAGGAAAACAGCTACCAGCTTCATCTGCAGGGCGCGAGGGAGTGGAGGAATTCCAGCCTTGCTGGTGCTTTTGTATTTAGGGGATTTAATGTGTTGCCCACATATTTTATGAGTGCCTTGTGCCTGGCTGGTGGGAGAAGCTGTGATGTCCCCTTGCCCTCCTGGAGCTCCTTGGGAGCCCCTTGCCGGGTACCACTGTACCAAAGGATATGTCTGATGTGCTGCAGCAGGCCTGCTTATTCCAGGCCTGCTGTGCTCCTGGTGTGACCGGCTGTCTCTGGAGTTCCAGCAGTCAGGGAGGTCATTCCCATGGGGACTCAGCCACCTCAGGTGCCAAGCACCCAGCCTGGGCCCTGCAGGCTTTGGGGCCTCGAGGTCTTACCCAGCATCTCGGAGCAAATCTTGCTGGAGGAGACTTTCATCTTGCCCTCGTGTCTCTCCAAGAGCAGGAGAGCTCCTGCTACCCTGGTTGGGGAGGATGGAGCTGCGTGTGGCTGAGGAGCCTGTTCTTGTCCCCGCCCTGGCATGGAGGAATTGTTTCCAAAGCTCTCGACAACAGAATAGAATATTTCAGTTGGAAGGGACCTGCAACCATCATCTAGACCAGCAGCCTGACCATTTCAGGGCTGACGCAAAAGTTAAAGCATGCTAAGGGCGTTGTCCAAATGCCTCTAAACCCTGACAGGCTTGGGGCATCGACCATCTCTCTAGGAAGCCTCCTCCAGTGTCTGGCTGCCTTCTCAGGAAAGAAATGCTTCCTCGCATCCAGCCTAAACCTCCCTGATGCAGCTTTGAACCATTCCCATGGGTCCTATCACTGGATCCCAGGGAGGAGAGATCACCACCTCCCCCCTCCATGCAAGGTGAAATGCAATGCTTAGAGGGAATAAAGTACTACTTAGAAAGGATTTTGAAATATTTAAGAGGAGATTATTACTACTTCAGCACCATTACTCCAACTGCTTTATTTCAAAGCCTGTATTAGGCCGTTGCAGCATGCAGGAACTGCAGATCAAAGTACAGGTGCCTGTAGCGTATGGGGCAAGCTCAGGTACAGCAAACATGTACAGGGAGGGCAGGTTTTCTTTCCAGCCTTTCTCAAGAAGCATGAATGTTTAGAAACTGCTCTTTGATCCTTCAGGATTTGGGATTTCTCATTCAACTATCCCTTTTTGGGTGGGTTTTTTTTGCCTTTGGGGTTTTTCAGGCAGCTGGGGAGATGACTGCAGATTCTGTACAGGTGATGCAGTCCTCAGCATGTCCTTTTTCCTCCCTTCTTGATCCTTCTTTCTTCTGTGGTCTAAGTCTCCCCAGCTGTGCTGCGTAACACTTACAATGGTGGTACTTGGGCAGGAATCATGTATAACACACTTCTTGTTCTTAAGCAAGTCTGTTCAGCGAGTGTTCCCTCTTCCCTGCCTCTACCCTCCCCAGTTTTTGCTCCTGCCTTCCTCCCCCAGTGCTTTGGCAGCCAGGCACGCTCTGCAGCCTGGGTGGAAGCGAGCCAGCGTGGGAATCTGGGCGCATCCTTGTTGCAGCAGATTTTGGCAACCACTGCCTGTGTCTCATCTGCTGCCAGGAATGCCGCTGCGGCGGCACTGTGAAGCCTTATCGTGCCGGCCATGGTGCTGGTAGTTGCCTACAGCATCCCAGCCGTCGCAGGTGGGGACCCGCCATGGCTGTGGCACTGACTTGCCGCTGGAGTTGCCTGCCTGTGATGTGAGATGTCTTTGCCCGTTGGCACAAGACCCCCTCTGTCCATAATGCCTGCGCGTCACCGGGGTGAGGCTTGGCTTGTGGCCCAGGGAGCTTTGAGTCCAAAGGAAGCAAAGCTCCCGTGTCACGGCAGGACAGCGGGTGATGGCGGGGCTGGAAGAGCTGGCGAGGCACTCGAGTGCTGCATACTCTTGCTGTGCCACTCCTGTAGTACAGGATGGGATGGCTCCCTGGGATGCATTTAGGGACCAAACTTGCCCTGGTACCATTTGGCTCTGCCTGTGCTGCCTGTTAGGGCTGACCGGTATCCATTACTGGGACAGGGTTGCTGTGCAGGCAGTGAAATGGGTGTGAGCAGTATCAGGGGCTGGCTGGAGCCCTGGGCCCTGAAAGAGAGCTCCCAAAAAGCAGCCAGTGGGGTTTTTGGTAGGGCTGAGGTGTGCCAGGAGCATTGGCTGACCAACAAGGTGCAGCCTGTGCCATGCCCCATTGTGCCAAGTGCCTGTGCCTGGGGCGGGGGGGGCAGCGGGGAATGAATTACACTGTCTCTCATGGCCTATAAATACGCCTCTCCCTAAATAGTCTGGCTGCGTGGCTCCGTGGCAGCCGAGTGGCTGCACCCAGGTCCTAAAATACTCAGTCTGTTTTAGGAGGCGAGGGGGGTGGGGAGGGAATGCAGCAGTCTGCAGGATGCTGCCGTTGCTCTGCGGGGCTGGCACTGAGCATCCGGGGGCTTTGGCGTCCCTCTGGCTGTCCCCGACTGCAAGGGACTGATTTTTGGGGTGCATCTTGGCGCCAGCTGTACCCCAGCCCGGTGTGCTCAACACTCATTGTGCGGCTGGTACAGTGTGCTGCTCTGCCACCAAGGCCAGTTGCTGGCAAGACCCAATTTCTCACAATCCTGGCTTTGTGCTGCTTCTCTGCAGGGATGATGAGCCCTGAAGCAGTGCCCCATGCTTAACCCTTTCAGGGTGGCGCGTTTGCCCCTGGGCTCAGTGCCAGGGCAGGCCCTGAGCGCCGGTGTTTGCCTGCAGGTAGCATCCATAGCAGAAGGGTGAGATGAGCATGGCAGGTGTGGGCTGGGCACGTTCCCTCCTGCCTTCATCTCCATCATCCAATGCCTCCAAGAGGGGCTGGGCAGTGTCCTGACCCTGGATGGGCAGCTGTTGGTGGGGGTCTTGGTGTAGTCCTGCTTCTGCACCCAGCCAAAGGGCAGCGTGAGCTTGCTGGGGCCAAAAGAAACCCCACCCAACTCCAATCCCAAGTGCCTCCCTGCCACAATATGCTTTGCTGCTTTATCTGATCAAAGCACTGCCTCTCCAACTGCTTTACTCTGGAGGAACGGCTCCACGCCATTTCTCCCAAACTTAAAGGAAAAGCAAGTTGACAAATATTGCACTTCTTACACTTCTGTGAGGTCTTGAAAGTGCGTCTTGGAGCTGGGCTGGGTAACAGTGTGAGTGTGTGCCTTAATTAACTCATGCCTTCTTTGCTGTGATGAACCTGCTGCCTTTCCTCCCTGTGACGTCTAAGGTCTGTGACCTGGTTTCTGCTCCGACAGAGGATTCTTTCCTAGTTTTCCAGAAAGCTGTCCGGCCTGGTGTGTTCGAGGGTTTGCTGGGTACAGAGTGTGCAGGCAGACTGATAGCAGGGGCTGCGCACCAGCCTGGTGGTGGTATTCCTGTTATTTGGGGTCTGGGACCCTTGGAAACAAAGAGACATAGAAAGCATAAAAGATGGTTGTGGAGGTGGTGGGACTCTGGAAAGCCAGGGAGGCCACCCCAGTTTTGGGGGGAAAAGCACCCTGTGCTTGTGAAAGCAGGGGCAGGGCTCTTGGTTGCAGCCCTGCCTTACACTGACAATGCCTGCAAGCAGCTCAGCCAGCAGCTTTGTTCGTGCCTTCCTCTGCCACAGCTTCCTCTGTGGCTGTGAGGTTTCTCAGCTGTAAAAGGGCTTTCTTCCAGCGTAACCACAACTGTGCAGGTCTTGGTCTGGGATGGCTTCAGCCCTCACTTCTTTGGAAGAGAGCTAACAGTCAATGAAGGATGATGAGTGGGAGGATTTGACTGGCTCCTGCCAACGGGAAAGCTTCAGCGCTGTGCCTAGGGTTTCCTTTCTGAATGGTTGAAAGGATTTAATTCTGTCAGAGTTGAGATGGTGGCGAGAAGGCAGTGGCAGGCAGTGCACTGGGGCTGAGTCCAGCCTGGCAGACCCTGCAAGGGTCTGTGTTCCCATGCGAGCCCCCAGCTCTGTGCTGGACTCTGATGGCAGGACCGGGATGAGGGAAGAAGGCTGTTGACAGGCTGTCTGATAGCAGAGCACCCATCCCTCCAGCCTTTGGACTTTGAAACCCAGTGATGGCCCTGGTGGGTGTGAAGCGCTGGTTGCTATGTGGGCCGGATGCTTTACGCACACCCGCAGTGGATGTCAGGGGAGGAATTGGTGTATGGTCCCAGGCTGAGCATGGCAGGTCACTGCTTCTCCATCCCTAAAGCACTCTGCTACTTGCACGGGTGCTCTCTCCTCCTGCGAAGAGTCCTTGCAGTCCTTTGTGCTCCATTCGGAGCATGGTCCCACTCCATTCTTACTCCTAGAGGCGGGCACTGGTTTCTTCTACCAGCCCAGCCTTGTGGAGCAGCGCCTGGCCCTGGCGAGGATTGCTGTGCTCCCCCAGGTCTGCCATTCTGCTCTGCCCCGGGACACTGAATAAACAACTGCCCTGAAGCACGGTGCTTGTGTAGTACAAAACCATTTCAGAGAGGAAAGATCTTAACAGCTAAAGGGGGTCTGTTTTGCTTACAAAGAAAGATAGCTGCTTTCTGCTGGGAGGTTCTGGTTGGTCTCTGCTCCCTGTTTCTCCACTAAATGAGCAGGAGACCTGGCAGCAGCTGGCTCTGGCATGCCTTTGCCTCACCGTACTGGTGCATGGTGTAAGCTGTGTGTAAGTAACCTTTATGCTGGACACGCAAGTGGGTGAGATGGAAATCCCACTGAGATAAGCTGAGTTCCTCCATGCTCCTTCTGTGTGGGTGGTTTGGTCTGAGCTCCCCTGAGCTGTCTGACGAGACAGCTCTGAAAGCTGCCCACTGCTTCCCTGAGCTTAATATATCTCAGAACTGGCCGTGTAGTGCAGCTTCCTCTTTCCTCCAAGCTTTGAACCACCCCGTGACTTTATCCATTTGCATGGTTACTCTTCTGGGAAGATGAATATGGGGAATGATGAGGCCTGACCCCTTTCCCCTTTGCATCCCACAGGTACGACTCGGGACGGGATGGGTACATTGACCTGATGGAGCTGAAGCTGATGATGGAAAAACTGGGAGCCCCACAGACCCACCTGGGGCTGAAGAACATGATCAAGGAGGTGGATGAAGACTTCGATGGGAAGCTCAGCTTCCGTGAGGTGAGGGTGATTGTGGGAGCAGACGGGGATGTGGCTGTGGGGCAGAGGGAGGAGGCAGCCAGGCCCTGTGCTCCAGCTGTAGGTAGCCCTGTCCCCTCTATGTCTCTCCAGTTGTGGGGTGCAGTGGAGAAGCAGGTGAGCATCCCCATGCCATGAGGAGCTTGATGTGTGGACCACTGTCAACATCTGTCTCCATGTGGCAGTAAGGGTACCTGATGCCAAAGCTCTCCAACCTCCGTGCTTCCTTTTGGAGCACATTTGAGCCCTGCTGCAGCTGCCTGGGAGTGCTGACAGCGCCCTGCTGTAGCTGGAAGTGGCATGTCCCTTCGGTCACAAGGTCTTATTGCTGGGCTCCTGCAGTACAGCAGCTCAGGCCTCATTTCAGGTGCAGGGCAAGGGCTCTGCTCGGAGCAGCTGATCTCATGGGGTGCAGGTGGCTTCCTCTTCCAGTTTATATTGGGTCTCTCTCTGCATCACACAGTGACCAGCCACGGCAAGCTTCACGAGGGGTGGTCACCTCCCTGCAGTGAGGAATAAACGTGGTGATGCAGCAGTTTGGTTCTGCATGCTGACTCAGCAGGGACACAGCGAACAGGTCGGTCTGTCACAGCTGTGCTGAGACAGCTGGGAGCAGCGTGGGCAGGCCAGGAACTGCTGCCAGACAGAGGAAGAGAGGGAATTTGAGCAGTGACCCGCATGCACTCAAGGGCACCCAACTCATCTCAGCAGGAAGGGGGAGCCCAGGTATCAAAACTTCCTGTTGCATCATCTCCTCCCAGACTTCGGTTGCTGTCTCAGTCAGAAGCGTTCGTCACACTGTGGCTTTCTGAATTAATCGCCAGCCCCTTAGGCAGCAGGGGGGCCAGTGCTGCTTGTGTCCTGCAGCGGTTGTGAGGGTTGTGCTGCTGTCCTGCTTCTTCCTGTCACAGGGGACAGCTGCCATGGGGCCTGAGCAGCTGTGCTCCCTTGTTTCTGCAGAGGCTGTGCTCTCACCATGCCTCTTGCAGGGTCGGGGCTTGCTTGTGGAGATGAGGTGCAGAGCTCTCCACAGCTCAGGACATCAAGTTCTTCATCTTGGAAGTGCCAGGACCTTTGGCAGTGCCTGGCTGGGCTGGTCAGGCTGTGAGGGGTGATGAGCAGCTCGCAGAGCTGCTGCACCATCTCTCTGCGCTGGTGTGTCACACCATCTCCCCTTGCTTTCATCCCCCAAGGGTTCTGTTGCATTTCTTTCACTGCAAGAGGGTAGCAGTAGAAGACAGAAGCCAAAGACTGTTGGGTTACAGGGCCTGGCCCATAGAGAGGGGGAAAGACAAGCAAATCTGGGAAGTGAGAGCCTGTCAGTTCACACCAGCAAAGCCCTAAGCTGGCAGCTCCTCAGGGGAGGGAAGGAGATGTGCCAGGTCAGAGGTGAACCAGGGTTAGCAAAGAATCCAGTGGAGCAGGAAGAGCACCGTGCCCTTGGCCCCAGGTCAGACTGTGATTGCCAAATCACTTTGTGGGATGGAGGAGCCCTCTCTGCGTGCCCTCTGGGCCACCCTTCACCCTGGTTGAAGAGCTGGGGACGGCCTCTGGGCTTGCTGCAGGGGCTCTCTCCTTCTCCTGTGAGAGAAGTGCCTTTATCCCCAAGCCTCTGGAAGATGCTGTGATGTCCTGGCACCAGTGGTGCAGCACAAGTGGCAGAGCAGCTCCTCTTCTGCCACCACCTGTTTGGAGCACAGCCCCCAGAATGGCTGCCCATCAGCTGGCACCGGCTGCCTGTGCTGCCAGCCCTTAGCAGGTGGCGTGTGGCAGCTGGTGCTTGTTGTAGCTTCTCACCAGATGCAAAATGATGGTCAAGCAAATGCAAGCTTGAGTGGCACATGGGTTGGAACGAAGAAGCATCACTGGGAGAGCTCTGGGGACAAATTACACAGCAGCTTTGGCATGTACCCAAAGCTTCCTGTGGTAGAGAGGAGCAGGATGCTTCTTGCCTTGTTGCAGATGTGCTGTGTCTAGCTGCTGTGTTCAGGCAGAGGACTGGCAGGGAGGCAGGTTTCCCAGTGGGTGAGGAGGCCTGAACCAGCTTGTAGCCCTGCCCCACTCCATTTCCCATTGGTGGTGACAAGTAAGCACGTGAAGGGTGACCAAGCTGACTTGGGGAACTCTGACAACACAAGGAGAAACCCTGGTTTAAATGAGTGTCCGAACTCAGCAGGGTGTAACTGAAGCACTGGAGGGCTCTTGTCTGCCTCTCCAGAGAATACTGAGTCCTGACATACTTGCCTGAAGATGTGCTTCTGGCCTGGTCAGAGAATTGGTAAAGACCTCTTTCACTTGCAGTAGGTCACCTTTTGCTGCTGCTTTCAGTAGTGTCATGCCCTCCCATTGCAGGTAAGCTGTTGCCTGGAAAACAGGCTTGTATGGCTCTGACTTGCTGCTGCTGAACCACTGGCCCCATTAGGAAAGCTGCCTTCTACCACTGACCTTTGAGTTTCTATCAATACATCAACAATTAACTGCACAAGACTCCCTCTGGTGACTCAAGCAAAGAAATTTAGGCTTAAAAGGATAGGTACAGTGGGGGGAGAAAAACCACCTCTAACCATCTAGTTCGGTCATTACCACAGGAAACCAAAGTTAATTGCTGTATTAGTAATGTCTAATTGTAGCTGCTATCTAGAACCCGCAGAAATCCACCCACTGTCCCCCATGCCAGCTTAAATGCTGACCCACATCATATGTTTGCTAGCAGGGTTGGTGCAAACCACAGCCTTGGGTGGCACTGCTTTTCTGGCAAGCTGTTGCAGGGCTGCTGCTGCTGGTCAATCCCATACCTTCCCTCAAATCCCCAAAGCCAGTATGGTGCCCACTGGGGCTGCATAACTGCAGCATTGCTCTGAGAGTTGGCACTGTGCGGTAGGTCTTAGATCATGAAGGATGTGAAAGCAGCTATGTCTCTTATCTCTTATGAGGTCAGTGGGGTGGAAAGCGTGTGTCATGTTGTCCTCCTTGAGAGCACAGCTTTCAAAGGTACTGACACTATTCACTTTTGCTTCTCTGTTGATGTTTCCCTGAGGCTTAGCTGCATGTGATGTGTCCTGGGCCCATCAAGGGTATGAGACAGGCTGGGAATGGGAGCTGAATGCAGATTGCTGGTGTTCTCTAGTTAGTAAGAACCAATGCCTTGAGGGCAAATAACTAGTGAGCTGCAGGTGGTATGCTGATGTGAGGAAGGATTGCATCTGAGCTTCTGTGGAAACCAGCACGATTCCCCATAGTCCACCTTGCTGGGTACTTGGGGCTGATGTTAATGCTGTGTCCAGCCCAACCAGTGGTTCAGTCCCTGGTTTCCTTTAGCTCAGCCTGCCCTTCCTGGCTGCAGCAGCCCATATTCCACTGGAGGATTGCTGTAGCAGCCCGTGTTCCACTGGAAGATTGCTGCGCCATCCCCTAGTTTCAGGATGATTCATGCACACTTGTGCTCATGACTGGGTGTTTCCAGTCCCTCCCCGGGCGACAGCTGTACCAGACCTCAGGATTGTGCTGCCTCCGCTGCCCTTTTCCGATGCCAGGAAGTGGGACTCGCAGGGTGGAGCAGAAACTGTGAGGAGGAACCATGACTAATGCCAGCCTGGCTGCCAGCCCTCTGTGTCCCTGTGCCTGGTGGTGGAGGAGGAGAGGAACTAGCCAAGCCCAGCTGATCTGAGCAGAAGGAGAGGATATTTTGGGGGAAGATTTGGTTTCTTTCTGAGCAGGATGTTCTGCCCGTTCAGCAGAGCATCATTAAATTTCGTAGTGTGTTTGGAGGAGGAAAAGTTCCCTCCCCGAGCACAGCCTGCCTTCTGGCTGCTCTGCACTGAGCACACACGGGTTACGAGGCTGTTGCATGAAGCAATGCCTGCTGACACTGCCTCTGCGAGAGGGCAGCCAGCACTGCCGTCATCTCCACACCCTTCCCCGTGGGAGGCCTTCCCAAACTCTTGCATCTTCACCAGCTTCTGCAAGCAACTTGAAGCAGGCGAGTGATTTAGGGGCTGGCTCTGCGCAGATGCTGGGACTCTGCTGCCCTCCTCTGGGACAGCCCGGGTTCTCTGTAGGAAGAAGCAAAGTCCCAAGCCTGGCACTCTGAGGAGTATAGCACTAGAGATATTTGATGTTCCTGTGCAAATGGATTTCAGGGCAACCCTGCGTGGTATTTGCAGCCCTCTGCCCTGCACTGAAGTGGTGCAGTGGCGCCGCTTTGTTGCTTGTGTTCCTTTTGTACCTGAGTGACTTGGCCCCATCTCTGTTCTTTCTGCACTGTGCCAAGCGTTGAGACACCTCCTGGGGTGGCCAAGAATAGCAGGGAGTTACAGGACCTCTCAAATTACGCATAGAGCATCCACATCTTAGCCTGGACTTCGATTAGTAGGTTGAAGGTGGTGCAGAGGTCTTTATTTTTAAGCAGGCAGGTTTTGGTTCCTTCAGTAAAAAAAAGTGTGCTTTCCTGGAGGGTAATATGGCTTTTTGTTTCTTTCCTTTTGCAGTTCACTGGCCAATAAGCACTCTGCTGTAGTGACTCTGGATTTATTAAATATCTATGGTCCAATGCAGGACAAAGCTTTCCAAGCCAGTTGCTCTGTGGAGACTTGTTCAAGCCACTCTGACTATCACAAAGGCATGCCTCTGACCTCACCTCTGACAGGTCTTAGAGAAGCTCTCCTGTATGTTATTTAATGGGCATGACAGGAATTCATAGGCTTTGCTCACCTTAGCAAAACCAGCCGGGATTCCCTGGAACAAGCTGAGGCATAGCTCAAAGGTCGATTTAAGTCACTTTTCTCATGCCCTGGACCAAGGGAGCAGTTGAAGTAACTATGTTCTGTTCTCCTGATGCATTTGTGCTTGATTTTGTTTTCCCCTCCCATACTGTGTGGACCACAGGGCTTGGGAAGGACAGAAGGCAAGGTTCATAGCGGCCAGGCAGTCCCCAGATCCCTTCCAAGTGCATGCACTTGGGCTGCTGTTCTCTCTTAACAGGAGTGCACTGGCACCTCGGTTCAGGGAGTTTGTGGTTCGGGTGTGAGCCAGGGCAGTCTTTGTCCTGCTTTCATTGTCACAGAATGTGGTCTGAGCCCCCAGAACACCGGGGAAGCTGCTGTGGGGCTTGTGAATACACGGTTAGGGTGTGGGGACATAAAGAGGTGTATCTGAGCCCACCATACAGTTGTATTAGGCAGGTGGAGAGGTGGCCTCCTTCTTCTGGCCAAGTAGCAGCCCAGGCTCAGTTGGAGCTGTGCTTTACCAGGGCTCTGCTTCCCAGGAAACTCTCTTCCTAGGAGATTTCTATCTCTTAGTCTGACAGGGCTGTTTACCAGAGCCAGGATGCTGGAGCACAAGTTGCACGGTGCCACTTCATTTATATAGACCCGATTTCCTTTGCTCAGAAATCTAAATTCCAGCCCCCTCCAGGTAAATGTCTGCGCTGTTTGCATTTTCAGTTGTTTGAGCCTCAGTGAAGAACTTGAATGTTTCCTCTCTGTCTTGCTAGTTCCTGCTGATTTTCCATAAAGCTGCAGCTGGGGAACTCGAGGAGGACAGTGGCCTGTTGACTCTTGCGAAGCTCTCAGAGATAGATGTCTCCATTGAGGGAGTCAAAGGAGCCAAGAACTTCTTTGAAGCTAAGGTATGGTGTGGCACAGAGGAACACAGAATAGCTCTGCACACGGGCCGTAATCACCACTGAGACCCTGACCCTGCTTGCTTTTCAATAGAAGATGCTGTCAGATTTCTCCTGAGCTAAAAGGATGCGTATTTCATGCCTCCCCCTGCCAAACTCAGCCATAGCTTTTTCCTTCAAACTTTATGTTGGACTGTAGCTACAGCCTTCCTCTGCGGATCAGTCAACACTAGAATGGCTTAATTTACCATCCCTGCTGTGGGTCTTACCCTGGTAGAGCTGACTGGCTGACCTGTGTCCTTGTGGCTGGGAGCTTGATGGGACTAGCTGGCTGACAGCTTTTAAAGACAAAAGCATCCTGGAAACTAATGCGACTGAGTTTCCCACTTTGCAAAACCTCCCTCAACCTGAACACTCTGAGTTCAGTGGTGAACAGAGTGGAGTATAGGATTTCAGACATCTCTTTCTCAAGCAGCTCTCTGTAACCTTTGGAATCAAAATTGTTCTGTGGGGTCCTGGGGTTGGCAGAAAGAGCTTTGCACCATTTGAAGCTGACAAAGCACCCTTTTTGAAAGCTCTCTTGGAGAGAAAATAATCCTGCTTGTTTATATAAGAAGTTTTTTTCCCAAGAGCATAACACAGCTATTGCACAGCAGATGTACTGAGTTGAAAGCTGGAAAAATAGCCAGCAAATAAACAATGTCTCTTTGATCTGCAGATTATCCATGGTGTAGTATGATGTTCTCAGATTTGGCTGTGATTCAGAACTGTTTTCTGCAGTAGTTTCTCCCACTGTATACTCATGACTTATACTATGCTGTCTGCTTACAAAAAGAATGTATGTGACCTGGTACTGACGGCATTGTTGTGGTCACTTGTTAGTGACTTATTAACAAATGACCTTTCTCTTATTGATGTTGAAGTCAAGCAAGCTAACAGGTATTGGGTGTAAATACCCAAGCATTGCAGTGTAATTAATACTTGACCCATCCTGACAGAGCTTCCCAGTAAGTGCTGGGAGGTGCAGCAAACAGTTCTGTGTTGCTCATCTGGGAGTAGTTTAGCCTCTGGCTCTCCCTCTGATGCTTGACGCTCTTTTATTTTCTCTTGTAAAGGTTCAAGCCCTCTCTTCAGCCAGTAAGTTTGAAGCAGAGATAAAAGCTGAGCAGGATGAGCGAAAGCGGGAAGAGGAGGAAAGGAAACATCGCCGAGCAGCTTTCAGGGAGTTAAAGTCTGCATTTACCCAGTAACCGACCAGCCAATATGCACTCTGAGATTGCACATGACTTGGTACGTTTCCCAGATCAGGGCTCTACCTGGAGAGAACTGCCTGGATCCTGCCTAAAACTCATTCCAGCTTTGCTAGCCTTCCTCTCCCGAAGATCCTCCTGAGTTTCTAAGGGCACAACTCTTGCAGTTACTATGCATTCATAACAATGTGTATCGTAAGAGCTGTGTACATGCTGTTTGCTCTGAACTGCCAGGAGCACATCACCCTAAAGCAGAAACAGCAGGTAGCAAATCATGGGTGAGCACTGACAAGTGTCAGGTTTGCCTATTTCATTCTTTCCTTCTTTTCTATACAACCTTTTTTTTTTTTTGCAACCCTGTATTCATTCCTTGCTTACAGGCAAGTAGTGAGGTCTTGTGTAAATTGGGGTGTACAAAGTACAGCTTGACTTCCTGTACGTTTGTACTGCTGTTGGGTGTTGTCACGCATCCTTGACTACCCCTTTTCTTCATCAAAGCCCCATGCCGCAGGCACTGTGAAAACACTGTGAAGAGATAGTTACTAGGGACACAGATCAAATTAATTATAATTTCCTGTAGCATTTTCTGCCACCCAGCATCTTGGAGAGTCTTCCAGTTTTTCTTCTCGAAGTGCCATAGTAACAAATCTTTCGATAAGAGGTGAGATTTCCCAAGACTTCGAAGAGAGGAAGCTGGCTCTCTCTTAAACGAGGAGTAGAAAACTGAGTTGCCTGACCACGCATCTTCTTTCACATTCCATCACATTTAGTGTACTGTACAGCTTCACTGTATTTTCCAGCCTTAGGCAGCTGTATCTGTTTTTAAGGGATATTGCCAGCTGGACGATGCAATTGGATGGCACACTGGGGTTTTCTATTTGGAAATTTGCTCGTATCCTGAATCACGAAGGTGACATTGTTTGATTTTATTAGAGCCACCACAGATAACACCAGCCAGCATACTGGGTAATCCCTGCTCAAGAAGGGAAGAGTAGCAAGGTGAGCACGTTTAGCTGAATTTGGAGGGCTTGCACTATATTATTAGCCATTTTCTTTCACAAACACAGGAAACTTGCCCACAAATGTTAAAAATGCCCACTGCTTGTCTGGATATATACACTGCAGGTCATGGCAGGGGAGCTGTGTTCCCTCAGACCTCTCTCGAACATGGATTTGCTCAAGTTCTGCCTCTGCTATTGCCCCAGTTCGTGCATTTTATTGTATTTTTTTTTTTCTTTCCAGAATGAAACTCACCAGTTGTCTTTTCACTTGTCTGTTTTGCTTCTTAAACTGTGAGCACTAAACTGTGAGTGTGGAATAATAAATAGAAAAACCTCTATTCTTTAATGTCAGGTGAAAGAATTGCTAAACAATTAAACTGTGTATATATCTTCACAGATTATATTTTATAAATCACGCTTTTTTAGCTAAATATTTATAATTAAATGTTTTTATACTTTACAACAAAGCAGATAATTTCATCTTCAATTATTTCTCCTGTTGCTGAAATGTACAAATAAAGCATTGTTATCTCTGGTCTTGTCTGCTGTTTATTTTATATACCGTTTTGTTCATAAATTACAGTAGCAATCTGCACTTCTGAACGTGCATGTGTTTGATCCCCAAAGCTCGGAGTCCTGATGTGGATGAGTGGGGGAAAATGTTCAGCCTCTTCTTGATAGCACTTCCCCTTCTGCACAGCCGTTCTGGTGCGAAAAGCCCTAATGTTTGCAATTGCTCAGAAAGGGACATGGCTGTGTAAATATCTGAAATACTGTCCACTGCTAAATGTTGACAACTGAACCTTCTCAGCCTTCCCTTATCTTAAAATAGCCACTGCTTCTCAGCCCCAGTAGTGCCCCAGCTGGGAGCCAGGCAGGTTGCTTCAGCTAGATTTCCCTTTGCATTTCCTCTTTCTGCCTTTATAGAAGGGAGGAAAAAAAATATGGACATCTGAAAATGTGTCCAAGTGTCTTTTTTTTTCTACTGTTGCTGATCTGCTGAGCTTTGCTGGCACTGCCAGTTTGCAGGGGGGGCTCAGGAGGAGGCCTAACTGCACCATTGCAGGTACAATACAGTGGTGAAACAAAAAAGTAACTATTTTATGTGGTGCAGCTCTCTCTGTGTGTTGTTGGCAGTCAATGCATTTGTCATGTGTCTGTGAGCCCTTGGGTCTCGGAGGTCAGGTAGAATCAGGGTGAAGGTTCCTTGGTCTCTATTTCCACAGGAAAATTGCAACACTGCAGCTCTTTATTTTCTTTTTTTTTTCCTCCACAGTGTAGCAAGCACTGCTGACTTGTGCTGCTTTGCATGTGCAGCTGGGTGAGGAGCCTGGGGCAGCAGGAGGAGAGGGTGGAAAAAGGGCTTCCTATGGTTTTCCAGATTTGAGTCAATTCCAGCTGACAAGTTTCAATAAGGAAATAAGCAGCATGTCAGTGGTAGTTTTGTTCAATTTAAGTAGGTGCTGGTAGTTGGGGCCTTTATTCAGCACAGTGAACAGTAAGTGCTTCTGGATTTCGAAGTTGTAGCAATGTGAGTTTTCAAATTAGCTTTGCAAAAATTGACATCGGGAAATTAATTGCTTTCCAAATTGTTCTGTTTTGCTGGCAACTATTGGATTGAATCACAGTGTCATCAGCTTCTGCAGAGGTATTAAAAAGAAATTGTCTACCTAAATCTGCCACCTAATACTGGCTGATAATTACTTAATTTTGTTTACCTATAATGAATGTATTAGTCCTTGACACTCCATCCTCCTTTTATGCCTGATGTCACCACAGGTGGCTCTTAAAGGTCCTGGCAATCCCAGCTCTCTTTACGGATACCTGCTGGTACATCAATACTGGTCTGGTACTCCTGACATGCCCCAAGTGACTCTCAAGTCTGTTTGCAATGGCAAGTAGAGAAGTTTGATGAAAAGCCTCTTGTGGTTATGGGTCTTTCCCAGAAAGGACAAAGACTTGCCTCAAGTTGCTTATCTCCTGGAACAGGAACTCCAGGTAGTCCTTGATCCCTGAAAGACTTTTGTTTGAAGTTTCCCAGAGTAAGAGACACACAGTAGAGGAGTCACTAAGACTTCAGCTGGTACTGAGAAAGGGTTCAGCCTGTCTGGATACTCTGATTGCAGTGTGTTTCTCACCAATGCTTCTGTTGCAGCCATCCTTGGCTGTCGGGGACAGTGTGTGATAGCAGGAAGTCTTACCTAAAAAGCTCAGTGTAAACATCATCGGGGAGAAAGGGAAACAGTATGATCAGGTTCTTCCTGGCTTAGGGTTCAGGCTTTTGCTGTGAGGATTAACGTGGCTAAATCAAATTTTAACCTTATAGGAGTATCCAAATAAATCCCTTGGCAAGATGGATTGGAGTAACCCGAATGCTTTACTGTCACCTTTCAAACTCTGCTGGGCACACATGGGAAGGACATCTTAAAATAATTGGATGTTGCAGAAGTAGCAGCGTATTTGTGGTAGTCTGTTTTTCAGCATAAGCCATCCGAGGTGACAGATGCATTGAAGTGACTGACTTTAAAAACTCAGTCAGATGTTTACCTGCCTGAATTGTCTGTTGTTTCTATTAGTTTTAGGGATGCAACAAATAAGAATATGGAAGGCAGAGGCTGCTGAGATACTGACTCTTCTCTGAAAAAATCCCCAGTATTTTGACAAACAGGGAAGCTGCTTTTCCAAATAACGAAAAGTGGAGGTGGCGAGGGGAGATGTGACAGACTGCCATGTCTTCTGTGCTGCTTTTAACAATTATTTGCTGTTTCAAAGCTGTGCTCTGTGTTTGTAGCTCCTCTGCTGTCCCAAGGGAGGCAAGCTCTTGCTTCCAAGCTAGGATGGGTCAAAGCAAAGGGTCAGTAAGGAAGGTTTTTAGTTCATTAGGGACGCCACTTCCCTGCACTTCAATTTTTAATAGCGAGGATAAATTGGCATGCGGGCCAGGGCTTTGAAGTTCATCATGCCCTCAGTACCCAGACTAGTTGCTGGGGTGATTTCACACCTAGACAACATCAGCTGAAGTCCTGTAATTGAACCCTGCAGAAATTTAACCATGCAGGTATGGTCTTGAATTTTCATTACAGTCTCCATGGTCCGCTGGAATGAGTGTTGTGGAGGATTTAAGATGCATCTGCTATTACCAAAAAAAGTCATCTGAGTTTCCTTGAGGTATTTTACAAAAAAGCCAAGTTCTGCAGATGAGGCATGTTTCAGACACTCTCTTCTTGAATTTTTTTAATCTCAATAATGTAATGTTTGTGCTAACTGAGAAAAAAAAATTTCCACAAGTGCTAAACTTCTCCCGTCTCAGCTAAAGCTTGTCTTACAGCATGTGAAAATATTTTTCAGTGCTTTAACTCAAGTTCAATGAGTAGAATAACAAGGCACAGCCACTTCTGCAGTGAGGTTGGAAGTTCTGACTAATGGCTTGAAATGCAGTGCTGCCTCTCTCCCTCTACCGTTATTAGTATTGGCTCAAGCTGTGTGACAATAACTGAGAGGATCAGACGTAGCTTATCAGAGGCCAGCTCTTTGCTAGGGTGCTTTGCTTTTACATACCAGCCTCCCAAAGGAGAAATTTCATCCTTAGGTTTGCCAGTGAAGTAGTCTAGTCCTGTGTTGCTCTCAGCTAAAAATATGTCTGAAGAATTACAAGCTTTCAACCCATTAGCTCAGAAGAATCATTCGTGTTTGCTGTTGCATCATTTTTGGCTGGCATTTGGTGCACAATGAGAAGTATTTATTCACCTAGAAGAGGAGAGAGAAAGCTACATGGATTGTGGCTTAAATCATGGAGTGAAATTGTTTCAGTTGCAAACGATTATACCTTCAACAGTGCGTAACAGCCAAGAACAGTTTTTTAGGCTGAAGGAACCACACGGGGCTATTCTGCATCATGTACTAATATGGGTTTTAGGACTAAAAATAGAACAGTATTTTTAGCTGAAAAAAAAGTTTGCCTTGAGCTCCTGATTTTTCCATCGGGAAATCTGGAGTCAAAATATGTGCCACCTCATGCCTTTTCTGTCAGCGGCAGCCTCCTCCCGGGCCGTCTCCCACAGCAGCGCATCCCCGGGCCTCCTCCTCCCGTGTTCACCTCTGATCCCCTCTGTGCCTCGACACAGCGTCAGCTTAAAACACGGTCGCTTCTCAAGAGTTACTGCCTTGTGGCCCTTTACTGCTGCCAATAAAGCTGGATTACCTACACATAACCGAGCAGGTGAGAGTAAGGCTGTGGGTGATAACCTGTGCTCCTGAAGGCAGGACACAGCAGCCCAGCGGTAATTTACCTCAGCGGCGAGGCCCCAACCGCTGCTTTGTGCCGGGCCCTGCCCAGGAGGGAGATGGCGGTAGGAGGGTGAGGCCGTAATTTAACTGCCGGGACGGGGGGGCCTCAGGC
>VZSZ01003224.1:95995-136372 GCA_013398815.1 Ibidorhyncha struthersii | reverse complement strand
TTTTTTTTTTTTTTTAGTAGGGAAAGGGTGCACAGAATTGTTTTAATGTGTCTGAGGTAAGCATGAAATTAAAGTGTGTATTTCCAGGAGTGAGCCTCTCCTGTAATCCTCAAAGCTTGTAATATATAGAAGCTGGATATCTAGACCTCAGGATTGTGGAGAAAAGCAGAAGGGATACCAGGAGCTCTGTAGAGGTAGTAGAGTCTATAGGTCAATGAGAAGTTTTGATGGATTAGTCTTAAAATACTGCCTTGTTGACAGTACCTTTTGGATCACTTACTATTTTTTTATTCCCTCAGCGAATTATTAAAGCTGTGTGTTATGATTTTCTATAATTTGGGGCATATGTTTTAAAAAAATCTAGGCAAATAAGAAAGAATGATTACTTGATGCCTTCAATGGTGTCTCTCGTAATTTGTCATGATAAACAGATAAATGAGCTTACATATAACAAGTTAGGAAAATAAACCAGCTAGAATTTTTTCTGTGTGTGTTAAAATAGGTGTTATTGCAGTGAAAGTAAGTGTGATGCATTGCACTTCGTGAAGGTAGCATTTTGTTACTGGGTATTTGGCCCTTTCTGTTAGGTAGAGAAATACTTGTTTCAAGCTGTGGTTACTAGGAAATACTTCCCCTCCCATCCCCTTCTGTCACTGACAACAAATAGAAACACTCTGCATTCTATTGATAGTATTTAATGATAAGGATGCTGGTTTATGTGACTGGGAGATTCAGAGGCTATAGATCTAAATGTCTAGATCAGATTGGGTAAAAGATTTGTGGTCTGTGCATGGCAGTGTGTCAGTTCAGATTGGAAGAAACAGAAGGAAAAGGTGCACCTTGTACACTGTGGAGATTACTTTGGGTGATGTTTTATGATGACAAATGGATAGCTGAATTTATGTAACTTCAGACTTAGAGTCAGAATGTCATGTGGCAAGGAGTTGGTATGACTGGCAAGTAATGTATAAACTGTTTTTTTTTTTCTTTTCTTGAGCCATATATGGTAGGATTTGAGGGTGATTTAGGTTGGAAGAGACCAGCCTTTGGTGGTAGTCTGCTCCAGCCTCCTGCTCAAAGCAGGGCTGACGTCAGTGTTAGACTGAATAATGTGTGTGATAGAAAGTGAGCGAGGCTGATTATGGAAATAGCATATGGCAAGGTTTTTAAGTAAAAGCATCTAATAACTTGATTTAATAAATTGGAGGCTCAGTTCAAATACCACTAAAACCAGTGGAAGCTTTTACATTAGGCTTAGTTAATGCTGAATTATCTGTATATGTAATTTTCTCTATTTATCTTATACTAGGTTTTAAGAGTACTAAGGCAGGATCAGGATAACATCACAAGTCAGTTTAAAGATACTTTTTTTGGATCAAAAGAAGTGAATATCTTCATTGATATTAACATAAAGAGAAGAAGAATGATAAGCTGTTAAGTGCTGTCATTCGTATGTGGTAATGAGTTACCTTCTGACTTCCTGGTTGCAATCTGATACAGATACTAATTCCCTGTTAGGACTTTTATTAGACACTTTCTCCCTGTTGAATATTTGTTTCCTGAAGTATAGGACGTCTCAGAACTACATGAGTAGGAAGCATTAAGAAGGGGGTTGGGGGAGAGAATTTCTGCAAAGCCCAAAGAATCTGCTTATGTAAATGGCACTTAACCAAAACCAAAACCAACCCCACAACAACCCAGATCTGGTAATTCAATGAATGTTTGCGATGGATATAGTCTGAAGCCTTGTTCTGCCATTTTGAATATACGTATGGGCTGTATAATGTGTGTGATGAGTGGGAGAGAGGCACTGCTGTGTGGTTTTGGTTGCATTCACCTAGTCTGTCTACTGGCCTTGTTGAGGAGCAGGTAGACAGACTCATCATCCTGATCTGTAGCATCTTGTGGGGTGGCACAAACTAAATGTTTACCTACCAGCAGATTTTCAATGTACAAGGTAGAGACAGATGTGGAAGTGATTTTCAGCTGGAAAACAAGAGTGCTGGCAGGATTTTGGGACAGGATTTGGAATGAGAAGTGGTTTGTGTTCGAGCCAGTGGCAGGGCCAAGGGTGTGGTCCCCTGACTCTGCTGAGAGCTTAATTGCTTTTGGCTGGAAGTCTTGTAATGAAGGTGGAGGTCATACTGCTTTCTGGCAGAGAAACTGGGAGAATCTTTCACATTTGGTCGTGTTCAGGTGAAGCAATAAGTGGATAGCTCTCTAACCTACCTCTAACCACCAAGTGCACAGTAATAGGTAGGAAAGGAGGAAAATATCTGGAATTGTGATATTTAATGTTCCATTATTTTTCTTGGGTTTTATTAGGTGTGCAAGTCTCCTTAATCTCTCTTGTCATCCTATCCCAGAAGAGCTGCGCTACCTACTTTTTGTATTTGTTATTCTTGACAGTGGTGCACCATGTTGCAGGGTGCAGCACTTCGTGAAGTTTTAGTTGGATCTGTATGAAGTGAGCAGAGGGCAGTCAGTTTGGTCTTGCCATTTGAGAATGTCTTGGACAATTTTTGACCAGAAACTGCTGAGAAATGGAAACATTTTTGCAATGATTTGGGACACGAAAGTTATAAGACTTCAAGAGATCTAAAAATGTAACTGTAATAGAGCCGTAGTTTCTGGACAAGTGGATGGTTTAGCCGTTTTTCCCTTAGGAAAAACTTACTTCTGCCATATGGGTAGGCAGGCCTTTGAAAAATTCACCATCTTCATCAGGGTAAAGGCTTGGTGAGCCATAAGGGACTACTGTGACTTCTCTGGCTTCTTGTGTAATGTGAGTAATGGATCTTTTTTCTGATTAATTTTCTGTTTAAACTAGAACACACTTTTTAGAAAATCATTTAGTGTTGACCTGAAAACAACTTACTCTGTTTATCTCAATGTCTTGCTTTAGTCCACTTGCTGAATAAACTTGGGTCTTCAGCCTTTTTTACCTGCGTCATCATTTGCAGACTGAGCAAGATACTTTTTTCCCTCAAAGCTCAATAAATAGAGCTTTGGTGTGTGGTTTTGCTGTTTTTTGTTTTGTTTTTTTTTTTTACCCCACTGTAAGGCATATCTGTCATGTTTTATCAATTCTTGAACACCTGATTTACCAGCTCTTTTGTCTTACGGACAACAGAACAGGACACAATATCCCTGCAGTGATAAAATCTACTCTATATCTACTGTATATTTCCTTTCTGTATTCATTGTTTTATGTTAGCTCTTCTAGTCAGTGTTGTATCATGTGTTCCTTTTCAGCTGATTAATGTCATAAATCTCAGATTGGTTTCAGACTGTGTTTTTCCAGAATAGTCTTGCATTTGTTGTATACCACCTATGTTTTCTGCTCCTGAGTCTCTTGATTGTATGCTTGGCCATATTAAATGCAACCTGCTATACTGGACCAAGTAGTTGAATAATTCATAATGCTAGTATTGATGATGTGTCATTTCCATTATTTACCATATCCATGTTTGTCATTCTCAGGTTTTAGAAGTTATGTGGGCCAATGTTACAGATTCTGTAGAAGTAGAGGGTAGCTTCTTACCTTTTACTGTTTTGAGGCTGTTTTGCCTTCTGAGACTGGTTGCTGTAGACTCTTCAAAAGAGAAGGTTAAAAGAAAAAATAGGTTGTGATGACTGGAGACTTTTCATGTTGTTCTGAATGATTTTGTCCTTTTTAGCATTTTACTTAATTGAAATGTCCTGCAGAAGTTAAAATTTATTTCACCTATATGGTTGAGCAATGAAATTGCTACTATTTCAAAAGTATATTTTTATTGAATGAGTTCCATAAAATCACATTGGCTGGCCTTAATTATGTCAGTGTCCTTTAATCAGTGTTGTCTGCTTTAGCCAATGATTAATATCAAACAGACTGATAGTGTAGTCACCTGAGTCATCCTGTTTACCACTGTACTTAAAAAGTAGCTTGCATACATTCTGGATCTTCTTTAATATTTCAAGAATTAGAGACAATCAGCATTAATTATTTGGTCAACCTGTTAATTTTTTAAAAAACAGTTACCGGCACTGAAGTTAGCTAGCTCTGGTAGCTGTCTGTGGAATGTTTTCTTGCACGTGGAAGGTGAAGTTTTATCATCTTGATGTAATGTTGCTGTTGTATGGTGGAGCACTGCTGTTGAATTCTTGTTCCAAGTTTATTTAAGGAGAACCCAATTCCTTGCTCTTAAATCTGCTTGCATTATATTTCTATTATGTTCTTTGGTTCTCAAAATTTTCAGCCAATTTCTAGGGTAAAAGGCTGTTTGAAACCTACAGTAGGAATATAACTACCTTGAAATGAAAGGATACTTTTCTTCCTAAACATCTCTGATCAAACAGTAGACCATTTCAAAATAAAGTAGCTATGTAGAAGAAGGATCAGTGGTATATCTTTTTTCCAAGGTTTAGGTTTCCAAAGTTAATAAAAAACCTAAGCAAGGAGCAGCCCCAAAGCTATAAATTGCAGTGACAGTCCAAATCTTTAATTTTTTTTTTTTTATCTGTAGGAAGGATTACATGGACAGACCTGAATGCAGACATTGCTTAGTCTTAACTCAGGACGCTAAGAATCATCTTGGTGAGACAGATTGCCATGTGGTGCAAGTTGACAGAATTCTGTAATGGAAATGTAGGAGTTTAACATTGCCTGAAAACCTTAACTCAAGTGAGTAAGGGACAAACCATAAAATGGAAATTTCATGTAAATCCTGAGGTTGAGAAAAGTCTGGATGTTGTGGAAACTGGAAAACATGGTAGTTCAGATCTTTCAAAGTATCTGCAAAATAGTTTTTCCCTCCCCTGAGATATTTATTAGTTAGCTATACATTTTAAAAGAACAGAGCTCATGGCCAAAATGTGCTACAGTAATTATAGACCTTCCTTAATTTTTTTTTTCAACTGAAACATCTTCTTACGCATTTTAACACACAAATCTAGCTGGTAGAATCAAGTTCTGACTTGTGTCTGAAGCACATGTTTCTGAGAGCTTTAATAGATTTGTCAGGTACTAAAAAGTGAGCTTGAAAAATAATTTAAAAATCTGTGAGCCTGGTAAAATAACCATTTTACCTAAAGCAAACCAATGGAACGAGTTGTGTGGTGCTGATAGCAACTTCTGTACCTATAATATTACCTGTTAATTGTGAGTGAAAGCCACTTAAAGGCTTAACATTATTGGATTACATTTTGTGTCTGCTCAGAGGATGGACTTCTGACTTCCAAAGTACTAAGCTGCTGACAAAATAGAAAGGATGTTTTCTCCCTTGCCAGTCCACAGATTTGTGATGGGGTTGATGTGATTTCTTCTCTTCAGTCCTGCATGCTGACAGGGGGTCTGTGGCTGGGATACCACCCCAGGAAAATGAGGTCTCAGTTCCAGTTTATGAAGCAATTCCATTTTTCCCTAATATGCAGGAAAGTGGCAACTGTTTGTAGGGTTGCATTTGCAACTTGATCAGGGATTGACCTGATTTGAAGAAAATCTTGGAGAAAAGGTTCCCCGTTGAAGGAGTGGTGGGAAGTCCTCAGGTAGCATTCTTGCCCAACTGTGGTGCTAATTGGACATTACCAAATTATGGCCTCAGCTTCTAGCTTCAACTTGAGGCTGTCTCTGTGTGCTCTTTGCCCGTATAAAGTCTTTGGTTGTGCAGATTCCTCAATCAATAGCAATTAATTTGTAAAAGATCTTGATTACAAAACTAGCAGTTCAGAAAGTGGCTTTTCCTTCATCAAATTATATCAAGGAGGAAGTGTGTTAGGTATATATTATTTTTGTGATTTGCCATCCTTGATTAATAAGGAGGCATCATAGATAAAAAAGACCAGAATTAACATTTTAATAATTAATATTGAAGCTTAGAGCCTAAGAAAGTTGTCTAGATAGAAAAGATATGATAAATTCATGCCTTTTCCTTAGCCCCAATGGTTAAATTTATGACCTGATCACTCATTCCCTTTTCTTAATTCCTCACCCTTTTTCTTGCTCCACCCTGACTCTCCTCTCACAATGTGAGCGTCGCATAGTCCACCCCAACCTGCCTTTCCAGTTAGTACGGCTTCCTCTTTGCCTATGACCATGTGTGTTGTGCAGTCCCTGTCAAAGGTTCCTCTCCAGCTTTCCTTCAGTGCTCTCACCTTTTGGCTGTTGCTTTGTGAACCAGCAGAAGCAGCACATCGTTTTTGCACCCCTTATCTTGTCTGCTCTGACATAGCTAAGAGCATTCCTCTTGTGGACTTGCTGTCTTAGCTTTCTTGGGTCTCTTTCTGTTCCTTTGCCCCCTCCTCCCAAATCTTTACCTGTTTCCAGAGTGCATCATTTCCAAGGGCTTTCGCTCAGCTTTGCCTGTAATTTTTTTCATGTATGTTTTATTACTGGGTAATGTGGCCTATTAGAGTAAATTCACCTGTTACACCTCCTCAGATCATCTGCAGATCTGTTTTTTATTTTGTCTCTTTTTCCTATTCAGCTACAATTTCATCCACTTACAGGTGTCTTGCTTTCAATTCAAAATTCATACCATCAGAACTAATAGGGAGGAGGTAGCTTATCTGGATGCAACACAGAAGAGGAAGCCAGCAAAGAGTTCCCAAAACAAAGTGTGGCTGCCAAAATGAAGGACAAAGAAAGCCATTTTGCAGCTCAGTGGGATGAAATTACCAGGTTTTGAGTATGCTTGTAGGTGCTAAAGTGCTTAGGAGTCTAGTAGGGAAAGACCACACACCATCATTGATTTTTGGGAAGAAAACCCAGAGGCTAAAGAGGGGTGGGGACCAGTGTGTCCAAAACTAGTAAACCACTCGATCCTAGCTGGTTTTTAGTGCTTTGTCCTTGTATCTGATGCTTTTTAGCTGTGTTTTCATTGCAGTTTAACATTCAGTGCCAGCCTTTTTGGTATTATTGATACTAAGCTAACTTTGATGTTAGGAGCTAAAGATCCCAGGTACCCTGGTGATCCACATGGGTTGATCTGAAGGAGCTCCCCCAGCAGAAGGATTATAGGCATTGCAGGAAGCAAAGGGACAGCCATCCAATTAAGGCTACTAGGAACTGCGGTGGAGGCTTGTCTCTGCCAATATGTGCACGGTGGTTTGCTTGAATTGCCCCACAGTACTTTCACAAGTGGCTGCTGTATGTTGCCTTTAGGTACCGAACCTTGTAGTTTGATTTGCAGAATGATGAACTGTGAATGTTCTAATGAGCTGCTTCAAAAAGGCAACCCAAATCAGACCAAAAGCATCTCAGACTAGGCCTGTGAGAACAGCTGCATGTTCTTGTATTAGCCTCTGGTGCATGTAGTGGGGATAATCCCATTTCATTATATAGGGTTATTGTGAAAATAAAAATACTAAAATTCGTATATGAGCTATATCGTGTAGGGGGAAAAAGTTAATATGACATGTGGTAAAAATACATGAGCCAAACGTTCGTTGGTAGGTTTAAGCTGCAGGGATTTTTACAACTGTTTGTAATCATATGCCCAAAAGACTTGGGCAAAATCTGCTCAAGCACTTTTTGTGTGGGGTTTTTTTTGGCATTTTCTAGCTTTCAGGCTGTTTACTTTTTTTTTTTTACTTTAATATCATTACTTCAGTAGCATATATATGTGGAAAAAATGTTTCCTTTGTTTGGTTTTGTCTTTTCCTGTTCTTCAGTAACTAATGCCCTTTCCACGTCTATCTCCTCACTTTTTGGTTTTCTTTCCATTGCCTTTTCATGCAAGGTGTAAACAAATTATGAAACTCCTTACTTAGTCCTTGGGTCTACTAAGGAGCAGAGTTCTGATAGGGAAAGCTCCCTTCCTACCATCTGTCTTTATGGGTTCTTGAAGTCTAATCAACCAGTTTCTGTAGGTCATGCTTCAAATCCTTTTTTGTTTGAGGCTTTGGCTACAGTGTGTTTGATTTTAAAACCAAACCAAAACCAAACACCCAAACAAAACTGCTTCCTCTGCAGGTCTGGATTTTGCCATTGCTGGAAGGAAAGAGGAGCTGTATTTTCTTAATGCAGAAGATGCTTTTCTAGAACTGCCTGGGCTGGACTTGGCTCGGATAGAGAACTTCATAGCCTTCCCTTAATCTTGTTCTTTCCCTCCAGTATGGCTTCATCTGCTGTTGTCTATACACACTTGATATACAGGAACTTGACCTGACCTTCCCTAGTGTCTTTAGGACCGTGGCTAGTAGGAATGAAAGTAGCTGAAGTTGTGCATTATTTTGCTTAATAAAACCAAAAATGAGAGAAATACTGTCATCTGCCTGCAGATCTAGGAGGATCTTGCAGCATTGCATGTACTCAAATCTTTAGAAGGCTTTTTCTCAAGAATGAGCAGTGGAAATTTCTTGAATACTCTGCCACTCAACTGGCAAATCTTTCTTGCTGTAATTCTAGTGTTTTTTTTGGTTTTTTTTTATCCTCTTGTAATTGTCAGGAAGCTGCAGTTCTGTTAATTAAGCATTAATGTTCTTACAGAAGAGGATTATGCATCAAATTCTGTGTTTGGTTGTCTTCTGGTAATCACTGATTTGAAAAGGGGCTGTTTGTATAAATTGTTTCTTCAGACACCCTGTCCAGTGTCCTGTTTGAGCTGTTAAGAGGAATTTGGGGAAGAGATCTTGATGCAGTTACTCCTGTATTAGTCAATTAATTGAAAAAAAATTAGGAAATAAATTAGTAAATAATTTTAAAAAATCCACATAGTCACTTTTTTCCCCACTTCTTTGCATGAGCAGTTGTGCTTTTGTATTGTGAAGAAATTTATGAAGGACTGTATTCATCCAGTTGTTTTCATAGTAAACATTTTTTATTTTTCAGGTTCACGCTTTTTAAAAAAGAAGAATAGAACAGGAAAAAATGGCAGCAGAAACTCAGACACTTAACTTTGGGCCTGAATGGTGAGTTTTTTCTGTTTTGCGAGACTCCGGAACCTTGTGTAAAGCTTTAAAAAGCCGCTATGAATTTCAGTCCCTTGTGACTGAATTGATTATAAGACTGAATGGGATATAATGGCTTTGTTCCATACAGCTTCACCTCAGTCCCTGGCCTGTGACTGAAAGCAATATTATAAAATTAGTCTTTGTCAGTTGGCAAGTTGTTTCATGTTATGGTAATACATAACGTTCACATTGTTACCAAGTATCTGAGGGAGGAATAATGTTTATGACCTCGGAGTTATATACAAACTAAGCGAAGAAGACATCTTTCTTGTTTGGTCTTTCCCTGTGATACCTACTAATAAGGAAGTTCTTACACAGTTCTTACTGGACTTAAATCTATAGCTAAGCAAGCTTCTGCCCCCCCAGTATTAAAAAAAAATCTGTATGGAATAGAGTATAAGTGTATGTTTCATGTCACAGTCTCCTGCATGTGCACGCTGAAAAGTGTCAAGAAAAATGAGCTACTGTGTTAAAGGGAACCCATGATGTTGTGTAACCTTGTGTCAGCTATTAGTTTTCCAGCTTGTCTGACACGCATTGTCCTAGCTTTTGCACAGATATGATTATTGTTCAGTATTTTTTCCAATTTCTTGTTAAAGTTTTGGTGTCTGCGATTACAAACAAGAATTCTGGCTGGTGTGGTTTCTGAAGAGTGATGTGGTCCTTAAGTGTGTAAATGGGAGTGTGTAGTGGTTATAGGAAATTTAATTGCTGCAGAGTATGTGGTAAGACTGTTACTGGAATAACGTATTTGCTTTTGCTGACACACATTTATGCACAATGTACAAAAATTGGAGAGTATTCAACAAAGAAATAAGGCATGATTTGTGGCCTGGAAAACAATGAGAGAGCTCAGTCTATTTTGTTAGATTGAAAGAAGGTTAAAGAATGACTTTATCACTATCTATAAATACACCCACCAGGCAGATATCTTATGCTGGAGTGCTCTTCAGTGTAAGAGACAGACATGATTAGATTCATTGATGGATGGAAGCCAAAGTTCTATTAAAAAAAAGAGAAGGGGGAAGGCAACTCTAAAAAAAGGACATATTTTAACAGTAACTCGATTGCTGTATCATAGTGAGGGGACTTCAGTTCCATTTAGTTTAAAAACCAGATTAGACTATGTATGAAAACATGTATTATACTTTAGTGAGTTACTAGATTTTTACAGGAATAAAATTCTAAAATTTATAATTATTCTTGTGGGTTGTAGTACAGTCATGTATGCTGTTGTATGACTTAATAGTGAAATTCTCAGTCACTTTTGATCTGGATAGGGGTTGGACATTGCACTGACCCATCTAATCCTTCGAATAATGCCTCCCCAGGCATTTTTTGTTTGGAATTGGTATGTAAAGAAACTGCCACTGGGTGGCACCAAACTAAAAAGTAAGATAAACATTTGACTTGCAAATTTCTTTTTCCTTTCTGGTTAAAGAACAATAAACCAAATCAAAGCACGCTTCAATAACTAGGTGAAGGGTAGCCTCTGAATCAGTCTTTTAGTTTAGAGCACCTTCCTTTCCAAATATTTTGCAATTGTTGAGAAGTTTTCATTGTTTTACTTGTCTAAGATGCACATCAAGGAGAATGTAGGCATATGGTCTGGGTTTTGTTTCTTGATGCATCCTTTTGTAAAATATTCCTCAAACTTAAAAATACAGGATATTTGGGTAGCTGAGGAAGTGTTTGTATAGAATGAGACTAATACACCTGTGGATTGGGAATAATATCATGTTATCTGCTAGAAGTTGAATAGCTTACCTGTGTGGGGATGGGACCAAGCTTAATAGCATATTTATCTGTTACTATAAGTTAGATCACTGCTTGAAATGTCTCTGAAGTAAAGTGTGGCTATATTCTGTACGTCTCTTTCTATTGAGGCATGAAGTTAAATGATGTATATGCTCTCTGAAAAATGCCATTCATTTTAGGTTCTGGAAAAGGAATTTGGAGTAGAGTAGGATTCCAGAGACACAAGAAGAAACTTCATTGCAACATTTATTGTCCTGTTCTGTTTGTTAAACTCTGCAAAACATCTGAATAAACTTTTCCTTAGATTAATGTTTGACATCTTCTACAACTGAATTTTGTGCAGTCAGTGTAAATAGCTTAGTCAGGGCTTTAGGGTTGTAGCCAGTTTGCTATATAGTCAACATAAAAAGAGTTCTCCAGGGGATGAGCTGAATTTCTGGATGTGCTCATGGGGATATTTTTTTTTCTTTCTCTCTCCTGTCTATGGGAAAAATGAAAGAAGCTCTTTTACTCTTCTTGTTGAAGCGCCAAGTTTTAGAGTTTTGAAGTTACATTGTTAATGTCTTTACTTTCAGTACTGTATTTCTTTCATTTGTCTCCGTTCTGTAAGTGTGCAGAGGGATGATAGCGTAGGTGAAGACACATTCTCCTCAATTTAGTTCTCATTGCTTTTCTGCTTTATTTTAGGCTGCGAGCTTTGTCTAGTGGTGGGAGTGTGACATCCCCTCCTCTGTCTCCGGCTTTGCCAAAGTACAAACTAGCAGACTATCGCTATGGAAGAGAAGAAATGTTGGCACTTTTTCTAAAGGATAATAAGGTGAGCAGGAAGACAAAGAAGGCCTCGTGTGTATCCCTAATGACAAGCTTGTGATTAGGAATAGTTATTTATATTTTGTGATTATGGACAAAGAAATTGTGTATCCTTTAGCAAAGAACTGAAGAAGTCCGATTCTGTTTTTTGTGTGTGTGTGCGTGCTTGTTTGATCCCACTCTTAGTGCATTCATTATGTTTGAGTCTTTTTGCCACTTTAGGGGCAACTTCCTGTACCCTCTGAGAACAAAAAAAAACTGATTGCTGTATTCAGTTCCACTGCCACAGATGCCAGAGGGTTAAGGTCTCCTTGCAGCTGTGCAGATTTGCTTCAGTAGGATTTTATTTAATATAGTGTAAAATAGTTATTTGATTCAGCTTGAAATCAGGCAATAAATCATATTAGCAGATCATTTGAAAAAAGGCAAGTGCTCTCTGTTTATCCTGACTTAAGGCAGTTCACTTTAGTAGGTAACCAGCCCAATGAGCGCAGTCATCAAGCAAGTTCACTTCTCTGGGACTCAGGACACAAATGCAATCTAGCACATGTAATACAAAAGAGCAGTGTAGAAAGTCAAGAACTTCCCTCCGGTTTAATTTCAAACAAAAGTTCTCAGTGATACAAAAGCCACGTTTCAGGCAAATGATTCATTCTGCATTTGTAAAGATTAGGTTTTTCTGTAGATGCTGAGAGAGGTTAGTTTATTGTTGAAGCAGGCACATAGTGACTTGGAAGTCTGAATTCCTCTGAGAGCCTTACCTTTGAATCAGGGAGGGACTGCAAGAAATTATGTCAGGTTGTGCCTTTAGCTTTGCACATAGGTGTGTGCACGTTCCTCCATATTCTTACCCTACCATGACTGCACTGACATTTTCATACAGTGCAGGGAGCCCTGCATTGCTTATCCACAGATTCAAGGGCATTGAATATCAGATTTTTTTTCAAAAGCTGTTAAGTGTGTTATAGCTTGAAGTGATGCTTTAACATGCAGAATTATCCTGCTGTACTATGGGAAGCTGCAATTTAAACCTTGATGTTATGCTTGAATAAGACAGCCTGTCAGAGGTCATTGTTTATTGCAATTTGTGTATGTTGTATCAGATGATCAAGACCTCTACAGCTGCAACTGATTCAGAACAGCCTATTAATACCCCGTGTTACAGGAAGCTCTGTAATGTTTATGAATGGTCAAAAAGAGTATTTTCTCCCTGTGTGGTTGCCAGAAGGGCATTATTATTAGAGTAGGTCTTGCTTTTGATAAATGTTTCCATGGTGTTGAGTAATTCTAGTTATTGAGACTGAGAGGACTCTTGATGCTGTTTGTAGTCAACTACTAGATGCGATGTTTTTAAGCTGTATTTTGTATCCTAGTCCTTTTTCACTGTGTTGTCTGCCTAATCTTCAGCCAGCAAAGACTGAAAAGTTGTCCGTGATTAACAGGTACTCTGAAAGCAGGAAGACTTCTGCTAGCATATACCCAAATGAAAAAAAAAAAAACAAAACCCACCCTAGGTTACTTTGCTTCAATTGAAACTGGGATAAGTCTTTATCTCTAGTATTGTGAACTAGATATTTTTGAAACAGTTCTCTGTTGGCATAATTAGAGCTCACTTGGCTGTAATTGCAGCTTCTTGTCCATATGCTCAAGGTCACATCTGCTGATGGAGCTTCTGTCTGACAATGGACTGATTAAAAATTAGTGTTAAAATTTTTATTTTTACTCAAATCATCAGTGTTATGTACTTAATACACCCATACCTAGAGTTTCACTTGACTTTTTTTTTTTTTACTCTCCTTGTTGGTTGTAAATTGGAAATGCTGACTTTAAATCAAATACAGCCTTCTGTGCTATATATGGTAATTTTGTTAATATATAGTAAAAAAAATCTGGCTATAAAAGTGAAGTTAAAGCAATACTTTTTTAATTTACCAGATGAAATTCCAGATTTCATGGTTCAGCTCTGAGCTGCAGTGGTGTGGAAGTTTGAATTCTGATGTGTATGATCCTGATACTTTACATATTACAGTTGTGGGTGGCGGATGCTTTGGATGTTTTGTCTATAAGAATTTTTTTTTCTTGGGGGCGTAAATTTGCAGTAGAGTTAAACCCACCCCCAATAAATATAATTGGAAGTACTGGTGTACTGGGTAGATGGAGACAGAGTTGGTAGGATAAAAAAAATTTTTTTATAAATCAAAGGATGTGGCATCATTCCTGAAATGAAAATACTTGAGTATATTTGTGTGCTATTTTCCTTTCATACAGATACCTTCAGACCTTCTGGATAAGGAGTTTCTGCCTATTTTACAAGAGGAGCCCCTGCCACCACTGGCACTTGTACCTTTTACAGAAGAAGAACAGGTTTGTATCCTTTTTTCTAAAAAAACCCAACCCCTCCATCTTTAAATTGTCAGTTGTGTAAACTCAAAATAAAGAGTATGCCTCCATTAAATAAAATTTGAGATGAGTACATTTCAGGGAAAGAAATTAGGAAAGCATGCTGTGTTAGCATAAAGTTTAAATTCCATTCATGCTCAATTATTATCTTAAATTTGAACAAATATTTTTCATAGTATGTTCTGTTGATGGCAGACAGTCAACTTGCTAAATCCAGGATCATCTTCTGGGAAGTATTACCTATTTTTCAAGTAGACAGCACTTTCAGATCAGTGAAACTTTTTCTACAATTTTTAGACTACCTTCTCTGTTGTAATAGAAGTGTCTGAGTTCTGTAGCTTCAGTTTTGTGGTCTTTGGAGAAGTGTTGAAGTTTTTTGACTGCTAACATTTCTTAGGAAGGTGCAGTACTCTTAATTCCTTTGTATGTAAGCAGTTGCTTGATTATTTCCCTGTTTGGTCTCTATAGGTATATAATTAATTGGTGAACAAGATAAGATTGAGAGCAGGTAGTCCACAAAGATTCCATTTCAAGGGTGACTGCCCTGAGCAGTTTGAAAGCCCTTGCTTTTAATTCAATTCCTAGCAGAGAAAACTGTCTGCTCCCCTCTTGATAAATGCCTCTGACTTTTGACTCTGAATTGATGCCTTCTTTATGGCTGTTAGAACTTCTGATTTTGCAGTTGCTCTCTGATTTGTCATGTTTCCTAGCACTTTTCTTACTTCAGAATGCTGTGGTTTGATATTTTATTTTTTTTCCCCCTGTTTGTTTCTTTTCTAACAGAAAGCTGAGTATTTTTACTGACTCGAATGCAATTTGATTTTTGCAGGGGTGGGGATTGTTAGTACTAGTTTCTTAAGATTTCAGAGCGTCCTCCTTCCTTTGCCCCAGGCTATTGTATTCTTGAATTTTTCATCATCTTTTTGTGCCTAAGTATTCTAGTGTATCCTCTTCACCTTTCTGGAATTCCTTCCTCTTCAGAGTTGATTCATATTTTTTGTTGTTTTAGGATACTGTCCTTTGGCATAAGATGCTAATAATTTAGCTTTTAATCAGCAATCATATTTAATTTCCTGTGAATACACTGTAGACACTTCATGTCATAGTCTTAAAAGGCAACTGAGATTGAGAGTATGCTTTTATGGGAAATCTTAGCCCAGCTCCCATCTGTAGTGGGAACAGGAGGGATTCAGGAAGCAAGCCCAGGAAATCGTAAGTCAGACATATGGTAACAGCGCACCAAAATACTGAACCTTGGTGTTAAGTACCTTTGGATGTATTTTTTTGCTGATGCATTGTGGAGTCCTTCAGAGTAAACTACAAGCCTTTTACAGTTAAAGGGGATGTTGGCTTCTGGTGATTGTCAAGATACTCTCCAAGAGGAATAATAAGAGTTTAAGGCTATGATATTGAAAATGCACCGAGTAGCCTCTTGGTACAGATGAGATGGTGGTAAGTGCTGCTGAGCTTCAGGGATAGGAGGTTGTCTGCTGCAGTACGTGGTGTTTCATCAGTCTTGAAAACTTCTGAGGAGTTGGTGTGTACTCTGTCACTGTTTTCTTCTGCTCTTTTTCACTTGTTATCATACAGGAGTCTTCATGGTCAGTTTAACACATCTACAATCTCCACAAAAATCTTAATCTGAAAGAAGAGGCCATATTCCCTTTTTAAGAAAGTCTTTCCTTTAGTGCTTTCTGGGGACCCGGAGGATGTGAACAATCTGTTTTTTCTTGTCTGAAGATCTTTTTCCCCCTTCATGACTGATTTGAGATACCAAGGGAATGGCATTATTTAAGCTACCAGAAATTCCTGGTGTTTGTTTCCCATGACATAATAAATGTTGTTCATAATCAAGAATCATGTTCAGAAGTGATCTTGAGGTGAATATTAATGGCTTTGCTGCTAGGTCTGGTACAGGAAAGCTCTTTGATCTAAGGTTGATAAAAAGAGAGTTTAAAACACAGTTGTGCTGCCTCAGTGAACATTGAAGGTGGTAGTATCCTCTCAGAACTTGAGGGACGGAGATTTCGGAGTCCTGTAGAAGACAGGCTTATCAGAACACGTGTACTTTGGGGTAGTGTTCAGTTGAAGCTGAACCTATCAAGCTTACAGAATTGCCTTGGATTCAGGGCAATTCTTGCTTGCAAACTGAGAGTTATGCACTTGGTAGCATTGTTATTGTGTGTAGTATATCCAGGAAGAACTTGTCTGATCTCTCTCAAGGTGATTTAAAGATGAGTTATCTAGAGGCGGATGATTTAAGCTTAAATTTGTTTAGTCCTGTGAAATTTAACTAGTCAGATACTTTTGGCTACAATATGCCCTATTACAGGATGTGGATATACTTTGGACAGAATTGCTGGTTCTTTTTATCCTTTTTATGTAGAATGTCACTTCCCTGCTGATACGGATGCTGAGCTAACCTAGAGCTCAACTTGTATTAAGCTTTGTTATGACATAAATTTGTCTAAGTTCTATCTCCAGGAAACTGACTTTTGAAGAAAAGAAGGTTTCTGCAGATAGCTTTAACAGAGGTTTCTACAGCTGACCACTGGCAATATGCAGCATATGCTCCTTTGCCTTCTTTCCCTCTGGTTATTCCTGTTTGTGTTAGGAAAGAATTCAGTTGTCTTAATCTTACCTGCTTGTGGAGTAAGGGAGTCTCAAGCTCTTGCTGAATATAATGAAGGGTTTTTTTTGTGTCCTCATTGGTTATGTTTCTGATGTCTGTTTCTTGGGTCATCTTCAATTTGCTATTAAAGAATTAATTGAGCCCCTGTTTTGGGGCAGCTTTGCTCTTTGGTGTGCATTGTCAGGGACAGACACTGAAGTAATACACTAATAGCAGGGTGTTTTTTGCTTTATTGACTCTAATTTTTTGTTACTTTGTAATCTTACCATGTGGATTATTATCACTATGCACATTACAAGGATTACATCTTCACCACAATAAGTTCTACAGAGGGGAAGGAGAATTTGTTTAGAGTTTAAGCAGACAAGTCAAAGTTGGAAAAGGAAGTGAGATTACTGTTCTGTTCTTATTGGAAAAATAAGGCAGCAAAGGTTAATGAATCTCCTATGCAAGACAGTGAATTTGATCAATAGCGTAAAATGGTTTCTGTAGTGAAATATTTCACCGCAGCACAAAAAAGCAGAAGTATCGACTACAGAAAAGGTGGTGATTTGCTTAGAGCCAAATAGAGGTGGTTCATTTTGACTTGCTGTTGAAATGGTTGCTTTAAACTTTAAATGCTAACTAGGAAAATAAAATCAGATTTACTGGATACTGACCTTGCTATTTTGCNCCCAGTCTACTTAGTTACCAGTTCTCTCCTGAAGGAAGGTCTGCTTTGTAGGAAGAACAAATCGTGCAGTTAGGCTTGTTTCTGAAATGGGTTAAAACTCCTTTAGGTTTCTGTTGGCTTTGACGTTAGCCATTTAGATTTTAAACAGTATATAATTGCTTGTCTCATTGTTCTCTGAAGACCTTCAGTCGTAGTAATTCACATGAGTTCATGTTAAGCAATTTGCCTCCTTTAAGTTCCTATCAAGAAGCCTGATGTAACAGCTGTCTGGAATCCTTTGCATTCTAATTATTTAAAACTTGCATTCAGAAAGCGTGTGTGAATTCAGGTTTGCTTGTTAATGTTTCTGAACGTGCTCCTGAATTCTTTGGCCCACTTTTCCAACTATTTGTGCAAGAGAATGGGACCAGAGTTGGTTATAATTACCCATTCTTTATTGAAATAGCTTTTTCTTTAGCAATTAATTCACATTAAAAGAAAGTTGAATTTTACTGGTGTGTTTTGTCTTATTAAAATGAGTATCGCTTAAATTTCAGAAGTCTTAAATACTTAGCTTTCTCCAAAGCATGTTACTCCTATGATACATTTAGAGAGAAAACAAAAAACCCCTTATTTCTGCGAAGGAGATTGGTAAATATGATTTCATTCATGTTCTGTTGCCCATTACATGTTCCTGCTTTCCTTAAGAAGTAAGTTTAGAATTGGTATTAGTTAATGGTGTCAGGTATAGTTGGTCTCTTTTTGCAACTGAATTGCTGTGTTTAAAGCTGCTGATGTTCTAATAACTTCTGTGCTGGAATCATCTGGTAAAGGAGTAGGTGATCACTTGCTGCCTTTAGAGCATGGAAATTTCAGGTAAGTAACTTGTAAGTGCTAATGGTGACGAAGATCCTTTTATGGAGTGCTTCACCTACTTCTGTCTCCAAGGAATCCTTTTCCTTGTTAGTGTTAGTCAGTTTTAAAGAATCTGTAATGAACATAAGGAAAGCAGAGATGGTATTAAGCTAAATTTAGGATATGGTAAGTGTTTGGCTTTGGTTTTTTTAATAGAATCTCACCTTGACTCTTTCTTCTTGGCAGAGAAATTTCTCGATGTCTGTAAACAGTGCTGCTGTCCTGCGGTTGACGGGACGTGGAGGAGGAACGGTGGTAGGGGCTCCTCGAGGTCGAAGTTCCTCTAGAGGTCGAGGTGAGCTGTTGGTGGGGTGTGCTGCAGTGTATGCAGGTGATCCAGGTCAAAGCTTCTGAAAGATGTTAAATGGAGCTTGGTTATAGCCATATTTTCTCACGTCCAGCTTCTTTTCCCTTAAGACTGAAACCTTGCCAATAAGATACTTTTACAGAATGAACGTTGCATTTAGTGATTGTTCTGCTCACCTTGGTGCACATCTGGTCCCTGTGTTATGTGTCTGTCAGATTGGTGGGTGTGGAAAGCAAAAGGAGAGGTAGTTTTGAGGTGGGATAGGAAAGTTTTTGCTTCAGAATTGTTAGAAATAACTTTAATAAAGGTATAAAACCAGTTTATAGGGAAAGGGAGGGAGAATCTACGAATGTATTTAAAACACTAAGACTGTAGTAACTGGTGTTCAGAAATGTCATTTTTATTTATTAACATCCTGAGAATAAACAGGAGAAGGTTAATGGAAAGACATAATTGGATTTAGGAGAAATTTGAGTCTTGCCAATTACAGTGCATCACTATAGTTGATGTCTCATCCTGGATCACTTCAAACATTTGCAAATTAATTGAGAAAATGTCCTCAAGCTGTATCACTAGATTCAAAACAAATTGTTAAATCCAGGATTTATTTTAGCAGTTCCCTTTCAATATGCATACTTCTGTGAACACTATTTGGGGGTTTTTATATATAAATATAATGGGTTACATTTAGAATACTAAGAAACTAATAACTTGGAAATATCACCAGGAGTAATTAATCATGTAATCTGTCTTTGCAGGTGCCTAGGTGAGGTTTCTCTTAGGGTCCTTTCTAATTTAATTCTAAGTGTCCTTAACTGGTGGTATTTTCAATAACATCTTCAGAAATCACTTCCACACATAATTAAATCCTTGACCAGAATTTTGCTCTGACTTAATTTGTTCTTTCATTTTCTGTTCTCATTCCTTAATCCTGCTTTCTTCTTGGCTTACGTCTTTAAATATTTGTAGATTGTCATCTGTACTCTTGTGGTTGCTTCTCAGCTAAGGCATATATACATTTAAACTTCTGCAAGGCTATCTCTGGATTTCCCTGTAACTTCCCCCTCTTTATTTAGCATTGTCTTTGCCCAAATGCTCAAGGCTTAAAAAAAAAAAAAGTATGTGCACATATATAGATGTGGGGTGAGACTGTTACTTACACATACCTTGTTATTTCTGTTGTACATTTGAAAGCTGTTGCTTTTTTGCTGTGTGCTTTTAAAGTGCATATTGCATTGCTACCATCTATGTTTTACTTTTGATAGGAATACATGTATAAGGTGTTCTAGGTGCGTTAATGCTTAATTCTGCAAATGAAACAAATGCTGCTTAAAATTTGGTGATTTAAGACCATATGACCACTAGTGTGCTCTCTAGCTTCAGTCTCAAGATACCTTGACCCTTTCTGATTTGCCAGCAATTTCTTTTTCTTTTTTTTTTGTTGCACTATTAACAATGAATGTCATCCTTATGCAGTGAGCAGTGGGTTGCTTTTTAATTGCCCCCACTAGTTTCAATGAAGTCATAGGGTTAAATGTGGCAGAATATGGCTTCTAATCTAGTAATTCTATTATGGAATCTATTTGTATGCATAAAACTTTGTTTCACAGGACAGTTTGATTCATTACACTTCAGTGGACAGAACTTATAATTTATGCAGTAGTATTAAGACTGTTTGAAAGCTTCTACTGCATATATTCCTGTTTTTTCATACTTCATTTTTGAGATATGTTAAGAAACATTAGCTCAATAACTTTGTTGCAAAATTCATGTTTTTCACCTATTTTTTTAATCCTCATTTGATCTTTTTCTCTTAATTTGCATGAATCGTTATATGCTGTGCTTGTTAGGCTATTTTGTCATTCTTATCTTCTGCTAAGCTGTAAAGCACACATTTCTCCACCTTACCCCATTCATTTTTCATTCTTGATACAGTTTGAAATTGTAAATTATTAAGCTTTCCCTCTTTCATTGCTTGTGTCTTCCATTCTTCCCCTTTTCTTTCCATGAGCAATTAGGCTTGGGCGTTATAAGAGGTAACAGGCACAAACTTGAACATAGGAAGTTCCGTCTTAACATGAGGAGAAACTTCTTTCCTTTGAGGGTGGCAGAGCACTGGAACAGGCTGCCCAGAGAGGTTGCGGAGTCTCCTACTCCGGAGACATTCAAAACCCGCCTGGACACTGTCCTGTGCAGTCTGCTGTAGGTGACCCTGCTCTGGCGGGGGGGATTGGACTAGATGATCTCCAGAGGTCCCTTCCAACCCTGACCATTCTGTGACAAAATTGTAGATTTTTTTTTTTTGGTCATTATATACACATTCTATATTATGTTCTTGTAATTACGGGCTTTGTTTCTAATAGCTATTTGTGAAAAGCTCAGTGTGGGACTGTTGACATGTAACTTAAGAAAGTAACACTTGCAAGTTGCGAGCTTCAAATGCATTATTTTTTTTTTAATCAAATTACAGTGAAAAGGACTTGGAATTTCTTTGGAGTTTGTTCACTAAATGAGCTGCTTCACTTAACAGTTGGAAAACATTTTTCTTTATTGCCTTGCAAAATTGCCTGCGTTCAAAAAGTTATTTGGTGTTTCTCATGAACTTTACATCATTGTATGCAACAAAGCTGCTGCTGATCAAATGTGGGCTTCAGCTTTACCAAAACAAGATTACTGTCTTGAAGTGACTTGCACAACAGTAACTTCAGGGAAGAATTTGCATGTATGATTAGATTTGTTAATTAAGTTCCCTCACTGAGGCACAAATCCCAGAATTGTGTTCCAGCATTTGGGAGCATTGAGAGGGAATCTGACAGATTGGTGAGGGGAAGAACAGATAACCTGCTGGTAAAGGAAGAACTCTAGATGTGGCTGCCCTTATCAGTATTTAAAACTACAACATAACACAGTAAATATTTTCTCAGTAGTCATCCCAAGTCCTACTGACAATGATTATGTTTAGCTGATGTGAAAATTATTACTGTGTGGAGGTTGGTTTGTGTGGAGGTTTTGTTTAAAAATTTTGTGACTGTGTGCTGAAGTACAACTTTGTTACTGTTAAACACTTGCAGTGTGCAACTGCCATCACTAGTACTGTATGTGTCTTGTGTGGAGACATAAATCCAAAATATTTTACTCAGTTCTGAAGTTATATTCTCTAAAGAAACCAAGTACTTGCACGTGACCTTTTTTCCAATTGACTTGTTTTCCTGGGAGCTCCCTGTGGTGTGAAGTAAAGCCCTGTGCTTTGTGCTGGTGGACTGGAATGTCAACATTCATGAATAAGAGCCTCAGACGAGGAGAGATTTAAGTAGCCCTTGGAATGGGCTGTAAGCTTACAGACACCTTGTTTTGTAGCTGTTCTCCTTTTTGGTTAAGACCCTTATGAAGGGTACTCTGCCTCCCATTAGAGCTTTTCCCCCCTCCCACCCTCTTTTCCCCCTTGTAATCTGTCTTTGCTGCTGTTAGAAAGTGGAAATGGTGTGAAAGTAGAAAGATCTCAAACCTAAACAGCAGAAGTTGAACTACAGTTATCCTGCTCTTCCCACGCAGTATTATGTCTGTGATCATAGATCTTAAACTCCAGTTGTGCTCTAATTTCAAGAATTTGCGTGTTGTATTGTGTTGGGGTTTTTTTTTGTAATGACAATTAGAATAATAGTGTGTGCTGCTTCTTGCCCTCTTGTTTGTGTCTTGTACTTTTCATTTAAATTCAGACTTGTCTGTTTTTCTAGTTAGGGACTTTTGATTGTTAATGATTGCAATATCCAGTGGATTGAGATCCTCATTCTGAGGTTTTTAAGGAATTACTGAAATACAAATGATACAGCTGCTCCATTTGGTTCTTAAATGGAAGAGTTTATTGATGTCTGTTGACTTTGCATTCAATATTTTGCAACGTCTACACTTAAAGTCTGCTCCTTGTGTGCCAGGCGTTTTTTTCAGAAGAGGCATTCTATTTAACATAAGCGTGTTGTTCTAAATTTATTAGCCATTAAAAAAAGCCAAGAAGTGCAGAAACAGCATGGTGAACAGTGTGCTTATATGTGCAGTTTCATCCTTTCTGCAGGCATTTTTCATGTATGTCCCATTGTGCACTTTCAGGTCCAACTCATCTACATAATACTTGCTGAATAACTGACTTTATACACCACTGTTTTCCTTAGCTAGCTACTTTTCTTCTGTAGCTTGGAAGGACCCATTTTAACGCCATATGCTTCTCACGCAGTGGTATACTTGGTTTCTGCTGGAGTTGCACATGTACTTCTACAGGGAACTGTTGAATGGCTATGTCTTATTTCCGCATCTCAATGGTGCGCCTTGGAGAATGCAGTGCAGGAGGATGACAACACAACCAGAGCAAAAGTGGCTTTAAATAAGTCCTGTGTGGTACTGTGTGGTGTCAGTACAGCTGGGAGTTGAGTACTGCGGCCCCACAGGCAGCCTTAATCTGAATTGCTGAGATCATTTGTTTAGACNTAAGCAGAGAGAGGTTTCTCCGGCTGTTGTTTCACATACTTTTAAAGCTGCCATAAGCATGCTGCTGTTAAAACAACTCTGATTCTGTTCTTCCCCTTAAACAGGACATTTACTTTATTTGCTGATGAAATCTCCTGTATCGCTAGCACTCTGACTGTGCTAGTTGTGTGTCTGCTATCAGTAATCCATGTACTTCCTTACACTGCAAGGGTAGTGCTACAAATGTTGCTGTTACTCACTGTAAAAAAAAAAAAACAAAAAAAAAAACCACCCCAAACCAACCAAACAAAAAAAAACCCCAAAACAAACCAGAAAGGGACAACTGGTTTTGTTTCTGTTGGAAAGGTATATGCAGCTTTCCGCCTCCACTAACTCAGAGACATGAGATGAGTCAGTGCCTTCATTCTGTTTTGACTCTGCCTGCCTGTGGCTTTCTCTTGTATACTGCTTTTGCTTTATCTCCTGTGAGAGGAAGGAAGAGAGGTTTCCTGTAGTGAAGAAACGAGGCAAAGATTGCCATCACATGAGATGCTTAAACTTTCCTGGGCTTTTATTTGTGAAGAACAACAGCTTGGAGTCCTTTTCCAGAATCTTAAGAAACCCATAATGCCGTAACTGAATAAACACTGTGCTACTTTTGATGTTGTATCACATCTTTACTGTTTCTTACCTTTGCAACTTATTTTGCACTCATGGTCAACTTTATAGTATTGGACTCCCCATAGTGAAGGTATCGATGTTTCTAGCACAGTCATAGGTCTGATGCTAACCTCTCTTCTCTTGCTTTGCATGCTTGCTCCTCTGAGTTTGTGTAAGAACAACTGTGCTGAATCAGGCAAGGGCTCCTTTAACTCAATATGTTTCTAGCAATAGCTGAAAGAACTTTCTTGGCAAGAGAATAAGGACTGTGTAAAAATACAGAGGTGAAGAAGCATCGTGTATATGCTCAGCTTCCAGACGTTTGCAGCTCAGTGCATTTCCTGAACCAGATATGGTCTTTGTGTTTAGTAAATTCAGTGTTATTTATCTTTTATGAGTTTGTCCATTCTCCGTCTGAACTTCAGCATCCCCAAAACTGTGGTAAGGAAATCTGCATCTTTGACAAGGAGGTCTGCCACTGAACTGCTTTGCTGGTGCCAGGAGCAGGATAGTTTTGTCCAGAGAGTGTGTTGAAATCCTGTTTCTGAAGCAGAAGGAGAAATTGTACAGGCATTAACTTTGTGGTTTCCTTATACAGCCTGCAACCTGTGTTGCCTGATAGGAAATCAGTGTGTATTTGAGGAGTCTGGCTGGATTGTCTGGGGANACTTCAATTTTTTTAGATCTCTTTTCATAAGACACAGAAATAGGGTACAAATCCTTGATGCATCCAGGGGTCTTCAGATTTTAGATGTAGAAGCTTGTTATCATTGCTTTCTAAAGAAGACTACAGAGACTGGAGTCCATTCTCAAAGTGCTTATTTCCTGTTTCATTTTGTCCTTCTGTGTTACTCTTCCAGATCCCTGGCCTGGTTTGCACCTCATCCTTTGAGGTGTTTGTTTTCTTGAAGCCAGGAAGAGAGAAATATGAAAGGATTGAGGTTTGTGATAACTTCACAGCCAAGAATAACCTTTATCAGGTGCTTTTTAGGTTCTTGGACTTAACTATAGAGACTGTATGTATATGTAGACAAGGACTTGACTTGATAACCAGCTGATTGATGTGTTTCACTTGTTTGTCTTCTTTCCATGAGATCCTTGAAATGCTAAGTTAGCTCATGAAAACCTCCCATTTCTTCTGCTGTAGCACTTGGTTAAGCAGTGTTTATCTTTTCTAGATCTGGAAAATTCACCCCAGCCATTAATCTAACCAGTGCTGAAAGCTATCTTGAAGGTCTGGGGATGTATGTGGGTGTGTTTTCTGTTTTTTTTTTGTTTGTTTGTTTGTTGTTTTTTTTTTTTTTTTTTTTTTTTTTACCAAACACCCCATGCTTACTCAAACACTGAAGATGTGCTTCAAGATGCTTTACTTGAGGATACATCCGTAGCTCTTTGGCTTGAGGCTTGATACTTGGTAGCCACCTACAGAAAATCACTTCTTGAAAAAGCAAGGAGGATAATTTTTATTCTATAGCTATTGGGGTTCTTTTTGCTGACCTACCTATATTCATCCTGTGATCCTCCTTTTCTTCCCACTGCTCCTGGGGGAGATTTCTACTGGGAATCACTAGAACTGAATAGTGGTGAAGCTTCCCTTCTCCCTTATTAGCCTTGACAGTAGTAATTATGAGTGCATCTGCAGTGCAGTACCATTATACTGGATTCCGCTGTTAAAAGCAATCTGGTTTTTATGTGTAAAGTACACAGGTACTGTGTGGATGTTGTGTGAACAGTGTATTCTTGTTTGGTAATTTCTGCTGGGTAAGTATCTGTTTTCTGTGTTTTTCTGCGTAGTATTTCAGAATTGTTTGCCTCTTCTGTCTGATCTTGTGCTTCTTTAACTCTTACATAAGACTCTTTCTTCAGTCTTTGTTCCTTTTTCCCTTTGCCCCAGATAATTTCACTGGGGCTTAAGACTTCAGGATTAGTTCACAGGGACACTAGGTAAGGGAAACCTACCTGATTCTTTCAACTTCTGTTATTATTTGTACAAATGCTTGTGTTTTTTGTCTTTTCAGGCAGAGGCCGAGGAGAAAGCGGTTTCTACCAAAGAAGTTTTGATGAAGTGGAGGGTGGATTTGGGCGAGGAGGGGGCAGGGAAATGCACAGATCACAGAGTTGGGAGGAAAGGTAACAGAACTTTAGCCCTTAAAGTTTTTTACATGCATCTGCTCAGCTTCCATTTGTGCCTTTTGACTTCATAAAAACACATTAGGAAGGGTGATTAGGTGTATCTGTGAGTGGAGCGTCTGAATTTCTAAGATGGAGATGACACAGTAATGTTTCTAGAAACTCAGAGCAAGTAAAAGAGTATTTTTACAAAGAATTTTTCAGAGTTCCTGGGAAGAAGAAACTAATTTAAAAGCAAATAAATTATGACAGTTGCAGTGGAAATGATGGGTGAAAATATGGATTGCTGAAGGATTCACTTCAATTTTAGTCTTAACGTTGTTGACAGTACTTCGGGTCACATTTCAAAACATACCTAGTTGCCAAAGGCTGTGTGTGTATCAGTGTTCCTGAAAATTTCAGTTGTCCCTTGGACCTTTAAAGATACTGTCCATCAAGCTCCAATTTTAAAAAAAAACCCTACCAAGAAAAAAAAACAAACGGGAGAAAAAACAAAGCCCATACCTAAAATGAGAGGAGTAGTTCCAAAACCTTATTTGAAACTTCTGTTCTGCCTTTCTAGGGGAGACAGACGCTTTGAAAAACCAGGGCGAAAAGATCCAGGTATGGTTTTGTTACTATATGGGCAGAAAATGGGAGGGAGGAACAGGGGGTGTTTTGGGGAAGTGATCTATATGTACATAAACATTTCTTATTCCTCCAAGTATATTGTTGATACAAGATTCATGATACTATGCCAGGTTACCTAAATGTGTTCTCAAAGTGCTGTTTTTCTTATTTTGTGTTGTTTCCATTATTAGACATATAAATCTTTCAGATAAGAAAAATCTGCAGTAAGTAGGTTCTGTTTATTCAATTAAGGTGTGATGTCTACAGCTGAAACTGAATTCCTGTACCTCAGTGAAAGGACTCTTTACGGATTAACAGGTGTGCTGTGGCAGTACACCTTTTCAGTGCAGCTTTTAAACATTCCTGGTCTGTGCTGCTTTGGTACCTAGGTCTTCTCGACCACGTGAACTGTTAATTTTTTGAATGATTGCTAGTGTGAGGTAGATCCGAGCAGCAGTGTTTTGAGGTTCCCATGCTGATAGATTTACTTTTTGTCAAATTAGTTTAAGTCGTCATACAAATCTTCTGTTCATTCAGGTTATCAGGTTGTTCTTCTTCTATTCTGTTTCTTAAATGCTTCACACTGGCTATGTTCAGGCAGAATACTGGATCCTTAACTTTGACCCAGTATGTCTGTTTGAATGTTCAGTTGAACTTGGAGTGAGTTGTCAATTTAGAGGTGGAACATATCCACTCTGTATTCTGAATGGTTAAGAACATTGAAGCTCTCCTCTATAAACTTACGTTACAACTGCAATGGTTTCTGCTTCGTGGGATTGTGCATTGATTGTTCTCTGGTATGACCTTGCTCTTTCTCTGTGGCATGTTTCTACATGCATGTACCACATCTGTGCTTAGTGAGAGTTGTGGTACTAGTAAAAGCTTGCTGACACTGAGTCTTGGCCTTTTTAGGACCCCAGAGGACCTTTTCGCCTTTGAATATCCTCTGTAGTGAACATATTGATAAAGCATAGGTCAGAAAAGACACCTGAAGGTTGGATTTCAAGGCAAACAAAACCAAAGGGATTCAGTTGCAATTAAAAGTTGACAGGAATGTATTTTAACTGCTGCTTAGCTGTCAATTTTTTTTTTATTTTTTTTTTTTTTAGGGAGAGTAGCATAAATTTGTCTTAATAATCTTCAGGTTACCATGGTAGCACGTGCCTTGGGAGTCTTAATTTACCATGTTTGCTTTCAAACCCTCTCAATCCTCTCTCCATGTTTGAAGTGATTTTCGTATATTTTATAGTGCTTTTATTTTTCTGCTTTTTAAGTTGAAAGCACAAACCTAAGATGGTGCTTGTTTTCCACATTGTTTTCCTTAAAAAGAGGTTACTTCTAAAAATAACTTGAAAGTGGTCTGAGACTGTCCATCTTAAATGCCAGTGGTGAAACTTTAGACTTCCACTGTGTCTTTATATCAGAGACCTTTTGGGAAAAAATGGAAATAGGAGGGGGAAAAAACGAAGTACTGCTGAGATTTCAGGACTGCATTTTTTACAAAAGACAAATGGATGTAAAACTAGTATCTACCACAGTTGGTTCAATTTTATTTATTTAGCCCCTTCATGTTCTAGTGATAAAATTACAATACTTCCAGACCCAAACTATAGAATGTACCACATTTCTGATTAAGCCTGTGATAAAAATACCGCATGCCAGTTTAGGATGAGATATATCTCTCAATTGAAATTGAGAAGAACTTACAGTATGCAAGATGTCCTTACTGAAGCTGACTTCTGCCTGAACATGGGGGGTTAATGCTTCAGCTAGTATAGAGCATATCTTGTTTGTAGCAACTTCTGATGATCAGGACTTTGGAATGCATCTTCTCAGAACCATTTTCTAGAGAAGCTGGTGTCCCTGAGTGCATTGTTGGAAGTCCTGGTTCATTGTGAAGGGATAGCATGCTTATTCTCAAATCATCATCATCGTGAATCTCTCTGTGGTTACCTGATTGCCCCTCGAGTCTCTTGTTCTATTTCTCTTCTAGTTTGATCTTACTTGGCTAAAAGCTCTGTAGCACAGTGTGATAGAGGCAAGAGACCTACAATCTTTCTGAAGTTTTAATAAAAATTGTTTAAACATAGTAATTTGTTTGCATATTGCTATGTTAGAGATTAATGTCCCAAGAAATGGGAGGATCATTTCTCTCTTTACCTTCAAAGAGAAATAAAGTGGAGAGCACAAAAATACTAACAGAAGGTGTTGATTTGTTTTGACTTGAGCCTTGATTAATAAACAAATAGTTATGTATTTTTCCAGTGACAAACATTTTGAGAATGAGATAGGGATACAGGTGTGCCAAAAGAAGCTCCATGTTAATACCAAGCATTAGTATACCACATATAAAGCAGTGAAAGCAGAAAGACCAAGGAGTGAGTTGACATGCAGTTTATAATTCAGGCTAATATGCTTTAGCAAATGCATATATTGATTTCTGTTATTCTGGTTAAAGTCCTTAGTTTAGGATTTTATTCTACAACTTTATTGTGCTTCATTTTTTCATTGTTCTTTCGTAGGGCCTTGGATTAGCCTCAAATTACATAATTTACTGAGTTGCCAGCTTTTTCATATTCCTTGTTCTGGGTGATCACATTACAGAATTAATAAAAAGATCACATATTAAACTCTTCTGGGCATTGATAATGGATGACAATGCAAGAACCCTTCAATTAAAAATCATGAGATTAAAAAAGTAATAGACCTTCAACGAATTACTTCTCAAATATGATCAATATGCTGTTCTTAAAAATTAATGATTGTTTTTTCAGTGCTGACAACGGTTTGCAAGGTCACATTTGACTGATTCTCAGTATAAACAATATCTGTTCCTAGTTTCAGTATGCAAACTGAAGATGCACAAAGTGTTTGCGAGTTTCTGTTGCAGACTGTCACAGTTCTGACAGGCTTCATTGAGAACACAAATTGCTTCTGGAAGGCTGAGGCCATTAGCAAAGAAAATGAGCAAGTTGTTTGTTTGATCGTGGCTGTCTTCTAGAACTGCACAGAAGCTGCTTAATTTTCTGTGCAGCCCCTTGACTAATACCAGCTTAGTAGCTGAGGGGATTTGATTAGTTACCGGCAATTACATGCTGGTAGTAAATAATTGTAATGTAGATTAAACAAGGCATTTAGAAAGTCAGTTGTGGAACCTTGATTGAGTGCTGTTCAATGTGTATTTTTTGGTTAGGTTAAGAAGACTTGAATATAAAAATGGTGTTCAAGTGACTATAAAAAGGATGTTGAATTTCTTTGAATCACACTTTCCTTTGCAGTGCCTGGCTTGTTTTTCTGCCCTACCTCACTAGCAAGAAGTGTATCCAAAGAAGGTTCATCACCAGCTTGCTCTTGGCGTGTTAGTCAAAGCACAGATCAGAGCCCATCAGCAATTTTTCTAGGTTTGTGTTCCAATTTGGGCCATGGCCTATTTCCAACACTTTATCAGGCATCCATGTTTCACCAGTTCTCTGGAACTGTAAAAGCAATAGGGGTGTTTTGTCTACTCCTTGTTCTGCAGCTGTTCTGAATTAACTACACAGTTGTGTTTGTCTAATTTGCTTCTGTATAATTCTTCAGCTTTGCATTCCAGAATGCAGTATTTGAAGACTGCATTTAGTGTATACTAAACATATTTTTTCTTTACACTTGCTGTTGTACCCCCTTTTAAATGAAATCTATAAATAGAAAATTATTTAAAAAACAGGATAACTTATCAAGTCATTTAGAAAGCAAACAAAGCCCACACTTTGATTAGATGTTAATGGAAATTAGAAATATCCTTTTATGTCTTTGGCTCTAATCTTGGATTATATTACTGTCCTGTTGGGATTATGCATCTGAATTTGAGAACAATTGGTTTGTCTGAGACTGGAGTATGTGATATATGGGGAAAACAATACCTCACACAGAATACTGCTCTTCTTGCCTAAATGGTTATTCCAGACTTGACACAGGAATCTGTTCTACTGCCTCGCACTGGTCCTTCTCAATGTCTTATATTGGTAGAGAACATAGAAATAACACTTGCAAGAAATACTTATAAATTATTGGTACTGGTATGAGGGTGGAAAAGGGTTCTTTAGACTCTATATGGGTCAACAGCTAAGAAAAGTAGGGATGAAGGCAAAGTAACTCGATAGTGTGTTGCTCTCCAAGCTCCACAATATTCATAAGTGCTTTTACATAAAATTAAATTAAAAAAAAGAGATTTTGACAGTATCTGAGATCTGGGATGTGGGGAGGCAATACTTGAACAGTTTGGAATGAGAGCTGAATTGTAATGAAAACGTGGGCCTTCTGCCTTGTTCCCCTGTCTTGTGTGAAATGCTTCTATGGGGCTGCTTCCCATTTCCCCAGCTCCTTAAAAAAAAAAAGTAGCTTTTTGCTAACATCTTTAGAGTTGGGAACATAATTTAGTTAACAGAATTTTGAGGCTTGAGAAGAATTCAGTTACAGTATTGCATCAGATAGCTTGAGACTGTTTTTCCTGCTGCTGACCTCTTCAGTGACCTCTCTTCCAAGAAAAGGAAGCATATTTGGTAGTCTAGTCTATAATGCTGTTGTCAATGAAAGTTGCTATTTATGCCATCTTGGATTCTGGGAAGTCTTCTACCTTTGGAAAACAACTTTTTACTTTATTTTGATCCTTGACTTCAAGTATGAACACATAATAGGCACTGCTTTTGTTTTGAGCTTGGAAATAATTATCCATCATTCTGTTTATCCTTTAGCTTCTTAAATTATTTAGGAGCTTCAGAACAGGCTCTTAATTGCAATAGGTTTATGAGGCACTTAAATACAAAAGTCTCACATATAGTTTGTTTTAATTTTTTTATTTTAAAATTGATTCAAGTATCTCTAAATATTTTTGTGCGGTGTGTACAGGCAAATATTGATGTTAAAAAGCATAAAATATAAATGGATGCAGTTCTACTTCTCGTGTATATAGTGCATCCTTCTGGGTCAGATCTACTTGAGATAAGCAGCACAAAGGTGACAATGTGTGGAATGTATGGTCTTTTTTTAAAAAAAAAAGTCCATGATTTCTTTTAGAATAGTCTGTTTTCCACTGCTAAATAATTTATTCAGTGTTTCCAAATATGAAAAAATTTCCACTGCAGCATTTGTCACATATGTGAAGATTTTTTGATAGTGTCTTGAAATGAGATGTTCTCTTATTTGGCAGAATGAAGAACTACAGTTAGTATTTACAATTTTGCTTAATAAGCACAGCAGGAGTGCTTTTCACTGCCATGAAAGATTGGCAGTACTTTCTAAGGGTGAATTCAGCCATCTGAAAACTGATATAACTCTGTATCCCCAAAGAGGTAAGAGAACAGGAAAATTAGGATCTTGGATGAACAAAGTTGCTTATCCCAAAACGAATATATTTAGTGAATGACCCCATATGGGTTTTTACTGAGATTTTTCTTTTGTATTGTCTGTTTTGTCACAAGCTGGTTAATTATGATTTTAGTCAGCTTTGGGAGCTCTGAAGGTCTCTTGTTTCAGGGTCAGTGAGGCTTTAATCATAGTCTGGTGAATTCAGCAGGTAGCTCTTTTAATTTCCAAGAATTAGTACTGTGATTCTTGTACCTGACTTTGTCCTGGGTGGTTAATCCAGCCTCTCCTCAGTTTACACGGGCACACCAGTTCTCTTTACTCTGCGTATCATGTTGTAATCAAAAGGATGGGAGTACAAGAGAAAGATCACTAGAAGATGGCAGGGCAGGCAAAGAGGGAAGGTTGTAAGTGGAACCTGAAAGTTTAATGTAATAATAATTAAAAAAGCACAAAGTTCAAAGTCTTTTTTTCTCTATTCTCTGAGGCCAGTCTCGGAGAGCTGGAAGGTGTCGGTGTGCTGTCCATTGATGCGGATCTCCTTGTCAGTCCTTTTTGGACTATTTGAGTCAGCTGCAGCTGGGAGCTCAGGAATAGTCTTGTCAAAATTCTCCATCTTGATCTGATATTCACCCTTGGGGCTGCGGGCTAGCACGGAAGCGAAGCGATGGTACAGCATGATCTCTGAGGGGAGATAGGATGTTCTCCTTTGACACATTTCTCCTGTGCCCTCCTGCACCGCTGACAGAAAAACGACCAGCTCAAAATGGTGAGCAGCTTCTCTTTGGAGGAGAGCAGCGAGGGGGCTGGATGGGGTGATTGAATGGTAGTAGGTCAGTGGAAAGATGAAAAAAGGACACCCATCCAAAGTAACGCTGTCTAGATGGAAGTCAACACTGGTTTGGTGAAGCTGCCCATTCTCTTGTTCTTGGTAAAGAATAGCAGAAATCTGGACGCTAGTCAGTGGGCTGGAGCGTGTGTTGGCCACCTGGAACATAAGGTATGGCTTCCCCTCAGTGTGTGCCACTACAGCAGAGCGGGTGAAACGGATGGAGAATGCCCGATTCTTTGGTCGGGCGATCTTTGCCACGAAAGCACCTGCATCACAGAAAAGAACAAACTGAACAGGAACACCATGCCTGGGTTCATTCCCTGCAGCCTCTGAGCTCCGTGAAACAGTACAGAGGAACAGAAGCAGGCTTGCGTGGACATGATCTTTTTAGCCTCAGCCTCCACGTTTGAAAACTGCTAGGCTGGCATCACACTAACCCATTTGGGGTTTAAAAAGTATAGCTTTCTTAAAATGCTTCTTTTTCTAAGCTATGTTCACTTAATAATATTTGGAGAGTGAACTCTAGCTGTAGGAAACTGTTAGCTTGCTCCAATGTGCTGTAATTCGTAATAGTACCTGATCTTGGTGTTCTACCACAGAAGCTTGCTCTTAGTACACAGTAAACTAACCTGTGTATTTTTAAAGTCTATTGAAAGGCTTTAAATCTGACAATTATTTTAAATAACTTAAAATACCTCAAAACAGCTGTGACATTGTAAAAAGGCTCATTATATCGGGTACTGAGGAACACTGAATTAAAGACCAACAAAAGTAGTTCAGCTAGACAAAAGTAAACCTTAAAACTATTAATGAAAACAAATTGACTTTAAATATTGTAATTCCATGGAAAAAACTTGGCGAGATAATGGTATAAGAAATAAGTGATTGAGAGCGGTAAGTGGGGAGCTGCCACAAGTATTGTCCAATGAATAGTGGAACTCTCGAGCCCATATCTTGATATCACCTAATTTATGTCTTTTCTTAATGGAAGATGTTTAACTTTTACTACTAGATAGCTTAAATCTCATCATCCTTGTAGTGACTGGCTTAATTCTTCTTTCAGATATCAATATGATCACTGCTTATTTCTAGCTCTATTTCTTAAATCTGTCACACCTATTCTATCTAAAGATTAAATATGAAGCATTACCTGTGATGAAGGCTTCCAGCATGAGCCCCAGGACCATCTGTATTGCAAGCAGTGCAATAGCACTGGGACAGTCCCCGCTTGGGAACATAGTGCCGTAACCAATTGTGAGTTGCGTCTCCAGTGAGAAGGAGAAAGCAGCTGTAAAACTGGTGATATACTTGACGCATATAGTGTGGTTGTCAGGTGGAGCATCGTGGTCCAGCTCCAGGTCCCCATTCATCTCAGCCAGCAAATACCAAAGCACTGCAAAGACTAGCCAGTGAATGACAAAAGAAGCAGAAAAGACAAGCATCATCCATCTCCAGCGCATGTCCATTAATATTCCCCATGCATCTCGGAGGTATGCCAGACCTTTTCCTTGGGCACCATCCATCTGGAATGTGCTGTGTCCGTCCTTGGTCACCATTCTCAAGTATCTTTGGGTCAGGAGGGGAGCACTGGATTTGGTGTTATTGCTCTCTGTCATGTCTGTTGTCATCTTCTAGAAAAGAGAAAAAAGGAAATAATGGGATACAATGCAGCATATTTGTATTTTGCCTAACGTTCACAGTTTTTGACACATCAGCAGGGGTTGAAATACTGCAGCCAACAAAGGAAGGCTTATACATTGCAATCCAGAGAAGATTAAGTCAGGAGCCTGCAAAGGAATTTACCACTGTTTGTGGTAATACTTTGCTAAAAAAGATTAAGTTCAAAAATCTGACTACTTCTCAAATTTTCCCTGCTTAGTTGTTTAAATATAACTTTCATACTTTACCTTCCTAAATTTACATTTGAGTTGCATGCTTTAATTCTTCAGGGGTGAGTGGGATGGAATTAGGCATGCTATATCTGAAAAGAAACTGAATTTTGTCTGATTATATCAGTTTTTGCAACTTCTTTTTAGCAGAGTGTACTAGTTTACTGATACTATTATGAATACTATTAACTATGGAATAGTACTATGGAAATAATGTTTATTATATTATTTCTCTAATATATTTATCCGTTTTTAGGGGAATGCTGTAGTTTACCTGGTAGCCCTTTCAGACTTTTCTAGCTGAGGAGATGACTGCTGTCTGTACCCACTATGTCCAGTTAAGCAGAATTACACTGTTCAGGGCAGAGCTGCTGCTGTGAGTCTGAGGCTGTTTGTGTAAGGATTGGGTAAAAAAAAAAGGGCAGGAGACCAATACTGAAAATCCACTGTGATATAATTTGAAATTTAGTGTGCCTAAGCAGTGTATTTTTTGTTAGTGACCAAGTAAGAAAATAGGACAGCAAGTGTGTGGGAATTAGGAGGTGAGGGTGGAATAGCAAATGTGGGAAGCGAAATGGATACTTGTAGGTATTTGAGATGTTAGGCTCCTTTGCTTTCAAACCTCAAAACTTGCCAAACTTGTCAGAAATGCTGAGTGTCTTTTGAAGAGACATTGGCCACTCAAATCTGTAAATTTTATAAATACTGAGTGTTTAAAGTTCAGCTGGGATAGACTAAAATAAATAAGGGCTCAAGTTAAATAAGGACTTCATAATGTGTGCAACCTACTTAAAGAAGATTGTGAGGAATCTTGTTTATAGAACAACTGAGTCTTTTAAAGAAAAATGTAGATTCTACAACTCATAATTATACATGGTGTATTTAGTAAATTTTGTCTCAACAGTTCTGACCTTTCTCTGAATTATGACTATTTCAGTGTATAATACAAGTGTACAAACAGGCTAGAGGAATGGGACTTTTTTCCCCCAAGAGTGCTGTCTTAGTTTTATCTTGAAATACATTAGATCTAAGGTTCTTGAACTTCAGAATGAATTTATGAAAGGTAAAAATCTTTCCTGTGATCTTTGATCCTGTAAACCAGCAGTTTTCATGACTGTTTGCTTCATACCAAATTTTAGTAATTACAAAATATTCTTTCACTTGTGCTTAACCCGTAATAAAGTAAGAGAATTGAAATCACAGTGAATATTTAGCCAGACTTTAATTTTTCTTTCCTTCTGAATGTTCTCAGAACCATCCAGCTATTTCCCCTATCCATGCTGTAGTCAAAGGAGGTAGAGTAAGTAGATGATGGCCTGAGTGGAATTTGGTAGTTTCTCCCTCATTTTTATTTTCCAGTTCACGTCTCCTAGAATGAATATTTCAAAACCACTCCCTGTTCCAAAGAATACAGTGGACTTTTCTGGATTTTCCTGCTCAGTAGTACTAGGCTACTTTTCTTGGGGCGTTCTTATCATAGTCCATTCGGTTTATAGCATGACCCCCCTCCTTATCCAAGTTTTTGATCTTTGGTCTACTATGTAGCTCTCTAAATGACAGGTTTCAGTCTTGCTGCACTGTTACAGAATTTACAGTGACCTGAATATAATTTTAAATGCTTCAGGAACCAGATGATTAGCATCTTGTCTGTAGAGCAGAGTTCTTTTGCTAAGAATTAGAAGAGCCCTTCTGGATGCCATGAAGGAGCTGGAAAATGGGCATCTCTGAATGGGAAGGATGATGGGGACCATGCTCAAAATGAGCTGTTGACAATGCCTTGATTTTATCATCTTAGAATAAGTAGTACTCACAAGAAGCACTCTGAATAGAGGAGAACACTTACGGAGCAAAATGCCTCTGGGTGTAAACCTCATGCATCATTGGAGGAAAAAAAAAAAGCCAGCCAACCTAGTGTGTTTGTGTAAATTCTCATGGTACTTTGAGGGCAGCATCTGCCTCATAGCCTCCAAGTAATTTGGGTTTGCAAAACAAGCATATGCTGCGAGAATGAGTCTGATACTGACTGATTGGTGACAGAAGACTTTTCTACAGTGTTTTACATACTTAATGTATGTTTTTGTTTTTCTCTTAATGTGGTACATTTTTCTTGGCTACACTTCAGATCTTCTACGCATTAGTGCTAAGGTAGTGTGCTGCAGACTTTACTCACAGCAAAATGCTGTCAGTGTTGCGGGGTCTCAATTTTGTTGATTAAGGAGCTTTCTAGAGTGGTGATTAATCACTTAACGTTAGCTTAAAGCTCTGAAAAAATTTAGTTGGTGTTCACCATCAGCTTGTTTGGGATCTTTTCTGTGGGGGAGGATCCATTACTGACAGATTTCGAAGGTACTTGAGAAAGAGAAACCTCCATTAGCCCCTGGCAGCACGTTTCAAAACAGTCCTGTGTCTCTGTTCCTTGAGATTCCCAGCAGGGGAATTTGCCTGCTGAGGTTAACCAGATTACTGCTCTGGTCTCATTTGATATAGGCCTCTGATTTTTCTTGTCTAGGACTACTTAAAATGTCAAGTATCTAATTAGATGGCAGTGACAGCATTGGAAGTCTGTAAGCTTGAGTTCCAAAACTTTTTTTTTTTTTTGCAAAAGTTGCAAGTCTCTACTTCTTGGGGTGGGGAAAAATGGGTAAAAAAAACTGCAGATAGGCTCTGAGAGCAGTGCAGTTGGTTCAGAATAAGAGGTGAAAGAGCTGCCCTGTGAGAAATAGTTCAGTTGGGCTGGAGGATTGTTCCTCTGTATTGTCAAAAGTAGAGTCAACTCAAAAGTAGATCTGACTTTGAATTTAAAAAGTGTTGTCTTCTGTCTACTCCTTTCCTTGTCCACAGTAGTAAAAAATACAAATACCTTCTTTCCTTGTTCGTGATAAATTAATGAAGTTGCAAATTACAATTTAGATCATCTGATCTGATCCCCTGCCCAGCAGAGTCCTCGATGTTAATCCCAGTTTCAAACAGTGTATGTTGTAGGAAAGACATTCAACTTTGACTTGAAAAGAAAAAATCTGCATTGTTTGTTGGAGAATGCTTTGTCTCCACTGCGAAATGCGTACTGTGTTTCTAACCCAGATTTGTCTAATGTCATCTCTTAACCTTTTGTCATGCTGTCTGTCTGGTTTTGCTTTTCCTGGTTCCTGACTTGTGAAACTGTTGTAGCTTTGGGGTGTTCCTTCTCCCTTCATCTCCCAGCTGATAGCCCTTGACTGGAAAGACAGGAACTGTCAGAAATTACTTTTCTAAACCTCTTTTGGCATGCTGAACAGTATTTTATCATGCATTCACTGTGTCTAATCCTTCCTGTTTCCAGTCTCTTGAAAATTAAATGGTTATCACCAACTCTGGTGCGTGTGTCAGTTCTTAGCTTTTTTTTTTTTAATCTCTCTACCACCATTGTCTCTCATTCTGGCTTCTTCTGTACATTCCTCTAAGACAAGCCAAGGTAGGGTGAGTACTACCTTTTAAAATCAAAGTCACGGTTTCCCTTTTCCTAGCAGTCAGACAGGTTCTAAACTGACCTGGCTTGCTAATGATTTATGTGTAATAAAACTTTGCCTTGCAGCTCTAGGATATTGCTCGCATTTCTGAAATTCACGGTCCAGCACATTGATCTCCCATGCTTTGCCTTTTTGATTGAGATCTCCTTGTGTTGTAACAGCTCTTTTTTATGTTGCTGCTTCATGCCACCATGTTTCTTTCTTCTTGCTTAGCCTTTCTCTTGACAGCAGGAGCTCAGCTATTAAGACTTTGGTAGGATTGCAGGGGGACTCATTTGCAGCAGTGTCTTCATTTTATTTTTGTTTGCCTTCTCAGTTGAAGGCATTTGAAGTGACACTTCCAGCCTGTTTTCAGCTCGGTACGCTAATGCACCTGCAACCCTTCTAGGAGTCTGAATGCCTTTATGTGGAGCTGTGTTCAGAGGAGACTTCTGCGGTCTTGCCCTACCTGCCCAACTTCTACTCTTAACAAAATCTGTTCTAATTGACCTTGGAAGGGATTTGAGGCAGTTTATAGTGCACTGCCTCGTTGTGATAGCAAAGTAGTTAAGAGGACCTGCTGTTTGCAGGGACTAACTGCAAAAACTGCTTACAAGTGTAGTATAATTTGAAGATTTATTAGAACCCAGGTGGTACTGGCGTGCCCCTCTGGGAAGGTGTACGTTCCCTCTTTACTTGACCTGGGTCCACGTAATCTTGTACTAGTTTCAGATTTAAACATCATCTCTATATTGTAAGCTGTGACCATTCAGATGTGTTGCTGCCTCTGCACTTTGCAACAAGAGCAAACTAAGTTTATCTTTTTTTTTATAGGTATTTTCCTGCTATTAAAGTCTCAGTATTGTTATTTTTAGACTGAATGGCAATCCTTGAGATGCCCTGACATTAATATTAGGAAATGAAGGTTGTTTTAGTATTGATGACATGACTGGAGCATATAACTTACATTAGGGGATGATCTTAGAAATATAGGAAGTAATTTGGTTAGAATAACTGCTTTGGTTGAAAGCTTATGCTGCAGTTGTTAGTAGGATAGCCAAAAATGCAAACATGTTTGTCCTTTAGGTTGTATAGCTAGTGCCTCATTGAGATGAATGGGAGTAGTTTGTGACAAAACTGTTTTCTCCAAGCAGTCTGCAGAATTAAGATAACAGTTTTCAGGACTTGTTACATATATAAGTCAGTCTTGTAAAAACAGGAACTTTAATTTGTTAAGCCCAAGTCACACTTTTCAACGCAGGTGCCACAAAGTATAGGATGCAGGAGCTCGTACTTTTGACCTTCTGTGTCAGAATGCAGTTTAAGAAAAACTACAACCGAACACCTCAAAATTTTGGTAAAATGGGAGAGTATGTCTTTTTTTATAGTACAGAAAGCAAAGCTGCTTATATACTTGCTTTTTGGGGACATCTGTAATGCTCCATTTTATGCATAATGCATTTTCACATAACACAGCATGCTGAAAATACTGCAAGGTTCCATATGAACCCTAATTGTTGATTATGAAGTAGCATCTGAGTGGACTGGCTAGTCTGACCACCTTTAGAGAAGCAGAAAAACTTTACCAAGACTTTGCTTAAATGTTGTTAAAGGCTTTAAAATATGTTAGTACATATTAAATCCTTACAGAGAAACTTGAATGTAAAATTAAGTATTGTTAATGGAGGAATAAATTTAGAGTTAAGAGGGAGGATATTTGATGTAAGACTGTAGTAACAGAAGTCTGCTCCCATCCATTTTTTTGTGGAACTTGCTGTTTTTGAGGAGCAGTCCTGCCCTATGTGATGCAAGTTTCCTAATGGCTTGCCTAGAATTTCTGAGTTTTCTAGGATGTGGTAGTTTGCACTCGATGCCTGTGCGTGTTTTCCTGAGCTGTGGTGCTAGCTCACAACAACGTGTTCATAAGCACAGTCAGAATGCATTGGTTGAAAATGATTGAAGGCATAAGATACAATTAGAAATGGTAAAAGCAGGCTTGAAGAGATAAAGCTCACTTCTTTGTGATGGAGTTGAAGTTAAAGGCTGAGTTACAATAAAAGCAGCGAGAAGGTGAGGATGGCTCTTTCATAACACTTGGCTGGGTAACACCCGACTAGCTTGGCTGTAGGCTTGCAAGTGCTCCCTGTTTGCAGAGCGTTGCAGAGTCTTGCCAGCACTGTTTATCTTCAAAGCTTTCTGAAAAAACATTGTATGATGACTTTGGTTTTGCTGCTAGGACTATGGTCACCTGAGAGCATCTTCTTTTTGAAGGGGGGAAAATCAGAAACCATTTTGTTTAAGGTGATACTTAATTAAATAAGTTAGGGAGAAAACTCTGCCCTGAAAACAGCTTCGATTTCTTTACAGAATGACAGAAAATTTTCTAATCGTACAGTAAGAAAGAAGAAATTAGGATTGTTTTGTGTACTTACCAGTCTTTGGAGTGTTTGTGTGCCGGAGAATGGGAAACCTGGGCTCCAGGAGAGGGATTGGGCTGGTCTTGTGTATTGGTCCCAACACTGGTAAGAAACTTCCCACAAGTGGTTGGTAGAGGTCTTTTTTT
>VZSZ01003224.1:19803-95977 GCA_013398815.1 Ibidorhyncha struthersii | reverse complement strand
GTTGGAGTGGTCACGTAGCCTCCAGGGGGGCTGGTTAGCTCTGATCATGTGGAAAAGAATGCTGGTTTGTTAGGAGCAGTTCCTTACCCAACACAAACCCTTAGCAGCCAAGGAGAAATCCTCAAACACTTGCATGGAGAAGGGGTGCCTTCCCCCTCACCACCTTAATAAAGATAATTTTTTAGGTTTGTTTAATCTTAAAGTTTTACATAAAGGTTGAAAAGGCCAAAATCCCTGTGGAAAAGCTGGATGAAAAATGTTCCCGTATTGCTACTGGAAAATACACACTGTTCTCTGGTACTTTCTACCTTAGCAGTGTCAACTACTGTTTGTTTAGCTGAAAAGGGAAACTCGTGTCTCACTGCTGCTTGTCCAGTGCCACCTCTTCCCATGAGGTCTCAGGCTCCTGAGTGTTGGTGTTAACAGAAGGGTGGGCTGCAGCTAATGGTACAGCCTGTGGTCTCTGAAGGGTGTTGCTGAACTGTAGCTTAATGCTGGTCAGAAGATGTAGATCTGGCCACTTCTCTTCCATCTCCACAGTGCTCCTTTGTGAAAACATGGAATTAATCACAGGATTTTGCTAAAGCCTAGGAATGAAACAATGCAGATTAGGTGGGTTGCTGATTCCATACATCAAACGAAACCACTTGCACTTAAGCTGTTTTCTCTCTTATCAAATGAGAAGAGTTATTTATGGAAGATGTTTTAGCTGAACAACCACACAGAGTGGTCAGCTTGCTGCACTACTAAACCGAAGTCTGAGAACAGCTTTGTAATGCAGTAGTATTTCACACTTTTTTTTTTCCCCCCTTGGTTAGCTGCTGATGTGAGGGCTTTGATCGAACGTCAGATGTAAGAGGATCTGAGAAACAAAGGCTGTGGTTGTTTGCAGGAAAACTACTGAAGGCCTGCTGGGAAAATTATTAATGTAGACTTTCCTGCTTAGGAAACAAAATCCTCCCTCCTTTTTTTTTTTTCTTTAACCTTCCCCCCAACCCTAAATTGCAAAACATTAATTCTTTGCTTCATTAGTATGGAACATTTTAATACATGTTCAGGCACAGCACTGAAAATTGTGATAGGCATAGTCTGACCTTCAGAACCAGGGCAAATAATGTAGTGCAAGGGGACGCCCACCACTTTGGCAAGCCTATAGGACAATGTGGCTTGCCCTTGACCCTTACCTCTATACCGCAGCAAAGTCAAACTTCCACTACAGACAGCCTCTCTTATTAAGAAGTAGGATTTTTTTTTTACAAGCAGTATTTTCTTACAAACCATATTTTGTACTGTAGAAGGCGTATAGTGTCTGGTCACATGTTTTCTAATCTGATTCAACTGAATGGATTGAAAAATCTAACACAATTGTACGGCAGATGAAATAGCTACAGTATGTGATTTCCAGGTGGTGTTGTAGAATTAAACTCTGTTGTTAATTCCTTTGAATTTACTGGTTCACCCATGCCCTGGACAGTGGACAATTTGGTGAAAAAAGAGTGATATTTGAGTAGTATGTGTTTGAGACGTACTATTGAGATTTTAACTGGAGAGAGAGAAAAAGTGAAGCTGGAAATGGGCATCAGAACTTCTGATCTCTGTCACTGACTGATTACAAGTGAGTCACTTCATTATGTATGTATTCCTGTAGCGTCCCTAGGATGTCAAATACGGTCCTAATGAGAAGATGGTCCTTCTTTAGAAACATCATCTTAAGGCCATTTGTTTTATTCTTCTGTAAAGTGCGCTACAAAATTACACATCTAGGCAAAGTTATTTGAATTCCTTTAAAAACACTAGCTGCAAAGGTTTTTCTTTTTATCCTCTTCTTGAGGACGTGTGTAGCATGCAGCAGAAGGAAGACAGCAAGTCATAGCACTTAACAGACTCTCCTAGTTTTTGCCCTCTTTAGAGGAAACAGTATTGCTGTCAATCGTCGCTTTCCTGTTTATTCTCTCCAAAGAGTGAGCATGTCATAGGAAATGTGGACTGACAGCATGGAGAACATAAGTTACTTGCCATTCTGTTAGTAACTCCTCTTCATAAACCTGTTGCCACGGGGCTATGTCCCAGAATCCCAGTCTTGTTCTTCGTGGTTAGTTTCCCTTCAACCCAGTGTTGCACAGCTGTAGGCTTTTTTGGCTGGATACCACTGGGCTCTATCTGAAGTTTTCTGTAAACACCATTTCTGGCTTTGTGACAGATTTGAACAGAGGTGCCCTTTTACTGCTCCTTCTCTTCAGGAAGTCCAGTCAATTAGTCCAAGGCAAAACCATAGATTGTGTTTTAGTTTTTTTTTCATCCTTGAAACATTGCCAAATACTGCCTCTCTGACCCAAGTCTTTTCAGCTGAAGTGAGTGTTCTCAAGTCTAGGAACAGTCTGCAGAGACAGTATGCTAAGACTTCAGAAGCTACGAATTTACATGTAAGCTATAGGAGTATTCCTGTACACGGTTTTGTCATAGTCTTTCTGTCACTTCGGTAGCTTGATTTTTATTTTTTTCTGATCCTTAACCTGTGACGGGTTTGTATTTGTAAAGAACTAGTTTCTTGGCTGTTCAAGATCACTTTATGCCAGATCTGTTTTGATGTATACTTTGGTGTATTTGAATATTGTTTGCTATGATGTTTTAGTACCAGAAAATGTAAGTATGTCATGTGTTCAGTGACACACTGGACTGCCGCTGTGTTTAGAAAGGTTTCAGAATCACAGGTGATTCTATCCTCAGATGAACTGCTTATAATCAGTTCTTTTTTTGTTTGTTAGATTTCTAATGCTGTAGAATTTAAAATCAGAGGAGGGGCAGGATCCCACTTCTGTCTGATCTTGGCAAACAGCTTTTGCTGTTTTGTCACCTCTGTAGAGATGCGTGCTTTAAACCCCACAACAGCAAATGGGGATGCCATTTTCTGCAAGTTCAGAATACAAAAACCTGACTTCAATAGTTCAGTTCTTGGGAGCAAAACCAGCTGTCTTAAGACAACTCAGGTTTTCTTAGTCCTTAGGTATGCCTCTAGCATGTATATATCTGCAGAAGGGCTAAGAATATATGTCTATTCAGTGGCAAAGTACCCTTCACAATATTCTTTAGGTGACTTTTTCCCCAGATGTGTTTGGAGCACCAGAACTGAGCCTGTGGGCTGATAGCTTGCCAATGTTAAAGAGCAGTCTCCAGAATCTTAACTGAACTTCATAACAATGGAAAGAAATAACATAAAATCATAGAATGGTTTAGGCTGGAAGGGACCTTGAAAATCATCTAGTTCCAACCCCCCTGCCATGGGCAGGGACACCTTCCAGTAGACCAGGTTGCTCAAAGCCCTGTCCAACCTGGCCTTAAACACATACAGGTATGGAGCTTCCACAGCTGCTCTGGGCAATCTGTTCCAGTGCCTTACCACCCTCAGAGTGAGACATTTCTTCCTAATATCTAATCTAAATCTACCCTCTTCCAGTTTAAAGCTATTCCCCCTCGTCCTATCACTACATGCCCTTTATAAAAAGTCCCTCTCCAGCTCTCCTGTAGTCCCCCTTTAGGTACTGGAAGGCTGCAATAAAGGTTTTTCCAGAGCCTTCTCTTCTCCAGGCTGAACACCCCCAACTCTCTCAGCCTGTCCTCATAGGAGAGGTGCTCCAGCCCTCTGATCATCTTCGTGACCCTCCTCTGGACCCGCTCCAACAGGTTCACGTCCTTCTTATGTTGGGGGCTCCAGAGCTGGTCGCAGTAATCCAGGTGGGGTCTCAGCAGAGCAGCGGGGTAGAATCACCTCCCTTGACCTGCTGACCACACTTCTTCTGATGCAGCCCAGGATACGGTTGGCCTTCTGGGCTGTGATTGTGCATTGTCAGCTCATGTTGAGCTTCTCCTCAATCAGCACCCCCAGGTCCTTCTCCTCAGGACTGCTCTTGATCCATTCTCTGCCCTGGTTGTATTTGTGCCTGGGATTGCCCTGATCCAGATGTAAGACCTCGCACTTGACCTTGTTGAACTTCATGCCCACCTCTCCAGCCTGTCCAGGTCCCTCTGGATGACATCCCTCCCCTCCAGTGTGTCAACCACACCACACTTTGGAATCATCAGCAAACTTGCTGAGGGAGCACTCGATCCCACTGTCAATGTCACCAACAACATCATTTTTCTTAATTGGTAGAGTCTAAAATCTCTCTAATGTTACTGAATGAGTGTCAGGTAATAGCTGTGAATTTTGATGAAAAGAATAGATAAATCTCTAAAAATAATATTTTTTTTAGTCTCAGAATAGCAAATTGAGTAACTTTTTTTCTGTCAGTAACTGTTAATGAGGAAAAATGAGTGTCTTGTGCTGCAGAATAAAAAAAAATATATTTTTCTTCTTCTAGGATTTTAAAAATAAGCTCAGAGAGAATAAGGCATATTCCTTATCATCTGGGTCTTAGGCTCTCCTGGTCTGTTGGATTGCAGTTTTCTCGTGGCCTACTATCTCTGTGTGTTTAATTTTCAGCTGACTTGATTCTGTAGCTCTGTCTCCTAGTTTTGTACTATGTGAAGCCCATCCCAGGAGCAATACTGAGAAACTTCCCTGCACTTCCTGTTATGTTCTTCTATGTGACACTTTTTGGAGGCCTAAATTAAGAGAAAACCCCAACAAAACAAACCTGTATTTCCCAGCGTTAGATCTTCTGTCTAGCTTGTTGTCTTTATTTTCTGTGAAGCATGGGAAAACAGAATGTTGTTGACCTTCGTGTGCAAAGACTTATCCATTCCAGATAGGTCCAATGCTGGCAAACATACTTATCAAATTAAGGGGGTGTCTCCAGCAATTCAGAGCCAGTATCACCAGAGACTTCCAAAAATACTGTTTTAAAATTTTTTTTCCTCAAAGCCCAGCAAGTACAGAAGTGGTCTTTAGCCAGATGTCCCCTTCAATGAAGTAAATGTGTATCTGGGTTATATTAAGCTTCATAGCTGAGATTGGCCAATTTAAAGTACGTCATCAGTATCAACAGGCAATGTGCTTTAGCTCTTTCTTTCTACAGAAACAACATAGGAGGACGATACTCCAGTTACCTTTCTGAGGTCCTCAAGTAGTCACTTGTAGTCTCTTCAGTAGTCATCAGGGTGGAAGAACTCTTGCATCTTAAACACTGTGGTGTTTCCTGCCTCTCTTGTCTGCTTGATAGGTCAAGGCCCTGTCATCTTGTAAAGTCCTAAAGAAACTTGTTCCTATAACAGTGGTAAAAGGATTTCATGTGAACCTGGAGTATGGAAAACTGGAAACGTTGAATTTTGTACTCTGAATTGAATTCCACCTGTACTTTCTCACTATAGTCCCTCCCTAAAACAATATACTGTGGTAAATTTTGAGCTGGAGAAAGAAAAAGTGTTTTTCTCTGGTGTTTTGAGTTGGTGGAGAAGGGATGTTGGTTTTTCTCCAAGATATATGCAAAGTCCAAAGACAGTGTGTGTTTCCTCTCTCCAGAGTGCAATAGCTCTACATAGGAAGAATTTCTGAGTTCTAAATGGAGGTTTGATATGCCATAGAATTCCAGGTACTGTTTCTTCATTTTTTCATTTACTGAAAATGCTGCTTGATGTGAAGAAAACGGAACGCAATCTCCTATCCTTGCTAAACTAAATTCTTAAAAACGTCCCTTTCCACCCCAGGAATCTTAGTATGTAGTCATGCTTGCTTTTGTTTTTCCTGTCTAAGCAAGCAGGCATACTATACAATCTTCACAAAATATCATCTTATATTTTTGCATTTTAAGACTCTAAGAAGGAAAATTAAGCATACCTTTCTTTAGTACTTGAATTATCTTTTTTTAATAGATAACCACACAATTTCAGGTTAACACTGGTTAATAGTATCAGCGAAGAAGTGGCATCACTGTGGTTCCTGTGAGAATTCTGGTGCTACACTGCTAAATGTATTTAAAGAAATACACAGTCCTGAAACTAGTATTTCCATTTATTTTGGTGGTGGTGTATCCTTGTCAGGATGAGTCAATAGTAAAAGCAGCATGTATGTCTAACCTGAGTTACTGGCGTAGAATGTGGATTCTTTTTATAAAACACTTATATCATCCTTTTGCGACACTGTTGCTCTTTACTAAGTACTCAAGGATTTTACATGTTTTATTTTAAATATAACTTAGTGTAAATTAGGAACTAAAAGACTATCCGATTTCCTAAACTTCTGGTAGATTTGTCCTTGAGCTTGAGCATAGTTGCTTTTAACACATAATATGCTGACCTTGGCTCTCCAGAAGATAGATTCACAGGATAATGTTAACATTACTATGTTTTTCTTGTTTAATCTGTAATCCTACTTTAAGTTTCACTTTCTGAAACATTGCAAGAATGCTGTGCATCGTACTGGATTAATTATATAGATCTCATATGCCTTTTATTACAGAAGTAGCAAATATGTTTGGTTTATATAAAATGTGTAATGTTTATGGTTTACTGTGTTCCCATTTTCCTTTAATGTGAGACTTTTCAAGCTACAGCAGTTTATTCTTTCTCTCTGTACCCTTTGGCTTCATTTTATGCTTCCCTGTGTCTCTTAAACTTATCTTTTCCTCCTCTGTCTTTCCTACTCATGCCATAATTTCTTGTATGCTTTACTTTCTTCTTGTTGTTTTCCTTAGTTTTTCCATCCCAAGGCTCATAGGGATGTGGAGGGATTTCCTAAATCTCTCTGTCATGTTTCCTTCAGTGAACTTCCATTCTTCTCCTAGGTTCCTATCACCACTTACTTCTGGTGTGTTTCTGCCTCTAAGGGAGCAAGATTTCCCCCCTTTTGTTTCTAGGTTCCTAAAGATGGGATGTGTGTTCACTGGTATGTGTTTTCTTTGCAGTGAGACCAAACTTCGAGGAAGGTGGGACAGCAACAACGGGGAGGAAGCACGAGTTTATACGCTCTGAGAGCGAGAACTGGCGCATCTTCAGGGAGGAACAAAATGGGGAAGATGATGATGGGGGCTGGCGACTGGCTGGGTCACGGAGGGATGGTGAGAGGTGGCGCCCTCACAGTCCAGGTGAGAGATCTGGAGAAAAGTGTATGCGTGTTTATAAGGAAGGGGCAGCGGGTGAATCAGGGCATCGGGAAAGCAGAGGAATGTGAGGTGGCATAAAGTTTGGAACAAAAATAGGTAACGTTCATGCATTTGGTCATTAAATACTGTTTTGGCGTACCTGGGGCTCTTGGTCACAAAATGATAAGCACAAAATTGTGTGCCTTTTGTTTTCTTTTTAATGTCTTCAGTACACTAATGTATTTAAGGGAACAATATTTTTCAGGTGTGTGCTTGTGTTGTGCTCCAGATGTGTATGTGCCTGGTAAAACCAAGGGTTTTTTTAATAGTACTGTTCCTCTGTGGCTGTGATGCTGAGGGGAGAGAAGTTACCTGCATTAGGTAGCATATCTAAGGCTGCGGAGTCACGCTGACGCTAAACCATTCAGGTTGTTGGCCTCATTCTGGTTTTCCAGATATGTTTGCAATGCCAAGAGGCATCCTTGGAAAAATCTCAAAATAAGTTACTTGATGCACCTTGTAGTTGGTCACAGGATGTTGTCCCACTAAACTTTGGGCATCTATTTGGTGTCACTCTACCCTTCCCTGGCCTGACCAAGTCAATCTCATTCACTTGCTTTCCAGCATTGCATTGCCAGAGTTGCAGGAGAAATACAAAGCAGAGCTTGTTGTTTGAGTGGTGTGGCTGAAATGTACATGTGAATATATATATTTTTTTTTTTTAATTCTATTTGGAAAAGATCTAGCCAGTCATACCTGTTGTGGGATCTTAGTTTCAGGTATGGTTTGGCTGCAGAAGGCTTCTGGGGAACCATGGGAGGATTGTGTTTCTTCTACTTGTTACATTTTCACAGGGAAGCAAAGGAGGCATGGGACGTTTTTGGGGCTGAGGTCGACAACTTTTTTTAATTGAAGAAAAGTCACACTTGCTTTTATAATGGGTCTATCACTCTTTTCAACATCCCAAAGGATTTTCCGGTACTATAACAGTTGTGAGCAACTATTACCTCTGTTCCTAACCCTCTCCACAGCTACATGTTACTCTGCCCTCAAACAACTGTTAGCTTGTACTAAAATTCAGCAGTGAGACCAAGGCTAGCCTTATTATCAGATTTTTCTATTTAGAGCAGGGCTAAGGGGCAAATTTTGAAGAATGTAATTTTCTTTTCCCCAATGTTTGGTCACGATTGTTCGTTAGACACTGCTGCTTTGTAATATAGTTCAGATGACATCAGGCCAGCTACAATAGTACCTCATGATGATCAGATGCAGCATGATACTCAGGAGTAGAGTGTTTTGCAAGTATAAGCCTGCATACTTTAGCTTAAAAGGAAGCATAGATATCAAAGTTCAGAAGTTTGTTCATGTCTTGAGCTTTTTTTTGAAGATCTTCTGAGGAAAGGTTTTGAAAATTCTTCTTACTTCCATCATAGGAAATATTACTGCTTATTTGAATTTTTGCTGTAGGAGACAACTAACTTAATTTCACTTACAAGTTAGTTTTAGCAGGTATAATAAGCCTGTTCTCAGAATTCTGTGAATCTGCAGTGATGTTGCTAATTTTGAGATAGGCTGAGTCGACAGCTGTGTTGGTCTCGGCAGTCTCAGCTTTGGTCAGAGCTGTATTTGAATTCTCCTGTTAGTAGTAGCCACAGGCCATCAAAACTAATTGTTTAAAGAAAGAATGCGATTTAAACAGTTTAACTCAAATTGGCATGGCTTAAACTGCTTCTTTGTACTTACTCTGATGTTAGGTAATAGTACTAATCATGTGTCCTGCTAAAAATAGAGAAGTATCTTCAGAGTACTGTCGTCATTTGTTTAGCTGGACCTTCCTTTGACTTGGCTCTGCGTACTCCCTACTAGATTGTATACTGCTTGTATGTTTTCTTTTGGGTGAGAACAGTTTAGAAGAATGTAGCAGTTGTCAGGCTTGACTTTATCATCTACTGTTGTTAAGCAAAGAATACTTTAATTCCCACAGACCATTGTTTTTCTAGCTTTTGAATGTCTCTTGCTCCTTCAGCTGTGTTTACTGCAGGATGGCTGACCTAAATCTGCTCCTTTTGTGCTCTTTTAATAGGCATGAAGAGCATGGGCTGCTTCTTCTGAAGCAGACTTGTGCCCCTAAGCATCGTTTGCCAGATTCTGTGGTCTGATTTATTGTAGCTAAAGTTAACTCCCTTAACATAGTTGAAGGGATTTGTCATGTGTCCATGCTGTTTAAACTGTTCTCCTCTCACATGGCTATGCCTTAGAGGAAGTGAGGGATCTTCTGAGTATTGGTAGTAAAGTTGTCAATTCGGACAGACTTCTTAAAATAGACAAGCCTAACGCCTTTTTCCTTCTACTACTTAATTCATAAGGATGTAAACTTGTCTGATTTTGCAGCATGAAAACTGTCTGGATTGCATCACCAGGGTTTCCCAGTCAGAATTTATGGGGTTTTCTACTTTTTCTACTACTGTCTGTGCACTAGGACTTGAAGTCTGAGAAGACATGTTTCCTTGTCTCGTACAATGGAAAAGTTGTTCTGCTAGTTGTTCTGGGTAAATGTGGTACTGCTGCTGACGTAGATGCGAAATAGGATCTTGATACTGGGTTAACTATGTGTAAGAAGAATGTGACTGTAGCTTTAAATTCACTGGCTGCTTCAAAGTTCTATTGATTTTTTTTTTATTTATTTAGACATCTTTTTTTAATGATTTAATGACTGCTTACCTACAAAGCCCCTTTCTGTTGTTCCAGTTCTTACAGTCATACAATGATTGCCCTTTAAATTTGTAGAGCAGGTCCATTTTATGAGATATATATACAAACTTTTTTGGTCCCCAAACTAGTGAATGATGTATAGATGTGTTTGGTTTTGTTTTTTTGTTACCAAGTCATCCTTAAAGAACAGGAATCATTTCCTCTTGCCCCATACTTCTTGATATGATTTTTTTTGTCTTGGCTTAAGCTGCTCTATTAAGATCTTTTTCCTGAAAAGCATTTTAAAGAGGCCTTAGTCTGTAATCTGATATAAAGATTTTTTGGTTGCTGCTATTTTTTTTTAAAAGATTTTCAAATTCATCTTGGTTCACTCCATTTTCAGAATCAACTGCTATGAATCAAGTAGACTGCTTATTTTTTGGCCATTGTGCTTTGTGTTTCCTGAATATCTTAAGGCAGCTTAAGTACATCTTGCTCTAAAATTGAGCAAAATAGAAAGGACATTCATATACAATATATGCCAAAAAAGTAAAATGTGTACTATTCTTGCTTTTGTTTGATATTTAGTATTGTTTTAGTATACACCAGAAATTTCTTTACTGAATTAGAGAATATAACTTTTAAAAGATAAATAGCTATTAGTAATTGAGACTAAAGTGTACTTGGATTTCCTGAAGCAGCCAGTAGTACTTTCTTGCAATTGATGGTGACATTATAGGTGAAAGGGGTATATTTAGCTTAAAATTATTTCTTTTACCTTGGAATCTTGATCATATAACTGGTGTCTAATGATACTACAGGAATTAATTTAAAGCTGTGTTTGTGTTCTAACTGTTGTTTAATAAGCTTTAGGTAAGAATTTAAGGTTTGCCTTTGCTTGGGCTTGATTTAAAGATTGAGAGCCCTTCACACTTGCGTTGCTCACTATATTCTAACTACGCTTTTATAAACTTCTGTTATTAAGAAACAAGGGCATGAGTCTGCTCCACTTATCTCTCCTTTTTGCCTGTCCACCTAGCTCTGAAAATGTGTGGGATGTAAAAGGAGGTTGTGTGACTAAATCTCTGCAAGCAGACCACATGGTAGACAAAATCTTAACTTGAATTTTGAAGATACCTGGAAATAACAAAACACTTAGAATTCAACTTCAAAAACCATGTTTCTGAGTCCCACTATGAAGAGCCTGTGCTGCTGGTGTAGGGATGTGAGCTGTGTAAAAATAATTGAGGCTTCTCTCAGTGCATGGTCTCCAGATGGTCCATTTATGGCTGCACAGAAAATACCAAATTTCCCTCCTCTATGCAAAAGAGAGCTGAAGAAGAGATGCTCAGCTCTTTGCATGCCCCAGGATAGCACACAGGCAGAGATATTAATTTGTTTGTAGGATATGGCATTGCCAGGTTCAGGCCATAGCTCTTGGTTTTCCATATATTGGGAAACCTGACATGGACATTGCTGGGTGTACTGAGGAGATGTCTGCCTGTGGTTTTAATCAGAAATGCAGTCCAGTTGTCAGCAACCTCTCACACTTAAACCTCGGGAAAAGCCCTCCGATTTCAAAGGAAGTCCTGGTTTTGACACGTTGATATTTGACGGGGCCAGGAGAAGTAAACTTAACACGGCTTCTCATGCCATGTCAGTGGAATTTTCGTGTCAGGCCTTTTCTTTCAGGGAGACTGTGTTGTCCTGCTTAGTTGCTGGTTGCTCCCAGAGATGCTTTTGTTCTTTTAAAATTGAGCAGCATTTTAATGAGATGTTCATATGCATGACTTGCTTGAAAAGCAGGCCCTTGGAAACCTGCACCTCCTGAGTGTGCACTAAGCTGGAACCCAGGGTGCTGTGGACAGAGGTGCAGGGGGAGTGACGCAGGCATCTGCTTCTGAAGAGGATGGTGAAATGTTTATTACTTGAGCTCTCTAGAGTCCTTAGTCCATTAGTGCATCTTCAGTGAGCCTTTGTCTTTGCTAACATGTTTTTTAACGAAGTTCTTGATGAACAAGAGGCTGACAAAACAGGCCTAAGATGTTAAGAACTGCTTTAAAGCAGGCAGAAAAGATGGGATAAGCGCAAGCTTAGAGTGCCTTATTTCTTTCCTTAGTGACATTAAAAAGGTTGCCTCAGAACATTGATTTGACAGTTTTGCATACCAAAAATGTTACTTACTTTGTTTCCAAAGCATGACTAGAAACATATATTAAGTTATACAGTGGAATTATTTGCAAATAAGCACAGATGGTATTGCGAAGGCCTTGTTAAAGTCTAACCTTTTGTGTTTCCTTGATAAAATATAATCTTGAAATTCATAGTGTTTCTAGAAGGAGCTTGTTTTATGATTTCCTGTATTTGTGAGGCAAAGGTGGATTTTAGCATGGTTAATATTAATTCTTAGGGTATTAGGGTTGATGTGCAAACATTCCTCATTCGTATGAAGCAAATGGAACAGAGGACAATGTTTCTCCTCTTTTCTGTGATTTTTTTTTTTTTGGTAGCCATTTGATAAACAGTGAGACTGCACTGATGGCACAAATTCTGAGACCGAAAAAGGAATTTTTTGTTTTTTCCAGAAAAGAACACAGCCACCACTAAAAGCACTAAAAACTAAAGTGCTTTCATTTTTGCTTTGTACCTTTCTGGTAAAGACAGCTTCTATTGGATGGAAAGCTGTTTACAATTCTTTCATGCCCAATTTGTTTTCCTTACCAGCAAGTTCTTTACAGATTAAATAGCATTATTGCAGTCAAAGGATTGTAAGCTTTGTTGAATGAAGATGTCTTCTGAATAGATTAGAAAGAAAAGTGAAATAAAATTTATACTTGACTTTAGAATGTTTTCCCTCTTTTCTTATTACCATTCCAAGTTTCAGTATTCCATGGCTAAAAAATTATCATTCAAGAGACGTAACAGTCCTTTCAAAGGTATTTGAACAGTCATCAGTCCACTTTTCTTGTATACGCACAAAAGTGTCTCAGAGGGGAAGAGGAAAAAGCATGGGTGGCTTGTTCAGGAGGTGACTTTCACAGGTTGCCTAAAAGAGAATATAAAATCTTATACATACAAAGATGCCAAAAAAAGATTTAAGTTAATGATGGCTAGTAAATTGAATCAGCATCTAGTGTCACTTGTCTTGATACTCTATCATGTTTTAGATTATGTAGTCCAGCCTTCTTAGACTTATGTGTTTTTTTTAGTGCTCATAACACGATTTATAATGTGCTGATACGCAGTCAACAATATTTGAAAGTCTCTTGCTTAATGGTAAGGTATGCCTTTTCTTTCCCTTGTCCTTTAAGATGCCTGTTCATAGTCGGATTGTATCCTGTAGGGGCTTTCTGAATTTCTGTCACTGTTTGTCCTCTCTTCATCCACCCCTTCACCCTTCCAAGTAAGCTACTACCCCCGGGACTGTCTTGTAAAGTTACTTTCCCCCCACCTTAGACGGCCCTCGTTCTGCAGGCTGGCGAGAACACATGGAGCGACGGCGGAGGTTTGAATTTGATTTCCGGGAACGAGATGATGAACGGGGTTATCGACGAGTACGGTGTGGGAGTGGCAGCATGGATGACGACAGAGACAGTCTCCCTGAGTGGTGCTTAGAAGATGCAGAAGAAGAAATGGGAACATTTGACTCCTCTGGAGCATTTCTCTCTTTAAAGGTGAAAAGCTGTCTTGGGCTCTTTGTTCACTTTGAGCAAATGTCCTGCTGTGTCAGGTGGGGGTTATGGATGATTATGTTGACTTTATAGAAGGTGCAGAAGGAGCCAATCCCTGAGGAACAGGAGATGGACTTCCGACCTGTGGAGGAAGGGGAAGAAAGATCTGACTCTGAAGGGAGCCACAACGAAGAAGCCAAAGATCACGAGAAGACCACCAAGAAAGAGGGGGAGAAAACAGATAGAGTAGTGGCAGGTAAGGGGGACTTCTCATGCATCTGTTTTATGCTGCAGCGTAGAATTTCTGTTAATTCAGTTACGTAGAACCATGCAATGTTACAGAAGCAGTGGAAGAAGCAGTCCAAACATCTTCACCAGCTGCCAGGTCAGATACCCCACCGAAATCCCAGCCTCCAGACCCGCTGCAGACAAGCCTTTTTGAAAGGAAGGAAGAGCCCGTGCCAGAAAGAACAGAAAAAACAGAAGACAAAGAGAATCGAATGGAGAATACACCACCAGCCAAAATGTCCAACAGAGGGGAAGGTAATAAACTTGATAGATAAATTTAGTAAGTTTCCAGTACTTGTTGGGATTAGTGTTGGTATCTTTTGAGAGTGGAGGACTGGATTATGGTGATGAAAAGCTGGAATTCACCAACTGGTCTTATAAATACAGGATTTGTTGGATATGCTATCTCAAATGCTTGCAGTTCACTGGTACTTCACATTGCAATGTGGTTTAGAGAAACATGAGCTAGCTGTGGATGTGTCTTATTGTGGTAGAGCAGATCAGCCTGAAAAAATGTATATGGCCAGGGAGTGGGATATGCTGAAATGTGCTGAGTTCTGCACTGTTAGAACTAAACTGTTTGTTCCTTGAAGTTAGGTTAGGTGCCTGTGCTGTAAACAGTGCCAATGTGCAGTTGTACAGACAGAAGATCTGAAAATACTTTTGCTTTGGTGCTAATTTTGAGCTGTTGAATGGTTTCTACAGTAAGTTCTTAAAAGTAATTTTCATTATTTTCATGTTAAAGATAGTGAATTAATTTTAACATTTTTCTTTAGATTTGGCTTCTGTTGCTCAACCTTTGCCACAGATTTCTGCAGACACAGCTCCTCCTGCTCATCTTTCTCCTCCTGTTTCCAATTCAAATCCTGCTCTGCGGCCAGTTCAGACACCTGTCACAGCTGCTCCAGGCATGGGCAACATTCCCACTGACCCAGATGATGAAGAGGGCCTCAAACACCTAGAGCAGGTAAAATTTCTCAAATTCCTTTGTTGTTGACAATCGTGAGACTGGAGGAATGCGGAATGCAAAAAATATTTGAAGCCTGTAAAAAACAGAAATGCAGCTGAAACTTTACACTCCACAATGTATACTGAAAGCTACTTTTCTTCCCTCCGTTATTTTTTGGAGAATAATTCAAGCCTATGTACAGTATTTTTCTGAATAAGGGTACTTTACCCAGTGTTAAGAGCTACAGATCCTAGTGCTTAGGATTGCTGTCAAGTAGCCTTACCATTTGCCTTGAGAAACCATAAACCAGTATGCCCGATATGTTTAAAAAAAAAAACAAAACAAAACAAAAAAACCCCAGCATACATAAATGAAGTGCAGACTGTGTTCATGAAAGTTTAGTGACTGATGGCATGTAGAGCATTCTTCATGCTAGTTCTCCCATACCTATTTTTCACCATAGTACTGTGTGGGATCTTCTTGGAAAGTTGTTTTAAAGCTTTACCTATGCAGGAGAACCATGTTTATTCGTGATTCTGACAAGGTGGTAGACTGAGCTCAGGGTTTGTGGTGCAGTTACACTAGTCCTTGAGTTGCCTGTAATTCCTGGTATACTCTTGAGCACTGGGTAGTGCAAGGTTGTTGTATTTGGCGCACTCATTTTCAAATCCCTAAGCACACATCTAACTCTTGTATTCTTTGCTGGTTTTGATGTCTCCTGCAGCAAGCAGAGAAAATGGTAGCATACCTGCAGGACAGTGCCCTTGATGATGAAAGACTAGCAGCAAAAATTCAAGAGCACAGAGCAAAGGGTTCCTCTATGCCACTGTTCCATGAAGCCATGCAGAAATGGTACTACAAAGATCCACAAGGAGAAATTCAGGGTAGGTCTGTGCCCTTTACACTTCCTCTTTTGTTTCACAGAACTGTTAAAGTTCTTCACAAAATTACTGCTGACAGATACTGATGCTTGTCTTTACAAAAGCCGCATGTTGAATTTACCATTCTAGAATTAGGTTATGAAAATAAATCTTCTGCTCGTCACTGCCCCCATCAGCTCAGCATGCCTAATGTCCAGAATTAGACTTTATTGTGGCTAAGATGTCATCACTTCATGTTTCTGTAAATTGAGGTTAGACTAAAACGTGTTTTTCATGCCAATGGTTACTCAGATTTCCAGATAACAGTAGAAACAAAACAAGAATGTGACCATTCAGTAGGTTGTTGAAGAATCTGTGAGAAACATTGAAATCTGTTTTCTACTCTAAGCCTGAAGACATCGAATATTCAGGGAAGGGTAACTTGTTTAGAATCTAGAGCAAAGAGAAAGCAAGTTCTCAAAAGCCAGTGCTTGCACATAATCTCAGTTTAAATTGTACTTGCAGAAGTGCATTATCAGTTCATATAATATCAACTGTTTCATGCTTGCAGTTTTGGCTTAAGAAATGTCTCTCTTTTTTTCAGTGTAAGTTGGAACAGGCCTTTCATATAGGTAGTCGCATCTTTGCGTTCAGAAGGTACTTTTCTTTTGGAGGTATCAGGCCTGTGTTTTAGCAGCTGCTTAGCTGCCTCCCAAAAATGCAGTTAAGCAGTGAGTTCCTTACTTGCTGTACTTCGCTAAATAGTAGTTGCTACTGCTGTTTAGTGTGAACAACTTCTTCAGCTATCAACCCTAGATAGGATTTATGGGGGTGTTATTTGTGGGGTCTGTGCCAGTCTCTTGTCTGCAGGTATTACATATCTTTAGGGTTTTCTTCTCACCCTTTTAAGTTTAAAGGATGGTAACCGTAAAGCATTTTTATTTTAGTATGCTTCAAACTGTATGTTAGCTGCTGCTGGGTATTTATTGCTCAGTGATGGTCTGAGAGTTTTTCATTGGAGTAAGTACTTCCTTGAATGTGACCTCCAGAAGTAAACACTCCTGCATATTATTTTTTTCCTGGGATATCTCTCATGGTTTCACATTCTCTGGGCGGAATTACCATCTAAAGATACTTTTACAGAGAAGGCAAGAATTGCTGAACATTCTTGCTTTTCAGAAAATATTTTGCAAAAAATGTATTTACGTGGTTTTTACTCTATTAAATAACCTATTTGTTTTTATACTGGCTCCGTTTCCATTTGGATATGTAAAATGAGTATAGGAGTCCTTTGAAGGGAGTGACAGAAATCTTTCTCAGGGAAAAGAGAGTGTGTTGCTTCTTGAGGAAGGAAAAGAGAAACTGGTTTCCTCATTATCTCAAAAAATGTAATCTTGCACTCAGAGGTGGATCTGCTCGTCTGTTAAGTTCCAGAAGCAAAGCTTCAATAAAAGATATGAATTCCTCTGATTTGAAAGCAGTAGTTGAAACAGGCTAAGATTGTTTAATGATCTGTGCAGTATATGTGTGGAAAGTAGTGCTTGTGCTTTTAGCACAATTAGTTAGCGGATACTGCTGAGGTCCAAACTGGAAATTGCAACTGTTGTCAACCTGATCGTGAGCCTAAGGCAGTGAGCTTTGCTGGAAGGCAGGATGTGTATTAGCTGGACCAGGCGCCGCACCCCTGTGGCTGCTTGGCTTTCATCTCAGAGCTGACTCATCTCCCTCCAATGCATGGTAAAAGCAGTCATGCACTGTTCAGTAAAAGCTATCTGGGGGAATGTTGTTACCCCTGTAAACATCTAGATATGTGCATTAACACTTCAGCCTTGAATGTACTGTCTGTCTGGACAAGTGGATGAGATGGACAGGAGCACGAGGTATTGCAGTACTTTAACAAGCACCATGCTCTTTGTTTCTGGCATGCTCAACTTGGCCTTACTTCCCCTTCCCCCATGTGTATTGGTTGGTGTTATTTCAGGTCCTTTCAGTAATCAGGAGATGGCAGAGTGGTTTCAGGCTGGATACTTCACTATGTCGCTGTTGGTTAAGAGAGCCTGTGATGAGACTTTCCAGCCGCTGGGAGACATCATGAAAATGTGGGGCAGGGTTCCCTTCACTCCAGGTCCAGCACCACTTCCACATCTGGTAATTATGTGACAGTTACAGTATTCAAATAGTCCTGTAACAAATGGAAATTGAACTATTTTTGTGTCAACTGCTCTATCTTGGCATTGCAGTTGTTCCAAGTACCAAAGTTGAACCCTGTGTTAAATTACCTTTTTAAGAAGAGAAAAGACACTCAGTTTAAAAATGTTTGTTTTGCCATGTCTGTGGCTGGAAGGCTTGGTCCTGTGATGCATACAAGTGCTGTGTATTTCACAGTCACCATACTGCAGGCTTTGCTTGTAAGTGTTGATCTCTGTCTAGTTATTTTTCTATTTTCTTTGTCTTTTCTGTTCAGAATGCAACTTTTACATTGCTTGCATTGCAATATACTACTACTGTTACTATATGTTATTAAAATAGAATGTTTTTTTTCTAAACATAGGGTGAGCTGGACCAAGAGCGGCTGACTAGACAGCAAGAGTTGGCCCTGATCCAAATGCAGCACCTCCAGTATCAGCATCTTTTAATACAGTAAGACTGCCAGTCCCAGAGATCTTCCAGTGGCTGTGTTCTGCTCTGTGTTTCAGTCAGCTGGGTTCATCTGGGTCATTGTTTCCTTGGGCAATGGGGCTGGGAGTGCTTCACCTCCAACAGCAATAGCCTGCTTCCACAAATACCAGAGGCTCAGTAGTCGACAGGTTTAGGACAGAGTGTGGCTACCTCAGGCATACTCTTCAGAGTATTTTTTGGTGTCATGCATAGCTACTTCGGTGAGACCTGCTATGGTAGCTGTTATGGTGAAACTGAATCCCAGCTATCCTTGTAATGCAGTTTGGATGTTTTGGAGTCAGGGGAAGGCTTACATGTCTTTTGAACTGGAGATGGAGAAGGCAGAACTTATTTTTGGTCTGCTTGCTCAGCTTTTTGAACATCAGTGGAAAGTAACTGCTGGAGAAAGCAGTTTGTCATCCATTGTTGCCTAAGTTGACAGTTCAGTTCTGGCCAGAACTGAACAACTTGTGTTGTAGGAGCTTGGAGGAAAGAAAGCAATCAGGTAGACTGCTTGTTCAAGGGGTCCTGAAAGCATGTGCCGCAATTACGGTTTTTGGATATTGATTGTCATCTTAAGGCGAGAGCCTGCCCCTGTACTAGGGGATTCCTTGGCATACTGAGGAAGAGATTGATTTGTATAGGTGGGCAGTCATCAAAGCCAGAATAATTAGAGAGATCTGTATGTAATTTATAGAAAAAAGGAAGTAGTGTTGCACAGCTTACAAGAGTAATATTGGATGGCAATAACCAGTTGATGTAGTTGAGGATGAAGAGAAATTTGGTTGTCCTCATGTGGACCAGTTTGTTGTATTATATTTTTATTCTTTCCGAGGCCCCATTCTGTGGTTTCCTCTAGTATTTAGCATGTACATTGTACAGGTCAGTGGGCTTTAGTCCTGGAGAATGAATCTGTACACAACTTCTGCAACTTGGGCATTATATAAATAAGCAAGTGAAGAAGTACCAGTGATTCTCTGCTTTTCTTTTGAAGACAACAGTATGCACAGGTGCTGGCTCAGCAGCAAAAGGCAGCCCTCTCATCCCAGCAGCAGCAGCAGCTCGCTATTCTCTTGCAACAGTTCCAGGCCCTGAAGATGAGGTGAGTTCGTCCAGACTTGAACTGAATACCATTCTTCCTATACTCTAACTTGTATATAATGATAATTATAATCTTGTCAGGGGTCCATCCTATTCAAGTTTGCTCATATTTGAGCATTACATGTTTTAAAGACTGAATATGAAGCAGTTGCAGGATGTCGAATTCTTCTTTATATATGTAGCCTTCATCCCAGAGAATGTTTATGAAAACAAGGAGGAAAGTCTTATAGTTGAAATCATACCTTTTGGACAGATCTGTTGTGCTGGTAACAGAATGGCTTTGCCAGTTGAGTTCTGCAATACTATATGCTTGTTCCTCAAATGAGCCTATAAGCAGCAAATGCAAAACTGTAGCAGTATCTGGCTTAGCCCTTGACTTGGCAGCAGGGATGAGGTGAGCAAGAACTCTGCAAGCAAGTAGTATTGTCCACATCATATTTTTGTTTTAAATAGAGGTGTGGAAGGAAAGGAGTATGTTACAAGTTACTGAATCTCATGCGTGTTCAGAGCACTCCTCTCCCTGGAAGTGGCATGTTGACTCTTCCTGTTGGTATTGCAGAATATCTGAACAGAACATGATGCCACCTGTTACAAGGTCTGTGTCAGTGCCGGACACTGGCTCAATATGGGAACTTCAGTCAGCTTCACAACCTACAGGTAAGATGCTTAGCATGCGTCAGATATGTTGAGAAAAGTTTGTCAATTAAGAGCCAGTGTCTTTGAGATGATCACTCCCTTTTTAATGCTAGGGGAAATTATTTCTGCATCAGTATTTTTTTTTTAACTGGTTCAGGCTACTTTGCCTTGCAGTTTAAATTTCATTTGAGAGCTGTGAATAATATGGTAATTTTTCCTATGGTTATAGGAAGTCTCAATCCAAAGGGACTGAGTGTTATAAAGGTGTTCTGCTCTGATGGGAGGAGTTTGAATAGCTGGTTCTTCTGTGGAGTTCTGTAGGAAACCCAGCCTTGCTTCAGTAATGGACAAGCTTTTTTCTACAGGAAGATAAAGTGTCCCTGTACTGTCTAAGACTAATGTATTGTCATGATTTTAGTTCATAAAATATAGTAACTGCATACACAAGATTTTCCCCTTTTATTTGTCTTTTGTTGATGTGCTTATTTTTGCTTGTCAATGTTTTTTCTTCACTATCTAGTCTGGGAAGGAAGCAGTGTCTGGGATCTCCCCATTGATACTGCATCTCAGGGACCAGCTCTAGAACAACTTCAGCAGCTCGAGAAGGCCAAAGCTGCAAAGGTCAGAAACTGTTTTGTACTGTAAGAAGTTGGGATTGCTGTTCTGCAATGTAGCTGTGTTTCTTGAGCCAATGGAAGACCATTAGCTCTTCAATTTTCAGGCCACTCTGTAGGATTATGGAAAAAAACATAAAGAGAATATGGGTTATAGAAACCAATTATGAAATCCTTGTGGACTGCTGTTTGGAAACCATTGCTGTGGAGGTACTACTGACCTCTAAAGTAGGGGTTGTATTTTTTTACACTTGTGATTAAAAACTCTTCACTAGCCACCTCTGTTTTAAAATGGGATCATCATCAGCTGTCATGCCAAACCCTGAGTAGGAACAGGTAGTCGTTCTCTTAATCCTTGCATCTTTTCACCAGAATTGGTTTAGGGAATTGTAAGAGTCCTGTTTGTCAGGGATGTTTTACACTCACTCTAGTATTAAATTATTTTTGTAAGTTTGAACCTGTATGATTCTGTACATTTCCTGGAACTGATTATTTTAATGTCTGCAAAGCAACTCGCTACTAGCTTCTAAAGTCAGAGGTTATTTTAAGGAGCTGATGTAGAGAGTCTGACTAGAGAACTGGTGTTTGTTACAGAACAGAAATTGTCAGAAATTGTTATAGACTATTTCAGCAATCTGACCCCAGTAGGCAGCCAGCTGATAGGTAAAATTACAATGAAGGGAGAGCATCTGTCAGAGGCTTCATCTGTTATGTTGTTACTATAATCTCAGCAGAGTCGCCCTAAGAAATGGTGTAGGAAAACGTTACCTGCATCTGAGTATAGTTTTATGTGAATTGTAGCTAGAGCAAGAGAGGAGAGAAGTGGAAATGAGGGCCAAACGAGAGGAAGAGGAGAGGAAAAGGCAGGAGGAGCTTCGGAGGCAACAAGAAGAGCTACTTAGGAGGCAGCAGGAAGATGAGAGGAAACGACGGGAAGAAGAAGAACTGGCCCGCAGGAAGCAAGTGAGTTTCCTCAATGTAGTTCATCTCTAATTAATTGTAATACTTTATAAAACTCACTTTAAGAATCCTGTGGGGTCTAATTAATCTTTGGTAGGTGTGTATGAAGACAGTTCTAATATTTTTCATGTGAGTATATGAAATGATTCTTCTGCTCTTGATTAAGAGCCCAAATTGCAATCTGAGAAATGGGCTTTGGTTCACTTCAAGATAGGTTCCTGTTTATGAGCCGAGAGGCTTTATTCCGTGTAGAATATTCCCTCCCAACTTCTTACTGTCAATATTAGACTTTAGTTAGCCTGGTTATTGTATGTTCAATCTCTATTCACCATTTATGCAGTCTAGTGTTTTGATAAGGGTATGTTCTGGAGTAGACTAGAGCTTGAGCAGCTGTTTCAAATGAATAAAATGTAGAGCGCTATAGTGGAAAAAGTGATGTAATATTTAGCTTTTTCCCCCCCTGTTTTTTTTTTTTAACTTAGTAAATAATTTTTTTGAGTAAACGATTATCTGGGTTATATTGTAGAGTCTGTTAGCTTTATTTTCTTGAGTTGATATTTGGGAAGGGAAGGGATGTAGTTTGGACAAGCAGATTTGTTAAAATGAATGACGTGATCTGTGTTACAGTAGGAGAATGAATGTAGGAGTTGTAGTATGTTCTTAATCTTACAAGAACATGGGATGGAGACATTATGAGCTTGACGTTTCTAGCATTTAATTCTGAATTCTGTACGGAAAAAAAGATTAATTGTTCCTTAAGTGTCATAGGAGGGAAAGACAGTGAAAGTTAATTTTCACTCTGCATGTGAAGGATAAAGGTGAACACATTGATCTTATTCACTAAGGAGTTAGACAATAAATGCCTTGTCAAGTAGCACATGAATAATAGGTGAAAGTAAATAATTTTGTCCTTTATAATATTTTCTGTGTGCTTAGGTAGGCAGTTGTAAAGTGCATTTCCAGTTTTAAGGATCAGACATTTCTGAGGAAGCCTCTAGAATCTTTAGATTTATTTGTAAGTTAGTCATAGACCTCAGTTCACTCAGTGTTTGGGTTTTGTCACTGAACATCTCTTTTAATAGACTACCGTTTGATATGTAGTTAGCTTTCATGGTATCTCTTAAGAATGAAGTCTATAAATAAATGGCTCCTTGCTTTAACATATCTACTTTGTGTACAGCAAGTCATTATGGTATACAGTGGAAAAGCATCCTTTGATGCTCAAGTTTAAGCTTTACTGCAGCACTAAAGCAATAATATACTCAAAACTTTTGAGTTAAGTTGCTTTAGATCTGTTTTAATAACAACTAACTTCACAGCTGATCACCTGGTAACTCAATGTGTTTCATCCATGGTGGCTTGAAATAAATAGACTTGGGGTTGTTTTTTTCAGACTAACAGTTTTGCTACTGCGTATAACTTCTTAGAAATGTTCATTAAATGCCAAAGTGTGTTGTCCACTTTGGATTTGTACAGTAAACAATGTTTCTCCCTTTCTGAGATGTCATGGGAAAGAATTATTTACAAGGACAAAGCAGAATGCGATTGAAAAACAGTTAACAGCAAGTATCTTAGTTCATTACCAATGGAATAATTGCCACAATGCTTAATTCTGAGCAGTAATGGTCTTGAAAAGGTAACAAAAGAGTTTAAGCACTTCTCTGGAAAGAGAAAATAATATTGTATTCTGTATTTAAAAAAAAACAAACAAAACTGGTCTAATATTTGAATCTGACTTCTGTACTGGAAGGCATTGTAGAAACAGGGATGAACTGATTTATTAGCATGGATTTATACAGAGGAGATGATGCTTAACAAATTTGATTAACTTCTTTTGAGGAGATGACAGTGAGAGCTGAGAGGGGTGAAGCAGTAGACTTAATCTGCCTGGACTTCAGGAAGGCTTTTGATGTAATACTGCATAAAAGACTAGTATATAAGGTTAGTAAATATGCTGTTGATGGTGAATTCTAAATAAAAAAATAACTAATAGAAATTCAATTCTGTAGGATGAAATGTTGTACCAAATGTTGAATCCAGTTCTGTTCATAGTTTTCATCAATTACTTGCACTGTAGAATTGCAAACAGTAATGCCCAGCTTGTGTAGCTCCTGTATTTCTTTTTTGTTTCTGGTCTGGTATTTTCTATTTTGTAATGATTGCTCACTTTCAGGAACAAAATTTGAGGTTTAATAATTAGCTAATAATTGTTTTCTCTGAATTATATCTTTAATGCTCCCTTTAAAGTTCCTGGTTCAAAGATGAGATCCACAAAACTAAAAGATTTGTAAGCCCTAGTAACGTAGACAAGCAGAAATGCAGGTGTTACTAAACACAAAAATTCTGTAATATTTTAAGAATCCAGAGTCTACTGAAATGAGGCTTATTACTTAAGGATTTTCTGCAATATTATAGATATTTTAAAAGATCTGAAATGAATTGTCTATTCAGTAAGATATGTATGCTTGAAAACAATTATTAGAAAAGATGCTAAAGAATATTGGGATTCTCTTGGAGCAGGAAGCCATGACTACGGGAGCAGTAAAAGCCAAAGGACTGAGTTTGTTTCCCATACAAGTCAGTGGCAGAAAGCTGGAGAGCTTTGAATGATTTTGGTCACATGCTCAAACAAAAACATTGAATAAGAAGAAGATACAGAAGTAAATATTAAGACAAACTTTTCTATGGCTGTGAAGAGTAGGAAAAAAGAATTACATCAGCCATGTGGTTCCCAGCTTTTCATAATCTTGCAGATTTTGCCTCATGTTGGTACAACACTGTTCATCTTTAGTTCTTTANATTTTTTTTTTTTTTTTTTTTTTAATTGCTGTCATTTAACAGTGTCTCTCCTGGCATGCCTGAGCAAGAAAGAGATCCCTACAGTTTTATTAATGGCAATTCTAGCCTCATTTCCCAAAGGGAAAGTAGGGCAAAGATGTCAATGGACTGCTGTCGCAAAGGAGGACTTGGTGACTTTGTTCATCTCTCTCAGGTACCATGTGTTATGTCAGTGACTAGTGCCAAACATCCCCCTGGCCTGGCTGGCAGCTAGGCATCCTGAGCTGAGATCCTGGTGTGTGGTCTCTAGTCAGACAAAACAGACTGGTACACCTCCAGCCTCCTCAGTAGACTTTTCAGCAAAAGAAAAAAGCAGAAATTTTTCAGCGCTTGTATTGGGGACACTTGCTTATTGTGACTTGACTGCATGTGTCCAGTTAATTCAGTTACAGGCCCAAGGAACAAAATGGTCTAGGTGTTGTGTGTTGTGCTCGAAGCTTTTGTGAATATGACAAATCAATGACTTGATTAAAGAGAAAATGATTCATGGGCTACTGGTTTATGTCCAGCTAGCGGAAGAAAAACTTTGTTTTTGCACTTATTTAGCACTAAACCACTTAAGTGACATACTGGAATATGAATTACTTCTTGGCTTGCAGCCAGCAGCTCCTCAGTGCCATAGGATTGCTCATAAAAAAAAATGTTCTGTCTACTGACAGTTGTATTGTAGACATCTGAAGTTAGCCGTTGTCAGAGAAAGCTGGTCCAGTTGTTCAGTGAACTGTATTGCAGTTTATCTATGCTGTATTTATAAGAAAGTTTGGTATCAGATTTAGTAACAGGGTCTTAGATTTCAAAATTAACTTCCTTGATTTACCAGAGTTCAGAATTTATATCCATGCTGCACAATTAATCTCCCTTCATTCTGTGAATAATGTATTGCTTATGAAAACCTTCTAAGTTACAATTGCGCAGTACTGATCATTCAAAAGGAAAATGTATTTATGAAACCTTAAAGAAGTCCTTGTCCAAAAAGTAGGATCTTTAGGTTGAGCTGATAGGATAAGTCAAAAAATGGAGAGAAGAACAGAAGGGATGAGAAGCAGGGTGGCCTTAACACAGTTGCTGGACTTCAGAGATAAGAAAAGGCAGGAAAAAACAAGGCTATTTTATGCAAGGGCAAGTCAGAACTGGAGGAAAAGTTGCACGGGTGCACTCCTGTTTAACAATATACAGGAAGCCAGCAGAAGGCTGGTTGTGCCCTATTCCTCCAAAATGCAAGTAGCAGAATGGAAAAATTTCTCTTTATGTTAAATCTTCAGAGCAGTAGGAAAGGGGGCTGATGTTTATTTTTGAGTTTAGTAAATAACTTTGCTACTTGGAAAGCGAAACATAATTTATTGGAAGCTATTTAAATAATTTAGGGAAAGCCAAAAAATCAAAGCCCTCAAGAGACCTTTCGTTGCCCATAATATTTAAACAGTATAGGAATAGCCCAGTCAAAGCCCTGTCATCGAGTTCCACATCTCTGGGGCTTCCAAAGGTTACAGTGTCCTTAAGTGCACTGGGCTTCCTCAGTTTATTTCTGGCGTCTGGAGATGTGGTTCGAGTTTTGTAGTGCACTTGAGTAGTCAGTGTTTAGAAACTCCTGTAAGTAGGAAAAGCTTCCAACTTACAGCTGACACCCAAAACAAGAGAATTACTGATACCCACACATTAAAAAAAAAAAGTTCAAGTACAGTTAGTACATATTGGAAAGAGTAGTCTCTCCCTTTGTTTTCATTCTCAACACCATTCTTTTTAAAATGAAAGATGGGCAATGATTTTGTGTGTGTGTTTCTTCATTAAAATAGTTCATTTATGTATGAGATGCACATTGCATCAAAAAACTTGTTAATATGTGGGTCTGTAGAGTTTAATGTAGTTGTTGTAGTAGTGCTTAGCTTGGAGCTAAGGAGCTTTTCTTGAGGCCGTTTATCTGGCCAGACCATGTTGTAGTTTGTGTTCTGATGTGGTTCATCAATAAAATGGCATTTATAGATTGACATTTTATTCCTGACTCCAGGAGGAAGCTCTGAGGCGACAACGAGAGCAGGAAATTGCACTAAGGCGGCAGCGGGAGGAAGAGGAGCGGCAACAACAGGAGGAAGCACTTAGAAGATTGGAAGAGAGAAGAAGAGAAGAGGAGGAAAGACGGCAGCGAGAGGAGTTAATTCGTAAACAGGTGAATGGCAAAAGGGACCTATTACATTTAATTATGGAGGCTGCCAGAGTGAACAAGCTTTGAAACTTACATCTGTGCCTGAGAGACCATCAGTTTTGGTGGAGGAAGGCAAAGCTTGTAGACAGTATCAAGTGAGTGAAAAATAAGTTGTTTACCTGTATCCTAATTTTGTACGAAATAATGAGAATCTGTTCTGCCCTTTGGAAAAGAAATTTGTGTTGAATGAATGTTTTCCTTCATGCTTGAGCCTTAAGAATGGCTTTGCAGCATGGTATTTCTACTCCTTTGTTCAAAAGAAAGGCAGAGTACAGTACCAGAATAACAGTTTGTTTTGAATTGTCACTCTCTGAGCCTTTACTATAGAGCTGTTACCTTTAACATCATCTGAGATGATCACTTTTGTCAGTCTTTCTGTACTATGCCAAGACTATTACTCACTATCAAAGTTTTAGCTTTTTTCTTCCCTTTTTTTGTCTTACTACTAACAGGATTTTTTTTTTTTCTCTTGGGGTCAGCTTTAGAAGTCCTTATTGGGGAATTTGAGCTTCCAGCCCTAGCTGATACTGTCATAGTCCCTAAATCAAACTAATCTTGAAACACGATTGGCTTCACATTAGCTTCCAGGTCTATTTCAGAATTGCCAGTTATTTAAAAATTCTTTTTCAGGGCCCTCCCTTATAAGGCATTCATCACCATTTCTGTCCCACCACACAGTCATCTCCTTTGTTAGCAGAAGCATCCTTTCCTTTGCAACTCCAGTGTTCGGTAACAACAGTAAACATCATCTTTGTCATCTGTTTTCTTCTGTCATGTCAGCACTTCTTCTGCCTTCAGTCTTGTCAAGTTTTATTCCATTGGAAGTATAGCAGTGCTGGACTGCAAGGAGTATAAGCAGATGGAAACAGCTCAGACTTGCAAGGTGCATAACTCCTAGAAGGAAAGTGGTGTGAAATTAGCTAGTCTGAACTAGGGAGATGTCATTCTCTTCAAATCCCTTGCTGGAGCAATGGGAAAGTTACAGTTTGAGAGGATATAGATGGTATTATTGGGCTTCCATGTCTGAGAAATGTAAAGCTAAATGAACAACCTAAACAGCACAGATTACAGATATAAAGGCTTCTCTCTGTTCTACCACAGAGTAGAAGTGATTTAGATTTTCTAAGTCTACTTAGACTTTACTCTTCTTTATGTCCTGGGAAGGAAGAGGAGGCTGCCAAGTGGGCACGTGAAGAGGAGGAAGCTCAACGGCGACTTGAAGAAAGTCGGCTACGCATGGAAGAAGAGGCAGCCAGGCAGCGGCTTGAAGAAGAAGAGCGAAAGCGCAAGGAGCTGGAACTCCAGCGCCAGAAAGAAATAATGAGACAGAGGCAGCAGCAGCAGGAGGCTTTACGACGGCTTCAACAGCAGCAGCAACAGCAGCAACTTGCACAAATGAAGGTAACTGGTTTCTACAGTAACTTCCTCCTTCAGTTCAGTGTAGTAAGTTAAAACCGCGACTGGATTCAGGGTTGTCTATAGACTAGCTTGAACAGAGCAGGGGGGGATGAACTATCTGGAGGGGGAAGAGGGTGAATAGTTGACTTCAAAAGTGATGGCAGAAACAAGAGGAAGGTAAGTTGCAAAACCCAAAAGAAAAAGGTTCAGTTGATAGAGTACTGCAGAGGGGTTCCTGAGTACAGATGTTTGTTCTGCTGCAATAAGTGAGGGCCAGTGCAAAGTTTCTTAAATCGAAATGGATTGCTATTTGTCAGGCAGTTATGTGTTACCTTATTCTTGATGTGTCTTTGACACTATGATACATCAGAGGGCAATTGAAAGAAACATGCAATTTATACTTTGAGTGTACTGTTTAATATTTAATTATGCCATATTATACTTTCCAGTGTTTTGCTAAAGTTTAAAGCTGTCCTTTTCCCCTGTGCTGTGGGCTTATACTGATTTTTCATGGTTATACTTCAGAAGTATTCTCTAAAACATTTTGTAATTCTTAATGATGTGGTTTTTGGCCCAGCTCCCTTCATCTTCGACATGGGGTCAGCAATCAAATTCAGGAGCTTGTCAATCCCAGGCTACACTGTCGTTGGCAGAAATCCAAAAGTTAGAAGAAGAACGGGAACGGCAGCTTCGAGAAGAGGTAAATACACTGACAGTGTAACTTGTTAGAGTGGACTCAATGTGAGTGCTTAACTGCTGATTAAGTGATTAGAAGGAATAATGAGGATGAGGAATGTTTCCCTGAAATATCAGCATAACTTAGGTAAAAGCCTATCTTTCAGGCATAGGTTCAGTAAGTACTTGTTTGAAAGTTTTTATTGTTTTTTAATATAAATATGTGAGAGGAGGGGAAACTGTGTTCTTTTAACCCTAGGAGTATAATGTGTTCACAAAGCAGTATAAATTATTTCACATCTATTCCATNTGGTAGGAAGGAAGGTATTTCCTCCAAGACCCCAAATGCTTAGCTGGCTGCAATCATGATTAGGCAAACTTATTCTGTCCTAGGCTAATGAGCAATTTGTATTTACTAGTTACTTAGTGTCTCTCTTTTTGGAGGAACTGTAATGGCTGGAAAAACAATAAGTCAGCCAGACTCCTCTGGAAGAGAGTAAAATCAGTTTAAAACCAGTTTCCCAGCTAGACATTTGAGCAGTAATGATCTTCTGAAAGTATGGACAAGCACTTCTGTCTTGCATGCAACAGCAAAGGCGTCAGCAGCGTGAATTAATGAAGGCCCTCCAGCAACAGCAGCAGCAACAGCAGCAAAAATTGTCAGGCTGGGGTAATGTCACCAAACCAACGGGCACCACCAAGTCCCTGCTGGAGATACAGCAGGAAGAGGCAAGGCAGATGCAGAAACAGCAGCAACAGCAGCACCAGCAGCCAAACAGAGTCAGAAATACTACAGTACGTATGGTCTTTATCTAATCAGTATGTGGAGGGAAACAGTACATGACAGTTCTCCATGTCTATTTGTTACTGTTCTGCTGGGTCTGGTGCTAATAACCAGGATCTCTTTGTTATGTTTCAACAGCACTCTAACCTGCACACCAGCATTGGGAATTCAGTGTGGGGCTCCCTAAACACTAATCCCAGCAACCAGTGGGCATCTGACCTAGTCAGTAGCATCTGGAGTAATGCTGATACCAAAAACTCAAACATGGGTTTCTGGGATGATGCAGTGAAGGAAGTGGGACCTCGTAACTCGACCAATAAAAACAAAAGCAATGCCAGCCTCAGGTAGGAATTGGGGAAGGAGCTTTGGTAAAGAAAGGCTACAACTCCTGAGATGATAATTTAGCAGTTACGGCATCTTCCTGTGTTTTCCTCTTTTTTTCTGTGTCACTCAGGATCTGTTGACAACAAAAATAGCTAATAGGTGACTATTCACAATTTATTTTGTCGACTACTTGGAAAATTAGTTGGTTCTTAAATAGCGTTTGCATCTTGTAAATTAGTGAGTCTTGTAACACTATACTGTGTACTATACTGTTGGTAAGTCTGGTAATTTATAACTTATTACATGTGTTTTCTTTATCTCAGTAAATCTGTAGGTATTACAAGTAGACAAAACAAGAAGGTGGAAGAAGAGGAGAAGCTATTGAAATTGTTCCAGGGGGTTAATAAAGCCCAGGATGGTTTCACTCAGTGGTGTGAACAGATGCTTCATGCACTCAACACAGCCAACAACTTAGATGGTAAGAGGTGGGGAGGAATGTAAGTGATCTGCTGTGAAAAACAATATCCAGTTTGTTTCCTGACCAGATAGTTCTGAGCGAAAGTAATGACATTTTAATGCAGTCAGCAAAATGGCATCATTAAATAGTGGTCTGAAGAACTGGCTGCATCATCTTCTCCATGGTTTTCGTTGGGTTAACTATAGCAAGTCAGTGGGGACTGGAAACAGTTTTAAAGTGCCACCCAGAGCTCTGCTGAGGATCTTTGGTGATCACGGAGGCATTATCAGGCAGATGGATGAGGATCCAGTTCACGTTTAAGCACAGGCCAAATTATCATATGCCCCTGTGCAAAACACATTATGGTGTGAAACTGGTTGGTTTTTACTAATTCTGCTGGAGGGCACGTAGAAGAACTCCCAGTCCAAGACCACAAACTGATACCTCCTTGTAGCAAAACGCTGCAGGCTTCCTACTGCCTCCAGCGTGGACCTGTGCAAATCCTTGTGCTCCAGCATCTACGTGCTGCAAAGCGGTGGTTCTGTGGGGCCCTTGAACCTGACTTGGGGAACCAGCACTGCCCCAAGAGCCAGGATCACACCTCACACAACTGCAGTGCTGCAGCTTCCCTCCCAAAAGTAACTTGTTGGCCCCGTCTGTGATGTACTGACTGCGTGTGGTGTCTGAGGAGAGGCTGTGGCCCTGCAGTGCCATCGTGGGTCATACATCCACAGCGAGCTTCCATGCTTCTAAGGCTACTTTGTGTGACAGGTGGCAGCCTGTTGTCCTGGTGTCTTCCTGGCTTGCGATTTGCTTTGCCCGTCTCCATGTTATAATAAAACTCAGTGCAACAAAGTTAGTGTAAGGGGAAAAAAAAAAAGATGGTAAAGAAGGCTTGCAAGTGAGCTAGCTGTTGAACTTCAGGTGCTTGCAGGTCAGGTGGAGTGTGATCTGTTGTGCTTCAGCCAAAAAGAGACTGTACTGGTGACAGGACTGAGGAGAGTGCTGTGCCAAATTTAATGCCGTTTGGGCCTGGCATGAAATTTGAGCTTTAAAGGTGGCAGTGGCTAAAGCTGATGGGCTAACACACCCTTAGAACTGTCAGTTTATTTTTCCTTCTCATCACGTTAGCTGGCTTTGTTATCCTTGCTTTGACTGCAGAATAGATGCAACATTGCACTGTAGGACTTTACTATAGGGAACCCTGCAATTGCAAAGAGCTTGCCCTTTTATTAGATTAGCAAATATTTGAAACAGAAATCCAAAATTGGTGTTTATTGCATGCATGTGTTCACACATCAACACTCATTCCCTCATGGTCTGCCTTCTTCTTGCAGTTCCCACGTTTGTTTCTTTCCTGAAGGAAGTGGAGTCTCCCTATGAGGTCCATGATTACATCCGAGCCTATCTTGGAGATACTCCTGAGGCCAAGGAGTTTGCCAAGCAGTTTCTTGAGCGCCGTGCCAAACAGAAAGCCAGTCAGCAGCGACAACAGCAGCAGCAACAGGTAAATCTTACTACGGTCCTTACGAGTGTAGGGACTGTATTTGAGTTGGAAGGGTCTGCATTTCTGCTGGGTTGGTAGGAGCATGAGCAGGATTTTACAGGTCACGTGAAATGCAGAGAATAAAGCAGATTTCAAATATTTACTGCAGAATCAAGTATCCCTTGTAACTAACGGTTGAGGCCAACTGTAGATCAAATTATGTCTTAGCATGCTGATCCAGGATATGCTTTAGAAAGACGTGTTAGATGGATGCGTCGGTGGCTAGTGCTGCCATGCGTGAGGTAGAAAGTGCTTTAAGCTCTCTAAATGTTTTCAGTCAAAATAAACCAAACTTAATTGCACTTTATAATCTTGTACTTGCTTTGTTTTCTAGGATTCCGTGTGGGGGATGAACCACAGTTCGCTACATTCGGTCTTTCAGACCAATCAGAGCAACAACCAGCAGTCCAATTTTGAGGCTGTGCAGAGTGGGAAGAAAAAGAAGAAACAAAAAATGGTTCGCGCAGATCCCAGCTTGTTAGGTCAGTTTTAATTTTTAGAAATTAATGTTAAATTTGGGAACAGCCTTGTGGCATGTAGTTTTCTTGCTAACCTTAAATTGGGAGTATTGAATTTGAATGGAAAAGGTAGTTGTTGAAGTGTCTTTAGAATTTGTTTCAGTATTACTATTTAATAATTAAAAAAAAAATCTCTATTGGTTTAGTGGAAAACTTTTGTCAAACTTTCCCTCATGAAAAGGCCTCTTCAGTACCTTGGTTATAACCTGGAAACCTTCCAGTGATTCACGGATGTCAGAAACTGCCTTTCCTCTTTTGAGTTCACCTATGTCTATTTTTTTGAATTGATGCTAATTCATTTCTTTTTAAAAAAAGCATCTTTTCTGTTTCTTCATCAGGAACAGCTTTTTGAGGCTTTATCCCTTGCTACCTCTTTACATGAGCTAACCACCCTAGTCAGGAAAGATAGCAAAGATCTTAAGAAAAAAAAATTGAAAAGTGGTCACAAGTTTTCAATTAGAGGTAGTGGAGGTGGTGACATCACCTCCCCACCCCCATTTTCTCTATTTGAATTTTCCTGTGAGGATGGTAGTTAACCAGCCCCTGCAGCATTGATGGAAAGGACACTTTAAAGTGGCCTTCAAGATACAAGGGTGTTGTGTCAGTACGTGAGTAGTGAGCGTTGTGGGATGTAATGCGTCGCTGTGGTATTCTTATAGAATAAATGCATCCACATTTGTGCTGCTGTGTGATAAAAGGAAACTAGGCCACCGCCCTGGGCTAGGACTTGTGCTGGTGCTGCTTACCTCATATTTGTATAAAGCAGCCTGGTATTAGCCACCTGGAAGTCACTGCTTTTTTAAGGCTCTAACTTGCCTTTTGGTTTTTATCTTCCCTTTTTATTCCTGACAAAATCAATGCTCTTCAATTAAACTGGTGATTTCTGCATTGCAGTATACTGAATTTTTCAGTGGAATCTTGAATGCCACCCCTAGGTGCCAATCCAGGGAGTCTGCTCTGGGTCTTCAGTTTAATAGTTTAAAAACCTCTTCATGTAACGTGAAGAAGAAGAAATAATCAGTAAATACAATTAATAAGTTGCAACTGTAAGAGAAGTAGCACATGAAGCTTCTTAAAATTCAGTATGCTCCATTACAAAATAATTCTGAAAACTTTTAGGTAACAGGCTGCCACGAGGGGGAGCCAAAACAATTTTCTTAAACCTACTGAACAGAGCACATTGTATCTGTTGAAGACTAACTGTGAAAAGCAGTTTGCTTTCTAGCACAGAGCAAGCCTACGTAGCAGTCTTAAGACAATGAAATGTCAAGTTTGTGTTTAGTAGCCTTACACAGAACTTCCCTTTTTCTCATACTCCATATGGGGTTGGTACAACCATAAAAATTGGATTTGAGTAGGAAAGTTGCATGTGATATATTGGACTTTTTCCTTGTAGAAAATATTTTTGCTTGTTCTCACACTTTTCTCATGTGGGTCATGTCTTCAGCACTTACAGTTAAAAGGTTGGGTAGAATTTTAGGTGCATCTTGCGCCATCTGCATAGCCCTATATAACTTTGTACGTTTTCACATTGTACTCCTGAGACAGAAGATTGTTAAGAAAAAAAAAAAGGCATGGAAGTGCATGGAACTGCCACTAGATTGCATAGATACACGTATTTAGACTTTAAGGGGTAGAATTTCTCATGCCTCCTTGAAGTGTTGAGCATGATTCCACACTTGGTTTCCGAGTTCACGAAACGTGTATTTCTGCCTCTTGGACCGTGTAAGTACAGCATTGACAGGCACTTCCGAGTACCAGGTGACTCAAACGTGCTCCCTTCCAAGACATTGCTGGGCCACACTGCCACTGTGCCTAGACATACCTCGTACAAGCTCTGCAGTTGACATCTCTTAAATGAAAGTTGAAACCAGTCTTCTGCTGCTCTGTTTTTAAAGACCGAGTGATACTTACCTAAATATACAATTGATTATCTTTGATTTATTAAGGAAAACACCAAACAGTTTGGGTAATTATATCTCTAGCCTTCCTGAATTTCCCCCTGTGTTTTTATTTGATATGTATTATTCACTTTATCTTACATATGCTACTGCATGTAACAGGTGTATTGCATCAAATACAATATACCACATCCAGATTTTTAACACAAGTCCTTTTGGTTTACAGGGTTTTCAGTGAATGCCTCGTCAGAGCGGCTCAATATGGGAGAAATAGAGACTTTGGAAGACTACTGAGCATGTGCAAATCAACTGGCTTTTCCTGCATCTGTTAACCATGGATTCTCTGTTTTGGACACAGTACTCTCTACCATGCGTTCTTCTTCGCCTTGCAGTGGATCACAGAATCAGTCATCTCAGGCTGCTTCCTCTAGCCCCAGCAAACCCTTTCTGCCCAGGACTGCACAGGCATTGTTCCTACTGTCAGCCTAGAGTCAAGTAGACTTTGTTCTGAGTCCTGGGAGGGTGGGAGATAGGATTCGTTCACAACAAGGCTGATTTGGGCAGCAAGCTTTCACTGTGCTGTGATTTCTTCTGCTGACATACCTGGAAAAAAAAAAAATCAAATGGGATTCTGCAAACCATTGCTTCCCTCTCCTCGTTACTCTTACCACATCCAACACGTGCAGTCACAGAGAGAGAGAGTTTGTGGTTAACAGATGTTGGTCAAAACCAAAATGCCACACAGATACTGACTTCCGTGCTCCATCAGGGCAAGAGGTGCTCTCCCGGGCCAGGAGTTGCATTCATAAGCTAACCTTAGAACTGGCAACAGCAGGAGAGGGGCGGTGGCGGGCGCAGTTTAGCTTGGGTTGGTTTGAAGTTGCACACCCCCTGCCAGCCCTTCTCAGCACATTATTTTTGGAGGGAAAGCTCGAGTCTGTCTTCATTAGGTAGTGATGCTGAAGCTGGTGGAGTTCCCTGTCGGCATATTCCAGCCTTCCTGGACAAGTGGGGACTTCTACTCTGGGGAAAAAAAGTGGGGTGGCATCTCTTCTTTCAGGTTGAATTTATCCCTTAAATGCTACCTTCGGAGGGTTGGGACCAGTTTATTTTGAGCTCTTTTCCTGCAAATTTGTCTCGTTTAAGAGACAGTAGAATATTTACCGTGTGGATCTTTAGTCTTTGGTGAGGGTGAACACTGTTTTTCAGATACATACCGGAGCAGTCTTAGCTAGTTGTCATTTCAAGCAGTGCTTAGGTTAACAAGCAGAGATGCCCTTTTGTTGTGAAGAGAGACTGTGGAGGGTGAAGCTATGTGCAATGATGGCCCTGCTTATCTTCTATACCTTACACTATTCCACACACCTTCACTGGNCCCACCCACATGCACACACCACAAAAGAAAGAAAACGGAAACTGCCAAATGCACTTAGTTTCAAGCCCCTGGTCCCATCTCCCATTCCCAGAGGGTTATAACCTGCCAAGGGAGATACGCTACATTTTTGGTGGAGTTGTGTAAAGGTGTCTGTTGTTCTGTCATCACTGCCTAAAGAAAACAGTTCGAGTTGCTCAAGAGCAGTTTGGCTTTGGATTTTATTTTGTTTGGTTTATTCATTTTTTGGGGTCACCTTCCCCCTCCTCCTCCTCTCTCTTCCCCCTGCCCCCAAACATGTACAGTAACTATACAGAGACTGCTGCAAACTTGTATATAGTTTTTGGATCCAATAGCATGGAGAGACTTGGAACTGTTGCAAATCTGGTCTCCCTGTCTCCTTTGCTTTGTAAATTCATAAAAGGGGGAAGAGGGGTAGTTAAAATGTTTACAAAACTTTAAACTCCCTCTGAACTTTTGCCAGTGTGGGGGGGAAAAAGAGAGAACTTAAATAAAACCTGGTTGTATTATATCTGAGAGAAAACTTCCTCCTTGCTTTTGTCAAAGCTGAGTTTTGAGATAATTCCTGGTGCTAAAACTGACCCCAAACTCGACTCGCATCAGTTTTCATCGAGAAACAACAAGCAAATACCAGGATGTGGAACAACAACTGCTGCTTTATTTCGTCCCTGGTGAGGAATACCGGTGGTTTTTTTCTACTTGATAATTTTAGAGTTCAAATAAACACCAGTAAGTTGAGATTGGAAAACTCGGACAAGAAAGCTTTAATTTCTCTGTACAGAAACATGTGCATTCACACTCATGTTGTTTATGCAGGAGAGATCAAGCTGCAGCTGGTTTTCTGTTACTACAAACACTTGGCCATGGAGCAATTTTTTTTGCCAGTCAGTAACCACCGTGCCCATTCCAATTCCCTTCCCTAAATGACAGGGTTTCTTTCTCCCCTCAGCATAAAGTCCACACGGACACCTTGTAGGCTTCCCTTTTTAGCCAAAATCTTACTTTCCTTTTTTTTTCCTGCTTGTTTTTGTGTGGAAAATCACCGTAACAATTAATGATAAAGGTCCTTCTACCATTCACATGATGACTGCAAAGAATACGAAGTCAGTATACTAACACTTAACTTACACAGTAGTTTTGCATTATGTTAAGCTGATGTCTTGGAGAGAAAAGTACTTGTTTACGCTGATAATTTGACTTTGTTTTAATATCTTCAGGTTTTTTAGAGCATAAGATGTCTGGTTTGTAAGTACTTTCTGTTTTTTAATGGTATGATCTAATTTCTGCAAGCTAATTTTGGACTACTCTATATAGTGTAACAAATAAGGAAAAGTCTGTTAATTTCCAGTTCGGCTGGGGAGCAGGAAAGGAACAATTCACCCATTGCTAAATGAAAATGCAGAAATGCAAGCAGGGAGAATGCGCAATAATTTATCGAACCCCGAGGACCTTGCTCGGCTTCTGAGAGTTAGTAGCTAATGGACCAGCGGGGAAGATCTTGCTCTTAATATCTTAATATTCTGGCTTCTGTATTTAGTACACAGGTAAGATGCTGGCGAGTTCAGATTGTGTGCTCTAGTGACTGCCCTGTCACCTCCTGTGACAGAGGGCCTGTTTCTGTAGCAAAGGTCACTGAGGGGGGGGAAATAGGAGCTACAGCTTTGTGTCTGTTGCTGGATTTGTATTTATGCCCTTCCACCATCTTTTCAGACAGAACATGAACCTGGAAAGCTAATGGGGCTTTGATCCAAGTTTGAAAGATGGTGTTGATTTGATGCTAGAGATGTCTGAGGTTTCTTTTGAGCATGCTTCACCAGGTTACTTCCTAACTTTTCATTTTGCTGCAGGGACAGTGCTCAGTCCTCTTTGTTTTTCTTGCTTCCCCTCGCAGCCAGGTGCTTTTTGCAAAGAGCCGTACCAAGCAGAATGATTTAAAAGGACAGCTGAACTGTATCTGGCTGCCTGTTGGAGAAAACCAAAAAGCAAAGAGGTCTTTACCAGAAAAATCTGAATCTGAAATTTAAGACAAAACTACTTGTGTTATATTTTCAGAGTATAAAGAACTGACATTGGGGATGTTTATGTAACTTACTACAACATCTTTTTCTGAACAGAAACCGGGAAGTGTTTCATCCTCATAATTGACTTATTTAAAAAAAAAAAAAATCCTAATGAAATTCTTCTGTCCTCTGACAATAAGCTGGAGTGTTCCCCTTTTAAAACACTTCATCCTTTCCCAAGTCTCTATTGGTGCAAACATGATTTGAAACAAACCTCAGTTTTCTCTGCTGTGAACTTTTCACGAGCCCACTTGGAGGGGAGGGACAGGGTAGCAGAGGGTTGCAGGAAGAGGTAGTGTCTGTGCAGTTCAAATCCGTGGAGGATGGTGGCCTTGCTTGGCAAAGGCAACTCTCCTGGAAGACTTACCACGTTTTAACAGGCAGTTCTGCCAGCAGAGACCACACATGGCTCCTAGTCCACCTCTGTAAGTATTACACCCCGAAAACAAGGATGCCACGGAGCCACTCTGGCTCTGTTTCAGAGCATTGTAGCCTCAAAAGATTGAGGCCCTTGTTCTTCGCTGTGCCCACCCTGGAAAGACCACCACTGCCCCTGCACACTGAGGAGAGAACGAAGCCCTCCAGTGGTCTGCTTGGTTTCGGGGTTAGCTGTCCCAATGGCTCCTGTGTTATTTCCTGTGCTGTGGGATGGCCGGCTGGAGGGAAGGCATTCCAGGAGCATCCCCGCGTCCTCTGGGAAGGGCTCACCAACAACTGCTCGTGTGTGTGCTGGCCTGGCAGGGTGAGGGATGCCTAATGGCTTGGCTGCCTATGGGGTTTTAGGCACAAATTTTAGAGGGTGGAGCTGCCTTCAGGAGGAGGTGTGCTCTGCAAGTCAGAGAGAGAGTCTCTGCTGGGCTTTGCACTCTTTCTATCCACTTGCTGTTGTGAAGGAAACTTATTTTATTTTTTTTTTAACCTGACTGGACAAAGTTTTTACTATACCAGTGACGTTTCCAAGTTGTTTCGTACTTCGAAGAGTTTTAAGAATTCCTGCCGATGCTTTTCCTGAGGGAAGCCATGCCCTACCATAGAGTCCTTCGCCTGGTCCTGCTAACGCTGTGTGGCATCCTGGTCCCTGCTGTGCTGGCAGGTAAGGAGCTTTGTTTGCATTTAAAGCCCAAAAGCATGTGAGGTCTTTTACTAACCTGCCTTTCCGTCTCCTCTCCCTGCATACCTCCTCTCCCTCCCCTAAAAACATCCGTAAGTATTTATTGAATTATAATTGAGTAATGGAAACTAGCTTTGGAATTGGTGGCTGGTGGTAAGAATATATTCTCTATCTTGAGACCAGGTTTCTGTTGGGGAAAATGAAGAAAATCCTTTGTAACTTCTCCAAGCCGAACAGCAGTAGTGCTGCCGTCAGCATTAGTGACAGTAGATGAGTACTCGGATCAGCGAACAGTAGATGGGGTGCTCTCAGCAGCTGATGGGACAGGTTATCCATCAGCTTTTAAAGGCAGGAAGAAGTTACAATCGTGAAAAGAAACACTTTTCCCTGGCTAAACCATGTGTGCCAATTTCTGGTTCCTCCTATGCTTTCTGCTACAGCGGAGCACTTCACTGCAGCTGCTCTAAGTAGAAATATGGAAGTGTCTGTGGAAACGTTTAGCTCAGTGAAAAGCTGAGGTGTGCAGCTAAACTGAGTTTCTGTCTAGAGCTGGGTACACTGAGGCAGGCGGCAATGCTGGGACGGTACGTGGCTGCCACTCATGTTCAGCGAGGTGATGGGGATAGTTGGTGTGAGACACCTATTCTGTGAGGCGCTGGGTTTTAAGGCGGTGGTTAGTAATTTCAGCTTTATCTGCTCCCGCTTTCAGCACAGCTACGCGGACTGAGGGGAACCGAGTGCACAGTCAGCCTCAAAGGCTGCTTGGTCTGAGGTGGGCTTTACAAATATGGGAGAACTGGTTTCCAGACCGACTCCATAGATGGGTTCTGAGCGTGCAGGTGAAAGCTCCTATGGGGAACTGCTTCCCTCAAAGCCTCTTTCTTTAAGTGCAGGCAAAGGCTGTGAAGGGATGGCTCAGGCCAAGATAACAGGCAAGAGCACAGCACTTCTTTTCCTAAATTCTTGTCCTCCCTTCCAAGACCTGGAGCAAGGCTGGATCACAGTTCCTTCCCAGTTTGTTCTGAGCATCTTGCCTAGCAGGGAGATCCTGGGCAGCCTTCTAGCAGATGAAATTATTTCTTTTTAAAGGAGCTTTCATACGGGTAGGGGAATTTATCGCTGTGCCTAGCTGGGAACATCTGTGGGTACAAGAACAGAATTACTGTAGCTGGTATTTCCCTCAGATCCTCCCCTTGCAAGACACCTTGCTGGGAAACCTTTAACTAAGAAATGAGCCCTAAAAAGTGGATGTTTTCCTTCTCAAACCCTGAGATTTGATTTTTTTTTTTTGTATAGTGGAACATTAATCACTTAAGCACAGTTTCAGTTTGTAGCTTGCTCATGCTCCTAGAAGCAGTGACAGTGCTCTTCAAAACCAGGTAAGGTCTTTTCTTAACAGTATTTCACTCTGCAGAAACTGATTAATTTCCAGTGACAAACTGATCTGCTCCTCTCAGAGCTAGGATTTCTTTTACACTATTTTAAGTTTCTAATATCCGGTGCATATTTGGTCTGTCCCCTGCCTTGCCGGTGCCTTGCCAGCTTTCCTGAGCTCTCGGCTCAGTGGTGCAGCTATAGTTTGTACCTGTTGCTGACTCCCTTTGTCACTGCTCCTGTGAAATACCCCAAGTTCACTTGATCCCGTTACTGGGTGAGTCACACCCACGCAGTGAAGCCGGTGGCTCTCAAAGAGCTTTGTGGTGATGAATGCAACATTCAGATCCTGGTGTGCAGGAGAGACTCCATGCTTTCTCTGTCGCATTTTAGAGGCTCAGGGCCTCTTAAGAAGCTTGTTCTTCTCTGCTACCTCCAAGCAGGACGAGGGAACCAGCCTGTATGCTAAGCCTTCCCAAGAGCAGAACAATTTGCTGCTGCGTTAGAGGTGGAGAGGGAGCTCCCCCCAGTACAGGGGCTTTAGTGCACAGTGGATTTTTTTTCTGCTTTTTACCCCATTAGAAAAGGAAATTTCCTGCCTTGTGCAGACAAAGAAAGGAAGGGCACACAGGCAGCCCTCTGGTCTCCGCGCATACACATGCAGCCCTGCCTTTCTGTAAACAAGTTTATTTAACATTCATCAGAACCACAGCGCTCTGTGTTGCTCCACACTGGAGCTCCCGGCACTTGCACATCACAGGCTGCCCTTTGTGCTCCCAATGAAGGCCTCTTTTCATCCCTGCGCTGGCCCTGTGCCTGCTGTGACTACCTGGGGCTGGACAGCCCGTTGCTGGCCTCAGAGTTCACCCAGCCCCTGCCTTCCTGTCTCAGCACCTTGTATTTTCCGTAGCAAAGCCCTCCATGGTGGGCAGAAGCGGAGTCTGCCTCAGACAGGGCTGCAGGTGATGCATGCTATGCAGACCCGAGGTCCAGAACAAGTCTTCCCCCTTCTTGCTGGATTTATTTTTATCTCATTGGTGACTCAGAGCTACCTAGTTCCAAAACCCTCACTTAACTGCTCAGGAGTTCAGCGAGATGTGAAGGATCTCGCTGGCAGCTGAGGTTCCCATCTGGGTGTAGCAGTCAGAACGCTTTTGGGGTGCTGGTGGGTTGTGTACCTTGATCAGGCTTCTTGCCCAGCCAGTCTGGTTTCCTGGACAGCGTGGTCAGGGCTCTGCAACTGGAGAAAGTGTGAATTTCTCCTCTGAGTTACTGAGCTCCTTCCAAAATCCCATTTGTCAAAGATGGGGAAACAACTGACCAAGTCTTTAGCACTCTTTGTCCACGTCATCTAGGTGCAAGAGGAAACAGAGCCAGTTTGAGGGCTTTCTGCACACCCGAACCTTCTTTGCTTCCGCCAAACCCAAGTGGCTCTTACACCCAGATCATGGGAGGATTGTGAAGAGTTGGATTTTTACTTTTTTTCCTATTGGCAAAACCAGTTTCAATTCATATAATGGATTCAGAGCTCCAGGTGAAGTGGAAGTTAGTAAAAAGCCTTTGCAAGGCTTTGGCTTCTGAATCATGTATTTATTTAGTATCTACACTCTGCGGGCTCCTGAATTTCCTTGTTTTGAGCTAATGTGGAAATACACTGTACTGCAGTAGCACATCAGAATGTGTATAGGGGGGAAAAAGCAGCAGACCAGGAGATGATGTGCTAAAGGAAGACGTACAGGAGATGACCTCGTCCAAGGATGTCTTTCTGTAGAAACTTGTGGGTCTTCATGCTCAACAACAGGGGAATAAAAGATTATTAGGAAGTCTTTAAAGTTCAAGTACTGGAATGTGAGAAGTAGCAAATAGGTTTTGTCAGGCAAAATCTTTAAAAGATGCAGTTGTTCTAACAGGTTCATCCAGACTTACAGCAAGTCTTTGTAGATCGTTACTCAACTTTGCTCTGCACCAGTACTCCTTACAAATTACTGACAGTAGTATCAGCTCCTGACGAAGGCTGCTGGGTTGGAGGTGGAGAGTGAGGATGATGAGGTGCTGAAACCAGCTTGTATGAGGAAGAGTGTTGGTAACTGGTGAGTGATCTCCAGGGATGAAAATGTTAGGTGGCCACATCTGCCTGCCTTGAGGTCTTGCAGTCTGCCTGTGGAGAGGTTCTGATTGTTTGGGATTATCTTGAAGGATCCTTCAGATTTGATTGGCTTCCTCAAGAGCTATCGCTTGTGGAGACTTCCAGTCTAATCTTTCAGCCACTGAGTATCTGGGGCATTGGCTACCATGTCACTGTGCTGGCAGCTCACCCTGCCTCCTTCTCAACTGAGCATGGAACTAGTGGTTTTGTCAAGTTGCTTTTGGTGTTATCCCTTCTAGATCTCGCCACGGTCCGTGTAGCTGAAGTCCTGCTGGGTCCCTATATTATTCCGAAAACTCACAGTGTATTTCTTTATAGTCTAGTAACTCTGATATTTTCTTCCCTGTCCCTGGCCTCAGTTGTACCCAACCTGTGCTGTAGAGAGGGAGAAGATGCAGTGCAGTAGAGAGAATTCCCTGAAATAAGGCAATTTGTAGTGTCAACATGTGGGAAGAAGAGGTGCCATCCTCCACCTGGCCTGTTGCAAAACACTGGAATACTTTTAGACCATTTTTTTTCTGGGTTCCATCTCTGCCCAGTAAAACCCCAGGAACTAAGATTATTCTATATCTTTCTCTTAAGTGCTCTCAATCTGTACTTTTACTATGTGGGTTTCACTGGTAGCCTGTGGAGCAACAGTTGCCCTCAGTCTGTGCCATGGTGCTGAGACAGGGTTAATGCTGGGGGCGAGCTTGTTTGTGCATGGGGGCGAGGTTTCTCTCCCTTCAGAGCACCCAGCGCTGAGGCACGAAGCCTCGACAGTGGTGGGGTTACCTGTGTGTGTCAGCAGCCTGGTGGCCCCCTCCATGCACCCACCTGCTGCCCCTGCTGAGTCGCTCCGAGGCAAACCGACCACATAAGTGCACCAGGCGGGTTTTCTTAGAGATAGGACGGGTCCTAAGGCTGATGCCAGCACAGCTCATGCATGGTGTTCTCACCCAGATGTTAAACATCTGATCTTGCGATGCATGATGTGTTTTGAGCTTGTTTCCTGGTTGTTCTTTATTTCTACAAAGTTCTTGGGTGAACAGAAGAAGCCATGAGCTACCTTGGCTTCCAATCCTCGATTGCACCCCCTGACTTAAGCTTGCAATGTGTTTGGGTTTTTTGCACAAGTGAAAAATGCTGTGCCTGCCCCAAGGCCTCGGAGGTCCTGTGTAACTTGGCCTTTCCCTGTGAAGAGCTGCCGCCGGGTCTGGAGCTGTCACTCAGAGGCATTCGTTCAGGCGCACAGACTACGTCCTCCTCATCGCAGTCAGGATGACAGTACCCGTGCAGGTGGTCAGGCCTGGCCGCTCTGGTGTTTCTTCTCTTGTAGATCATATTTGGAGTCCTGAACTGCTGCTTGTGCACAGAGAAATCGAGCCCAGGAGGGAGAGGGACATGCAACAGTCACATAAACCATCATCAGCAAAGAACTCATCCTCCTGGATTGGGTTCCACGCCTGTACTTCCAGCCTGTCCCATCAGACTGTATTCAACAGGCAACTGAGAGAGGCCCTCATGTCTCGCTTGGACAGGGGCACACCTTATTAATAGTGTGTGTGTGTTGGGTTTTGGTGCCTGACACAAGCTCTGTCCCTCCCCTTCGCCTTTCTTGCTTTAACTGGAGGACTGAAATGGGAGCGCGGCATTTGATGCTGCTCCGTTAGAGTTGTGCCGTGCATCAGCCAGCGGCTGCATGGCCGATGCTCGCTGGGACTGTCGGGGTGCTGCAGAGGGGAGCAGGTGTGACTTTTCCGGTTGTTGAAGAAACCAGATGGATGTGCGGCGCTAGCCGGATGTGTGGTTGGGCTTCTCAAACGGGTGGGAATGGCAGCACGTGAGGACACGAGCTGTTAGTTTGGGAGGGAAAATCAAAGATGAGTCTTGGAAAGAAAAGAGCTGGTTACAAAGGGGTGCTCCCCCAGGCTGTGGCAGTTTGCTCTGGAGAGCCCTGCCTGCTGGCAGCTTCCTCTGGGGACGGTGCTTGCCTTGGCTTTAGTGCTCCACTACCCCGTGTGCCTGCTGCAGGGCTCTCTGCATCAGCACTAGCAGCATCGAGGTGCAGGAACTGAAGAAGAGACCCAGCAGTAAGCCCTGGCTCTTGATGTTAAGGCACAGATATTTCACTTTATGCATGTGCACGACTCTGCTGCTGCTTCTGAGCTGATATCTCCTGTCAGAGAGGCACTAAACCCGACTGAAAGGAGTTGTGTTTCCCTTGGTTGAAGCGCCATTAAGGTAAAACCGCAAGGACTTGGGACAGAAAACTCATGTTTAGCACACTCTGCCCCTTCTGTGAGGGTGAACTGAAAACATGTTTTCATCAGATGAGGGGAATTAACAAAATACATATCCAGAAGCCATCCAGGACTCTATCCAGGTCTTAAAAAAATCACTGATATCATAAACAAATTAGACAGTTTCCTCTGTGTATGGCTGTCAAAAATAACCTCTGTGCCCTGCTTTAAGAGAGCTGCAATAAATTTTTCAGGAATTAGATGTGCCAGGGATGGGAGAGGCTTTCCGGGACCTGTGGATCTGGTTAGAAAAAGAGCCTTTGCGCTACAGTTGGAAGGGGTAACGCTCCCTCCTCATCCATTTGACAACGGGGAGTTGGAAGACCCTGTCCAGGTCCTACAGCCTCCCTGGACGGTGCCTGCATCGTCTGAGCTAACGCCTTTTACCCCAGTCAGATGCGAGGGATACACCAGCTCTCTTGGCTTTGGAGAGAAAAACATTCTTGGGGAAACGCAACAATGATGTCCTCCCAGCGCGGCGTTCTCTTGCCAGATGGGAACGGCTGCAGTGTTGGTGCTGGCCCTGGTGGCGTTGACACAGTCAGGAAGGTCGTAGCTGGAGTGTAGCTCTTCTGTGTGGAGTTTCTCCGCTTGCCAAAGCAGCCTGGAACCGCGGCTTCAAAAGTGTTGTGTACGTTTGGTTTGTGCCTAAACTGACAGCTTCCTAATGCCACCATTGCTAACTAAATAGCGCAGCTCTGCTCGGTTCCTTTCCCTGCTGTTTTAACTGTATTTACCCACTAAATTCTGTATTTCCTCTGGATCTGTCCTCTGGTAGTCAAACCACAGGGTTTATAGAAGAGAGGTCCACTGGAAATGGCGCTTTCTGGAAGAGCCTGTGGATGGGATGGGAGTCTCCAGCTCTGCTGTTGGTTTTGCAGGACAGGTTGGGAAGGGCTCTGCAAAGGGCTTGGGTGTTTCTGGGGAGCCATTGTGGAGCACAAACCTCTTGTGTGCTCATACCAGGGACCTGAGATGCCACCTCTGATGCAGTGACCATAGACGTACCCAAGCATGTGAGGACATGGTATTCACTGCTACTCCCTGGGTGGGTCAGCCAGCCCGAGTGTGCTGGTGTCACTGCCTGGTTTAACTGGCACAGGCCTCAAACTGGGGCTTTACTTGTCTCTGTCATTGCTCGTTGGGCCAGAGTTAAAACCTGGCAGCTGTCTCGCTGAAAATCCTGTAGCTTTTATGGCTATTGAAAGGACTTCCCAACACTAGTCTAGAACCCCGTTGTGTTCCTGAGTCTGCAGGCAGCCTCCAATATAGCTCTAGGGATGGTGGGAGCTACTCTTTGATGTGAGCCCTGCGGTAAGTCGTATTAGTAGGTTTGTACGGGCAGCACAGGTGACTTTTGGTGTTTGTCCTCCTGTTCCTTTTGACGCAGGGCTCCTATGGGAGAACAAAGTGTGACAGAGCACATGAGGGTTGATTCTTCAGCTCACTCTCCTCCCACAAAGTGCCAGCTGCCCGCAGGGGGCAAGGAGGGCTCTGGGTACTTCAAGCTGGGGTTGGTGCTGCCAAGATATGCTGCTGCCTCCTCTCTTGCTGGGCCAGGGAGAGCCTGGGACAAGTCTTTGAGTGCCCCTGTTGGAGTGAGGGACACCGTGCCAAAGCCAGGGTGCCTGGGGATACCTCTGTGCCTTGCGCCAGGGAGCCCAGGCTGCTTGCTCTGGCTCCTCTGCCTCTTTCCCAGCTCCAACAACCATCATGTCGGTTCAGGTTGGATGCTGTTCGTTTTCCTCCCCGCCCCCCTTTTTTTTTTATTTCCCCATCCCAGTGCAACATTCCCAGCGGTTTCAGCAGGGAGCTGTGGAATGTCTCCCACTCCCGCCAGGGCCCACCTGAACAAGACGGGCATTGACAGGGAGCACTCGGCTCAGCCACACACAGACAGGGAGGGCTCTCTGGTTTGGTCCCTGACCCCACAGCAGGAAGAAATAACAGGAGGTGAATGGTAACATCAAACAGAGCCCAGCACGGCTTTCATCTCCCCAGCATGGCGCAGAGGTGGTGCAGAGGGAAATCGAGGCTCTGGGGCTCCAATCTGAGGGAGCAGGGTCCTGTGCAGTGCCAGCGCCTCTGGCATCCTACACCGTGTAGGCTGGTGGTGTAGGACAGAAAGGCCCTGAAATGCCGTGAATGTGGCCAGCGCAGGTGGCCTCTGCCTGTTGCAGGCATGACACCCCTTCCCAGCCCAGTCCCATGGGCATCCATGAGCAAACTGGATGTGGATGTCCGTGCAGGGCCCGTTTGTGCACAAGCAGAGGTCACACAGTTGCAGGCAGCTGCCTTCTGTCCCGTGTGTGCAGCAGGTTGCCACAAAAGCCAGTGGCAGTGTGGTTCCACCCCAGGGTGCAGGCATTGCCTTGGCTGCTCTGCCTATTGGTGCTGTATGGAGGCGGTGCTGTCCTAGAGGGCTCTGCCCCACTGGGTCACCCTCCATCCACCCGGGGGCACTCAGCGGGCAGCCAGAGCCCAGGGCCCTGCTGAGCTGCGGCTGCCCTGAGCTGCTGCTGTCACCAGCAGCCTGGCCAGGGCCACCCATGGCCAGAGGTGTTTCTCTCCCAGCAGAGTACCCGCAGGGCCCAGTCCCCACCCTCTGGAATGAGCCACCTGAGCTGCCCTCTGGAGCTGGCCCCTTCGACACTGCCACCACCACAGCCCGGCTCTCAGATGCCACCGCCTTCGCCCCGTACACCTCCGAGCTGGAGCCCGAGGATACCACCCACCTGCACCGGCTGGATGCCGGGGATGGTACGTGGCTGCGCAATGAGCTGTCTGTGGGTTGCTCCCACAGCAGCTCAGGATGTCCTCGCTGTGGAGTTGTTCTTTATAGCCCTGTCACCTCCCAGGAGGTGTTCAAGCCACTAGGGGTGGCCTGTCCCAAGCCACACTGCTTGGAGGGGGGGGAGGGGGTCTGCTGAGGCCTTTCCTCCTGCCCCAGGTCTGACACATCACAGCAGGCACCAGCAAGAAGTGCCTCAAGCCCAGGTAGGCTCCAGGGCAAAAGCGTGTCTGAAACTCTTCAAACAGGGAGCATCAGAACATTTCCTGGCTCCTGAACTACAGCAGACACCTGTTGTGATCTGGTTCTTCAACAAGCAAAGCAGTTCTCTCAGTGCAGGTGTTTAACAGGAAAGCTGAGGGCCAAAGACCTGCTTTATGGCAGCTGTCCCTGTCACGGGGAGATGGCTAAGGGGCGAGTGGCTGGCTCCAGCCCCCTGCCCAAGGGCTCAATGCTGCTGGGGCAGAGGGCCACACCTCAGCTACGTGGGGACAGGGCCACCATGGGCAGTGGCAGGAGGGTGCCCGATGGCTGGGGATGTGCTGGGTGTGGGGGTGATCCACATAGCCCTCCCTGTTATGGGACCCACTGGCTCTGCTGACCTCTTGCCACCTTGTTCTCTGTCCCTGCAGGCTCACTGGGGCCCGGAGCTATCGGTGCCATTGTCATCGCCTCCCTCCTGGGTACATCTGTGCTTGTGGCCTTGGTCGTCATCACGCTGAGAAAGTTCTCTGCTTCCTGAACGCAATAAAAGATTTTCCTGTAACACAACCAGCCCGTCTCTTGCACTCAACTGCTCCTGTTCCCCGTCTGCCTGGGGCTCCCTGGGGAGAAATGCTACCGTGGGTATGGCAAAGGGCACCCCGGCCTCTGTGCTAGGCAGCAAAGCTGCACCCCAAAGTGCTCGTTGCTGTAACGCTTGGATCTCCTGGGTGCACACAGACCTGGCAGGCTCGACCACAGCAGGCAATGTCACCCCACCCCATCAGGAGGGACCTGTGACGCTGAGTGGCTTTGAGCTGGCAGCAGCTCTCTTGGTTTCGCCTGAGTGGTGATAATGGTGTTGGGCATCACCTTGCACAGCTTTGGGAAGGGTTGTTCAGTTGGTGTCAACCACCCCAACACTTGCCTGGTCTCGCCCCACTTCCACCCCCTGCATTTGGGCCAGTTGCCCCCCACCAGTCACACTGGAGGGGACTGGTGAGTAGGTGAGCAGTTGGTGTGGGGGGAGGAAGAAGACACACGTGTGTTGCTTTGGCGCTGGCTTGCTCAGCTATATTTCATCACACGGAAAAACGAGACAATGAGAAGTTCCCCTCAGTTCACTGGGGCAGCCCGACAGGGGCCGGGGAGGGCTCCAGCCCGTGCTTGTGGGCCCCAGGCCTGGCCCTGAACAACACTGGAGACCACTGAAACAGAGACGTGCAGGGCTGGGTCTCAGGAAATAACACTGAATGTCACTTGGTGCCTGAAAATGGCACAGCCTGTGCCTAGGGTGTGGAGTCCTAAAAAGTCACAACACAGCAAGAAGGGCCAGAGTGAGTCCCAGGGCTTGGCGGTGGGTTGTGGGACAGCACCCAGCAGCCCTGAGCCCCTCCCCTGGAGAAAGGCAGTGAGGAACCAGCATCCTGGCACTGGGGAACCTGGGTCAGCCCCTCCACTAGTGAAGGAGCAGTTTCTGATGGGTAAAGGAGCATTTCTGTGCTATGAGAAACATCCCAGGTGGCCGTGTGGGGCTGTAGTGCCTGGGCTGGCTGCTGGGCTGCAAAGCTGGAGAATTTGGGATGTGGTGATTTCTCGGCAATTTTAAAGACTTTCTAGAGCTGGAGCCCCTCTGCATTTTGTATTAGACAATTTGTGGCTGCTGCAAGGTCTGGACCCTGAGCTGGAGGTTTGGTTGGATTCAAAGTTGACTGTGGGGTGCTCTTAGAGGGGGGGCTGACTTGGGATGTCCCCATTAAATGAGCCCAATGCACCAGACTGGAGGCTGTGCCCCCTTCCTGGCTCCCAGCTCTGGGCCAGGCACCAGCAGGTCACTGGGAGGCTCTGGCTGGTGCGAGCTGCCCAGAAGCCCTCTCCCTGGGGTGCTATAGGTGGCCGGGGCAGGGACAGCCCTGCTGGGTGTTGTCATATACTAACACAGTGGCACTGAGCTGGGCCTGACAGGGGAACACCTTCACTCTCCCTTCACTGCTGCAGCTCCCACCAGTTTGGTCCTGGGGGCTGTCTGCAACCCCCCCAGTGCAGAGCTGACTCTGGGCTGGCTGTCCAGACAGCCCTGAGGACAGCCCCAGCACCCCCTCAGCTGGGTCTGGCCTCACGCCACACACCCCATATGTAACCTGGGCCCCACATGGCCCAAAGACCAGCTCCAGAGCTCCCCTCCAGTGGCTCCCCAGTGTCCTGCCTCCTCCCCATGCTGCCACGGGCGTGGCCGTGCTCCTCTGCTCTGTGCACGTGGCTGGCGTGTGGCTCTGTCAGCAGGCGGCTGTTCTTCATCCTCTTTTTGAGCACAACCGTGGCACCGCTGGAGCATACAGCAGCACAGCCCACACACCTGGAAGACTCTCCTTTGCAGTGTTACGGAATGATGCCAAATAATTGATTTCCCTGATGCATGCTGGCTGCAGCTCGGGAACAACCGGTGGCTAAGAAGCCCTCAGCTGTGGCCACGCGTGGTACTGTTCAGAGCAAGGCAGTTGAACAACAGGCAGCTGCTGTGGGTCTGTCTCCTGGTCCGTCTCACTACTGTGCTCTGGGCTTCATGCGATGCTCAGTGCCACAGCTGGAAGGAAGTGATGATCTGTCTCTGCTGGCGACGGAGGATTTGCATATATACACAGAGGTGAGCCTGTACAAGGATTTTGTGCACATGGGTTGTGCGTGCAGCTGGGTGGTGTGGGTTACAAGCATGCAGGCAGCAGTTGCGGGACAACAGCTCCTGGGGTAACGTCACTGTCCTGCTGCGTGGCAGCTGGGGTCTGCTGGTGCTCCCGTGGTACATGGTGGTGTGTGGGGAGGCACTGGCACAGCCACCCTTGCTATGTGCCTCGGCAGCAGGGAGTAGCGGAGACTGTGAGCGCCAGATCAACCGGGAAAGGCCATGGTACCAGGCTTCTGCAGCAGCTCTGCAGAGGAATGCAGGCTGTAGAAGAGGGGGTGAGCCATGGGGCACAGCCCAGATGTGCCATCAGGCAGGCAGAGAGGGGGGTCAGGGCTGGCAAGGTTGGGCTGCTGGTGGAGCGGGGCTGGGCATGGTGCATTTTGGATCCTTTGACTGGAAGCAGATTGAGGGTCTCCCGGTGGGAATGGGCCCACCAGCTTCACAGCAGAACTGGGGAGGTGGAGTTCCCGGGGCTTGTCCCAGCCTGGCCCTAACAGGCTGTGCGAGAGGCAGTGAGACAGCTCCTCTGCATCTTACAGGGGCAGAAACTGAAACAGTTTCAGGAGAGTCCCAAAGGTGGCGATGAGCTGTAAGGGCTCAAACTGCGTGACATGGATTGCTCAGTTACATTTGTGGCCAGGTGCCTTTCCCAAGCAGCCCGCCCCAGCCCCTGCTAGCATGTGTGCAGGGAACGGGGGTCAGCTGGCTGGCACCCGGTGGCCTTTGGGCTGTGTCCGTTTGGCTCGTGCTCTTTGGGGCTTTACAGAATACCTGGAAAGGGGTTATTTTAGCCAGTTCGAAGCACTTATCTCCAGGGAAGGATTAGTGCTGCGGGAAGCGTGGCAGGGAGCCCAGGAACTGCAGTCTTTGTTCAGGGGTGTGTGTGCCTGGTCCGGCACGCCAGGTCCCGTACCACAGCCCACAGTACCACCTCCACACCCTCCCAGCTGGCAGCCTCTGTCCTCTGCCCCTCTCCCAGAGGCACTCCAGACACTCAGGGATGACAGCAGTCATTGGCGGTTTCTGCTGCCCAGTTTCCTCCGCTGACTGTCATCCGACTTGTGCACCCGGAAACACTCCTTCAAGTTCTGGGCTCGGATTTTGGGGTTCAGGATCTCTTCCCCCATAGAACTGGGGAACCAGCCCCTCTCCTGGTCATGAAGACGCTCCCCAAATATCCAGCCTGAGCAGAGATAGAGACAGGTGTAAATTGGGAAGGACTGGCCCTTGCTCCTGCACTGGGACAGCTGTGCTGGAAAGAGTACTGAGCTGGCAGTGCTTTCTGGAAGCTGCTCAGAGGCCTGTGCTGGAGCGGACCCAGTTTGTAACTCTAGCCAAGGAGGCCCGCTCGCCTGAGCAGTGCTGTGTTTGGACAACCGGCTCAAGGGACGCCAGCAGAAAGCAAGCACTGCTGCCACTGAGTGATTTCCACTGCCCCTGATGCTACAGGAGCAGTTCACAGCAGAGACCCAATGTGACCGAGTTCACCACCTACAAGTGTGCCCCAGAGACCAGGACCAGGTAGCTGTGAAGCATCATCAGCTCTAGGTTACGTCCGGGGTGGCTGTGCCAGCCCTGCCACAGCCCACAGCTAGTGCCAGGGTGGCTGTGCCAGCATTGCCGCAGCTCAGGGAAGCGTGGATTTGCTGAATTCTAGGAGAAGGCAGTAGCTCCGCTGGCTGTGATGCCAATGCCAGGGTCTCTCCCTGGCAGGAGGACCCCTCCTGTCTGCTCAGCAGTCACCTGCCTACAGTGTTGCCCACCCTTACCACAGGGACTCCTGGCCCAGCCCCAACCCATCCCTCGTACCATCGTCTGTCTTGTCCAGGATGTTGAGGACGTCAGCCAGTTCTAAGGACAGCTCGTCCGGCTGCTGGGCCACGTACGGGTGGACACACTGGATTTGTGGACAGTCTGCCAGGGAACAGAATGAGAGTGAGGGATGGACTGGGACACAGCCCACTGCAGGACAGCACAGCTCAGGTGAGCTCTGATCCAGTAAGGAACCCTGCAGAGGCCAAGGGGTGCCCCAGCCACAGGAACCCGGGGAGCATCTTTGGGGGGAATGGAGCTGGATGCCCACCACCACTGCAGTGCCACCCCATGAGCAGCTTGGGTGGGAAGGGAGAGTGCTGGTGCAGCCCAGCCCAGGTTGGAGGGAAGCAAAGTGAGGGCCAGGCCCAGAGATAAGCGGGTATCGATGGTGGAAACACAAGGGGAGCCCAGGGGAGAGGGTTTGGCAGAGGCCCCAGGCCTGGGGCTGGACTGAGATCAGGGTGGAAGAAGGTACTCTGGGATAGGGGTGAAGAGCTCCTGGCTCCTATGCTGTGTCTCTTACCAACAAGTCTGGATGTAAACGAAACGAACTTGGTTCTCCGGTTTGGGGCCAGCGAAATCATCCAGCGCTTCATTTCACTCCTGGATAGGGGAGACAAACTGAGGTCGTGAGCATGCGACAGTCATAGGGACCCCAGCTCTCCCGCCCAGCTAGCCCTGGGTTTCTAATTCCTCCTCTCGCAGCCCTTTCCTGCCTGCGCCCCTGGGGTCCTGGACTCACTGGTGATGCCGAGCCCCTCATCTTGCACACACCAGATGGGATGTCACACGTGCCACAGTACCCTGGGCCCTGCTGCACAGGCCTGGCTTGCTGCAGGGCCCCCAGGCTGTCCCCACAAGCAGCACGATCCCCGTTTGGGGAGCAGCACAGCTTCAGAGAGCCAGCAGCAGGGTGGGGGGCCTGGCACCCCCTGAGCTCTAACCAGCAAAGGCAGCTCCTGGCTCAGCTGGGTCAATAGGAGCAGTTCTTCCTGCAGAAAGCAGTTAGAAGAACCATTTCTTCCCGCAGCTTCTGTGCGGGAACGTTTAAAGGGCAGAGCTGATTAATTTGCTTGCAGACGAATGCTGCGGCATATTAAGGGTACCGCTCGCTTGGCAGCGGATGAGACAACAGACCCATGTGAACATGTTGCCAGATCCAGCACACTGTTATGCAAAACCTGGCCCTGCAGCAGGAGGGTGAAGATCTCACAGGCTCTGGAGAAGCCCCAGGCCTGGCACTCCCTCAAGGCTTCCCTCAGCCCCGCTTGGAAACGGGGCAGTTCATCTTCACAAGCTCCAGCTCCCGCCTGGAGGAGCAGCTGTACTCCTGGCCCCAGGGGAGCCAGAACTTTCTACCTTCTCAGATAGTAGTTTTAAAGCCTGAACTTGACATACATCTAAAGCCACCACAGTCTCTTCTGGGAGGAGAGAGGCCTAAAAGGGAGACGTGAAGGACAAATGCTGGCAGGCTGATATGCGAGGCTGGGAATACCTTGTGCTTCAGGGCTGAAGCATGATGCCAAGGACCAGTGAAAACACCTGCAGCTGCAGGTCGAATGCAGCCCCTCGTGCCATGAAGACATGCAGGATGAGGGCCCTGTGCACTGAGGGGTTGGCACAGAGATCAAACCAAGGGTCGTACTATGCTTGTGGCCCTATCTGCAGGATGGCCTTGCACAGAGCTCCTTGCAGGGCTCTTTGGATCCTGCCCGCAGCCCCCAGCTCTTCTCAGCCTGCGAGGGGCCCACCTGCGCTCCAGTCCTGCCCCTGCGACCAGCTGTGTCCAAATGTACTGCCAGGTCCTGGTGGAGCCCACCCAGGGCATTAGCTGCAAGCTGCCACCAAGCAGGTCATCGTTGCTGTATGGGTTCAGAGCTGGGAAACGCTGCAAGAGCTGTGGAACAGATGCACCAGTCTGTTTGGCGCCCACTTATCTCTTCTAATTCTTCATTTTTCTAGTCTGTGCCCAGTACTGCCCCAATCATCCCTGCAGCTCTGGAAGAGCAGCCTTCAGCAGTTGCTACATCGCATCTCTGTGCATAAGACCTGTTGGCAAGCCGTGTGCTGGATCACACACTCACTGTGGCCATCTAGAAGATGGGACAGTCTGCAGAAGCACAGAACTGCAATTGCCTCCCCTGAGCTGAGGCAAACCCTGGCCTGGTTTATTGTTCTCTGCACAGCTCAGTCTCACAGACGTCAAATGTGCGTTTGCCCTGCATAACGTGACTGACATCTCTATTTTCAGTACAGCAAAGCTGCAGTCACGTGTCTGGGGAGAAGGTGCAGTTGCTTGCTGTGCGGGGGGCTCGTCTTCCTGATGCCAGAACTGCACTGCGCTGGGGGGTCAGTGTGCAGCCCCCACGGCTGCAGCAGGATGTGGTCCCAGCGGGGGCTGGTCTTCGTTAAGGGATACGGATGTCGAATGCCGGCCTACTGATAGCAAAGTAACATCAAGCTGGGGCTGCACATCATCTCTAGTAGCTGTTTAGCGGGTGGTGCACGTACACCTATACTAGTACAGACGCTGTGCCTAGAAAACGTGTGCCTGGTAAGGCTTGGGTCAATGAGAAAGCCGTGCCCTGAGCTCCAAAACAATCAGGTCTGTGTTAGTGCAGCTGAATCATTTGCCCAATCTGAGCTTGTTGGAGCCTGAAGTGAAAAATCAGTGAGCCAAAAAAATCTGTATCTAGGGAGACAAGAAGGCTCTGAGCCGCAGAATGGCTGTGCAAGATTGGCACTGGCTGTGGAAGGTGCTGAGGAAGAGGCCTCTTCTCCACCTTTGCCTACAAGCAGGAGCCGCTTTGCTTCACGGGGCTGATCAGGCATGGCCTTGATCTTTGTGAGTGAGCCAGCTGAGCCGATGGAGTGTGCACAGTGTACATCCTACTTACTTTTACTTTCTGAATATGCTGTGGACTGTAAATCAGTTAAGACTCCTGTGCTGGCGCTGATTTCTGACCTCTCTGTCCCAGAATGCAAAGTACCCATCCATCTTCCACCCTGGATGCTACAAATACGACACAGGAGAGAAACCTGCCTAGTTCTACAAGTGCCTTTCAGTAGGAGAGACTGAAGGCGGACTCGGGAGAGCGATGCTGGGCAGATGGGTTTGTAGGGCCAGCCCAGCTGCAGCAGTGGGACCTCTGCCTGCCTGACCCTGGTAATCGTGGAGAGCTGGTCCCCATGCAGGCAGGGCGCTGCCCTTGCATGGGTTAGGGAGAGAGCAGCGCTGAGCGCTGGCAGGGTGACTGTTGTACTCACTGGGACGACGCCTTCAGCATGTAGCTGGCCTCCCGGTCATCTGCATTCTCCAGCAGCCTCAAGATGAAGACGTTGGCCAAACTCTGCCCTTGATCTTCTAACTCCTCTACCCGAAGAAGCCCCCGGGGAGCCGAGTCAAACACTTGGTACTTGTCCCTGGGAAAGATTAGAAGATTAGGGAAAATGGCAGTTATTCCAGGAGACTTTGGCTTCAACCACCCACAACTGTAATGGGGACAGAGACCAGGAACCTCTGCATGGCAGGAGGACAGAAGACACCCTGCTGTGCGAAGGAACGAGTGGGTGGCTACGAAAACGCACCGCAAAGCAAGAAACCCTCTCCTTGCTCTGCCTCAGGCATCCTGCGCAGCCTAGAACAAGTTGCTTGCTCTGTCTGAGCTCCCCATGTACAAAACACAGACAGCGCTCCCTCAAAGGGGACTGTGAGGCTTAATTCATTCCTATTTGTAAAATGCTTCTGTGTTTTCTGGATACAAGCTGCCGCAGAAGCAAAATATTTCCAGGCGTACAGACACTGCGGCGACATGTTTATAAGAAATGTTGGACTAGCGAGATGCTCTCTACCGGTGAGTCTAGTTAATGCTACAAAGAACGTGCTGTTCTCTGGGACCCGTCTGTTTGTGCTGCTGTATTTCACTAGTGTCTAGTTGCACAAGACATAGTACTAAGCATGATGACATTCTGCTCCTCCTGAGGCAGGTTACACCATGTCAAATATAACTGCTAGCCTCAGGCCTAAATTTATACTCCTCCCTGCTGCTCAAATTTTCCAGCCTCCTTTCTTAGAAGTTTAACTGACCAAGTCTGAGCTGTTCTTCAGGCAGGGATGAGTCAAAAATCACTTCTTAACAGGAAGACAGGCCTCCTCACTGCCACTCTGCAGAAACTGGTGGATACACGCTCGCTTACCCTGCTGGGAGACCTGGCTTAGAATCTGTTCAAGTCCTGTTTGCCATAAACTTTCAGCTGGAGAGAGCTGTGCCACCCATGAAGAGTCAACTGTGCTCAAAGGCAAGGTGACTGCTGGAGGGAGGTATACAGGTCAGGCCAGGATTCCCTCCCTGTGCCTCGGGGACTGGACAGGGGCACAGCACCACAGCATCACAGCTTGCATAAACCCAGGGGCAAACAGGACTAACAAAGTGCCCCATGTACTACCCGGATTTTGCACTCACCCAGGAATTTGCCGGCAAATTACCAGCAGATCATTGAAAAGGAATAAGTAGATTTCTCTGAAGAGTTTCTTGGTGCGAAGCGTTCGTGATGTCTTTGGACCGTTCATTTGCTGCAATTCCCCCTGTTTCAGCAGCCAGCGGGAGTGAGAGATGATGGGCACAGACTAGAAGTGAGGAGAAGATGGCAAAGATCAGGAGAGCAGCAAAAACCCATGGACTTATGTAGTCAAGTTGCTGAAAGCAACAGGAGATGCAGAAGGAAGTGTAGTGAGCTCCCATCACCACAACTTGCACTGCAGAGGATGGAGCAGAGCTGGACAGAGAGGGCAGTGCGTTCTGCCATCCGCACTGCAGCCTGGCACGGAGTGTAACAGAGCTCAGACAGGGACATGGCAGGGACCCGAGAACGAACAAATACTGAAGGACAGCGATGCTGGAGTGCCAAGTGCTGGATTTAAACACCAGGCTACGCCCTGCACAGCCTGCTCTGTCTCTGGGGGATCCCATGTCTCATCACCTGGGCTGAGCCCTTCTGGCCAGGGAGACTGACTTTCAAAAAACATGTATTTGGCCTTTTGGCTACAAAAACTCCAGGTTAAACGGGTTCTCACTGGTTGGGTCTGTCCCAGCCAGGAGGAGATACTGCCCACACAGCCACAACAGCACTTCTGCTAGAGTTTTACCATACATTGTGTTAAAAACAAGAAGCCCAGAACAAAGCACATCTTATATTAGAAGAACACTACGCTTCCAGTCAAATGACTGAAATATTGGAAAATATCTGCATAACTGCTACTCTTTCCACCTTCACTCCCTCCCTGTGTCTGTCATGTGCACGGTGGCACAGTCTTTCTTTCCAGACTTTTTGCCAGCGCACCCTGCCTGCACCACTGCCTGAGGCAGACCTGTTCCAGGGATGAACCAGCTCCTGCCGACCAGTACAGCCTCAGCTTTAGAAGAGTTCATGAAAGCAGTCTTGTGGCTACCCCAATCTACTGCTGTCCTGTGGACTGTGGTCTAGCCCTGGCATGCTCTGGAAAATCAAATTCTCAGGCACCCAGTGTGGCTTTCCAAACAAATGGTCTCTAAATTTTTTTGCTTTGGTTGTCCAGGTACATAAAAAAGGTTGCTGAGAAGCTTAAATATCCTCCTCAAAGTTTGTGAAGCTGACAGATCTGAGAAGCATCTCCATAGCACTCGAGAAGAACTGGCAACATTATAGTCAGTATAGGATTTTCATGGCATATATTAAATGAGATCTGGTCAGACACCCCTAAATATTGATTCAATCATTCCCTGAGTGGAGCCAAAATTAGAGTAATTAGAGACTGTACATAATGCATAAATGCAGGGATGAATTAAAATGGTGGGACAGTCTTCATTTTGGTATTTTCCAGCTTTGACGTGTTTTGCTTTGTAGCTTTCATTTTCCTTTAATGTCATTTGTAATGTAAAATAATAGCTGAAAGCTGACCTGCATTTTGAAGACAGGTGAGAGGCAAGAGCCAGAATGGAGTGCTGGAGCAGAAGCGACCCACTGCGCACAGGTGGTTTGATGCCAGCGTGTCACATCTATGCACGTGCACAACACGTGGGCCTCAGTGCGGGCCCTGGCTTCTGCAGCGTGCGCACAGAGATCACATGCACAGATGCAGCGCCTGCAGCAGCAGCATGCCCTTCAAAGGCTTTGGAGGGGGACAGTGTGGACCAGGTCACCACTGAACACTCACTAAAGAAGCGTAACTAGGTTACTACTGCCATGTATGTGCACACAACACCTGGATGCTGTTGGTTCGCTGTCTGCAAAGGGTTACCAGCCTATGCTTATACCTTGATCTTGAATTCCAATTTCTTCTGGATGCTGATCATCTGCTCTGTTCGGCTCATCTTTCTGACACCTTCATTACATGCTTTCACCACCTGGGGAAAAGAAAGTAGAAAGATTTGCCTCCACTGCCCTTAAGCAGGTAAGTGATGACAGATAGCACAGAAAGGCCTGACTGTGACACGGTAAGTGCCCTGCCGTAATGGGAATTGACCAAGCCAAGCTCTTCTATCAGTGCTGTATTTGCATGACAAAGAAAAGAAAAACGAAAGAAAGAAAAAACAATAAGAAAAACCCCCAAACACCCAGAAGATGTTATAGCTGGAAACTGACTATCAGAGGACATATTAAATGGCTGCATTGTTACTAAACCAGACAATATTAAGCAACACTCCTGGTTGCACAGCAAAGGGAACAGCTCATTTGCCAGATCCTGACACACCATGTATCTCATCTTTCTTGCCTTCAGCCCTTGAAATGAGGTACACACGCAGTATCATCTTCAAGAAGAGAACGAAGCCAAAGATTCTCATTTCAAAGATGCAAAAGCTGTGGTTCTGCCAAGCAGCACCAGATGCCAAGGCTATGAAATGTCCCAGGGAAAGAGACATTCATCATACAGAACCCAACTGTGTTCTGAGTACAAACTTTTAACTGAAAAACCATAACCAACGTGCAGGCACTACCCTATTACAGGGACCTTAACCTAGATGCCATTGCCTGTTTCATAAGGAGCAACTCTCTTGAGAACTGGCTAGGTAGAAAAATTACGTTGGAGAACAAGCTCTGCTTTGTGCTCTGTTTCTGCTACTCAAAATCCATCAGAATATCAGCAACTGAAACCGTGATCAGCTCCTACCTATCAAATAGGACACCTATAAAGAAAATAAGCACCAGATGGCCTCTGCTGTGATGCCTGCACCTAGCTGGACATCGGCATCTAAACTTAAACATTTTCAGATAAGTAACCATGCAAAGAGAGTTATGAAATTGATCACGAGTCACTGACAGCTGAATATAAAAAGAGCATTTTTCCATCAACAGTTGTAGTCATCCTCATATTACAGGAACAGCTTTCCTCAGGCTTTTGACCAATGGAAAAACAATTGGCTACCAGATACATCATGACGGATTCTGCAAATACTAATGCAGAACACTCCTCATTGCTAAGGTCTCTGTCTTTATCTCTAGCGATCTCTAAAGCATACACCTCCTAGACTAGCTCAGGGCAAATCCAAGAGCCGATTTTGTTCTAGTATTTCAGTCAGAAGCTGCAAGCGTATCCTCAAGTTGATGTTCTAGCACAGTTTTCAACTTCAAATATATTGATCTGCAGGATTCAAGAGATGTTCCAAGCTTCTGATGGAGAAGGGTTCAAACGCTTTGCCCCAGCCCACGTAGCTGCCAGCTACGTCCAGATCATTCAGATAAGGAGCCAGGAGGTGGGATCGCCCTGTCTGACCGTGTCAGGAACAGCCCAGATGGAAAACATCCCAATGTCTTCCTAGTGTTTTGTACACAGCAGTAACTAGCACAACTGAACACCACACCTACCTACCAGCTTCAGGGAAGAGGGCTAAAAGCAAGCTTGAGTACTTCATTAAGAAACTGTTATTCTAGGTCAGAAGAAGTAGTGTGCTGTACTGGAGGAAACCTGACACAGTTGTACTCTACTGCCTATTGCAGCTAATTACATGTCTCAGTGGGATCCTTCACCTTCAGGTATCTGCAAAAACAGTTTGTATTTGTGAAGACCCTAAGGGAAAACATTCTCTCTGGCCTTTCCTACAGCAGAAACATACGCATCTGTTGTTAGCAAGGAATTCCTCATCACTGACTTTAAGCGCTGCTAGATTAGTCCATCTTCGAGAGCAAGAAGACTTAAGAGAAGAAAATTACTCTTGAAACACAGTGACAGAATTGAAAGGGACAGCTCCAGGAGTGAATATAGTTTGTAGGTCTCCTCTGGAGGGGGGAACTGAGCACGATGGTTTAATCTTAATGGCCTTCAGTTAGCTCATTAAAACTTACTGTTTCCAGCTCTTTATGTGCGTCCAGGGCAGTGGTTTCCCTGTCAGACTTCTCTTCCACTTTCTTCAAAATGTTCTGCAGGGGAGGAAAGGCTGTGTTAACTCTGATCCCAACAGCACAGAAAAGTCTTTGCTAGCCTCAGAGTTATTTCTAGCCATCAGCCTAATTACAGGATAGGTGACAGAGTAGTGACTCGCACCTCTCAGCTCCTCTTTTTCATTAAAACCTGCTCCTATCTGACCTTATATCTAAAAGAAATATAGCAGGCAGACTCCTAATTCATAAATATAAATGAATAAATAAAAATAGCTAGAGCTGGCACTAACAGACAGTGCTACTGGTAATCCCAGCGGGATAAGACCATTTGGGACTCAGCTGTTTCCTCATCCCTAGAACTGTGTCCTCTAGCACAGTGTTTAGACAAGCTGGCAAAGCACAGGGGGAAGATGGCTGAGAGAGTCTGGTCCAAGCCACCATTATGTAGAGTATTACACATGGAGCATCTCCATGTTCTGCAGCTGTTCGGCACCATGCAGCTGCATGTCAGCATCCTAACCATCAGGCAGCTGGGTTGATGGACTGTTGCTACTCCTTCTAGCAGCTCGAGAAAGTTCCTCCTCAACTCTTTTGCTAAGGAAAAGCTATCTGGCAAATTCAACACTAATTTGGGGATGGTTTCTGAGTGACTGAAATCTTTTTACTATAATTATTGAGAATGTCTGATTCATCCACCTTGAGTCCTGATCATGGCTGTATCTAAGCCTCATTCACAACCGCTGGAAAGGAAGATTCCAGGAGTGATCCAGAAGACCTTAAGGAGAGATAGAAAAGCAAAACACTACCTGCACCAGCAGCTTGAGCCGAGTGATCCTTTGAAACGGCAGAATCAGGAAGGAAGAAAAGGACAGGCCTTTGCACTTGGGATCCAGCTCCAGCTGTGAGATCAGTTCCCGGAAAGCTGGCTTGTCCTGGCTGAGAGGAGAAAGAGAGAGAAGGTGAGGGCTTTGAGTGCTACCCTGCATGTGACGCTGGTATGTGGCTGGTGACCCAAAAGCAGCTTGGTCCCAGAGACAGCATCTGCCTGGCCTCTCCCAGTAAGAGAAAAGAGGGGAGGAGGGGACGGAATGCTTCTAGGTGTATTTTAGTTTAAATCTAGAACTATTTATAGTGTTGGGGGAGGGAAAAAATAGACTTTTAATGTACAAGCCATGGTAGTGTTCACATGTGTTAGCACATCTAGCTCAGCAGCATACGCTGCGTGCGTAGGTGTGTGTGAATGGGGTGTGTGTCCAAGTAGATGAGTCAGAGGCATAATTATATATTTTTACACAGTTGGAACTCTGTGACAAGGTGAAATTCACACAGTTGTAAGAACAAGACAAGCCACAAAACAGCTCAAGCTTGGCTACTCCTGCCTGCTTAGCCGGAGGACGGAAATTGTTGTATGGCCGGAGAAGGGCATGGGCCGTGCCTGGGCCTTCCCTGGTGGTGTCTGCAGCAGATGAGGGCATTGCTGAGCCATGGACACAGCCACACAGGGCAGCCTCACAAGCCCCAGCTGCCATAGTCAAAGACAATGCCTCTTGGCAACTGCAGCACCCTGAGAAAGACTTACACTGCTGGAGTCCTGGCTAGCAGAAACAGCATGAGAAGATGAGAGGATGAGAAGACATTGCTAACTATGCAAAACCTGTCTTTACTGTGTGTGACTCGCAACGATCCAAGAGAAGCCATTGTAAGTATTTCTCCTCGCTGCAGCAGGTACTTGTGTGATGGGTGTGACTCACCAGAGCCACAGCAGAATGGACCTGCGTGTGTCTGAGGAACAGCCGAATGGGGGGAACTGTGGCACACCTCGGGCTTTGAGTTCAGCCAAGTGCTGCAAAATTCTTGTGCTAACTAGGAGCCTGGGGAAGGGAGTCTATTCTTTTCGATTTGCTTTAGGTTCTCCTGCAGACAAAAAAGATGCTGCCCTCCAAATTAATATCTAAGAATACCTCTATCTCCAACAGGTCCTTTTCAAGCTCAGGTAATCCAGCCTATTGCTACTTTACTTCTAAGTGTTTAGCTAACGGCTCTAGGCAAACTGTTTATATTCTGCAGCTATACTGTTCACTTCCGACTGAAGGAAACCCTGTGGTACCCTCCTTTTGGAGAGAACAGTTGGCCAAGCTCAACAGAGGCCCCTTAAAGTGTTTTTTTGCCTCAAAAGCTGGAGCGCAGAGAAAGGAAAGGATTAGGGCTTGTTACATTGCCCTGAACCAGCTGCTGCTATGGGGAGGAAATACAGTGCAGCACGTGCAATGGGCTGTCCTGAAAGAATCCAGGACATTGTAACTAAAGAAAAATTAATTCTCCTGCTCAAAGACAAGCTTGTAGGGCACTCTTTGTTTTGAGCTGGTGTAAGAGTACTCCTACCGGGCCAAAAGATTTGCTAAACCTGAAAATACTGCAAAAATATCTTCGATTATATCCTGAGACCTAGGTAGCGTCTGTGTGTGTAACACCAGAATGTGAAGAAAATGGCTTTTTTTTTTCCTTTTAAGAAAATTCTGTTGTTCTGAAAAAAAAATAATCTCAAATTTGGGTAGGTCAAATGCCTTGCTGAGAAGCTCAGGAAAAGCAGTGGCTGTTCTCGTGATCAAAGGGTTGTATCATACTCTTGGCCTTTCAGGCTCTTGCCTCTACCTGCAGTTTAAAAATACATACATTTCACAAGTGTGTCCCCCCGTGTGCACCATAAATATTTCCCACAGTTGGGAGCTGCTGGCTCTGAATTACTTGGTATGTTACTTGTGTACTATATCGTACTGCCCTTACTATAAAGCCTTTTAATTGTGTTTTCTTTTTAGAGGTGCAGTGAAAAATCAGTGAAGTGGGAAATCCTGTTTCTATGCTATCCAGCCCTTTCTCATAAATATCAAAATTACAGCTAAATCTGTGGCCTATACAATTATCAAAATAATTTAGCATCAAGCACTGGAACTCACAGAAGCTGCTTGTAAGCTCTCTCCTGGTAGGTCTGGTTGGAGACGTAGGTGATGTACACAGAGAAGTGATTAACTGTATGCTGGTAGACAATATCGCACACATCCGAGATCACAATATTCTCCTCCACCCTCTGCTCCAGGTCCAAGAGGAAGCTAGATGAGAAACCCAGTGCTCATGTTAATTGTGATCTGTCTGTCCCAGGTAGTTCCCAGAAGAAGCCCTTGGGGTTCAAAGCAATGAATGTGTCCACAGGCTCTTTGAAAAGACAGTGGGTAACAGACTGCTCCTAGTCAGCTCCTCCATCCCCCTACAAATGAGATTAGTTAAAGTGATTCCATTCAACTGGACAAAAATCCAGCAGCAGTTGTCTTACCGCTCACTAACAGCCATGACATCCAGGACATTGGAGAAGAGGATGTGTGCCTCAGACTGGTGTAAGATCTTTTTCAGACGTTCGTTCTCCATGAAGTGAGACACCAGCAGATTCAGACTCTTGTAATACGAGGCTTCGGAAGTAACCAGCTCAAACATGGCCTGGGGGAGAATCCCAAAGAAGGAAATCAGCAGGTACCTTCCAGTTCTACAGAGAGGCACGCATAACGTTATGAGAACATCTGTGCTACACGCAGTCATGGACCTTGCACCCCCACTCCAGACCCAGGTGTATAGGGAGAGGTAAGCACGCAATGGCATTTGCCACATGTTACACAGAATAGTGACTTGAACAGGCAAGATTTTCTCCCTCAACCGTCAGCCCTGGCTCCGTCTTTTTCCTAAGTTGTTTGACCACATTTCCTTCCACTGAATCTCTCCAGAAGAATTATCTCTTTTTCTCATTATATTATATATAATATATAGTCTGATTTTGTGCACGTGCACACGTAAGAGCACTTCATGAGCTCCCTCCTTCCTTCCTAGTGTCACTCAGTCTTGACCCGAGGCTGCTCCAGACACCAGCCCCCTCTATGTCCACTTGTCACAGTCCTGCACTTTCATGTCCCTTTTGGGGAGTTCCCCATGGCAGTCCCCAAACACCCTCCAACCCCCTGCTGATCACGACTGCTCTGGCTTGTTGCTCTGCTCAGTGTGCCTTATTGTGCTACCCAGGAGGGTGTCCTTGCACCATCTACACTCCTGTTGTAGAAAAACCACGGTGTAGGGGCTGGGCTGTACAACACCCAGCACACTGCAGTCCCAGTGTGCACCACATGCTCCTCGGGGCATAGCTAATACAAATACACAGCTGTGGTGCTCTAAGCCCCTGTGTCTTCCCTGACCCGAAGGAAATACAGATGTTACTGTCAAAGTGAGGCTCCCTGGCCATACGCTTCTCTGACCCAATTCACCAAGGACTGCAACAAGACACAGTAGTCCTCGATTATTGCTGTAAGCCATAAATAATCTTCAAAATCCAGCCCTTGCTTCTCTGGTGCAAAGCCTGGCCTCCTCAGGCCAGGGATGTGGTCTGGGGAAGCACAAAGACAAATTGATGGTTTGGTTCAGAGATAAATCACGAGTTAATGAGACGACGATGTAAAACCTGCCCACAGCAGGTACTGCAGACCACTATTGCCACACAGAGTTCACTTATTGTCCAGGCAAACACTTGTTGTCTTTGTTCAGAGGTAGATAAAAAAGGGGATTATTTACACAACTACTGAATCTGTTAGTTGAAGATTAATTGAAGATTCTTACAAGGGCTTCAACATGGTGAAAAATTATTTGATCCTTCAGACATCTCTTGATGAAGGTGCATCTTGGGCTCTTTGTCCTGGGGCTGCCCCATGCTGCCACTACTGAAAAAGGAACCTTTTGGTAGCTCAGTGAAAGTCTCCCTTCCTTGAACCTAAAGATGCTTCGACCCTTGAGCCCAAGCTCCCCTACTGTCCACAGCTCCTCTGCTGCAACCCTGGTGAGGGTGGGAGCTGGCCAGGCAGTGCAGGTGCCAGTCCCTGAGCTCTGCCAGCTCTCAGGCTGCAGGGACCCAGCTAGAGTCAAGGAGATCCAATGGAGCAGCAGGTGCATGCAATATTTTTTGTGCTGTGCACACAGAAAAATATCTTCCAAATTAGCTGAGGGTCTGTCTTGTGGCTTGATTGTTCTTTTTGAGGGGGTTGTTTTTAAATTTTTTTTTCTTTTTAAAGAAATTATCTGAAACTCTCTGCAGATCGGTTTTTGGCCTTTTTCTGGAAATATTGCTATGCATCACAGAAGATCCTGAGGTCCAGAGACTTGGGTTATATTTCTGACACTGCAGTCCAAGATCTGAGAGGATAGGCACAGCAAGGAGGGACTGTTACTCAATCCAGAGCTGCTAAAATATCAGTTGAAGTGACGCTTCAGGTCTTTGTGGGGTTGGTAGACTAGGAAATATTCCCAGTGGGCTGTTAAGTCAAACAGGTGGTCCTTTCCTGCACCAGAGAAGGAGGCTGTGTCTGCACAGCTCCCAGAAGGGAGACAGAGCAAAGGGTGTGGGTAGAAACAAACGTACTCGGTCAGTGTATGTGGAACAGCTGCTGTTTAAGGAATAAGGGGATGTTTGGGGTTTTTTTCAACACCAGATTACCAATGAGAAAAGCAGAGGAGTATCGGCTCGGCTTCTCCCAACAGCTTCACCAGTGCATTGGGTGAACCTGAGAGAGAACCTATTTCTCTCTCTCTGCATGACGGGCTAGGTCCTAAGTGTACCTCTTACAGCTTTAACTGTACCTTTTTATTTGATAAATGGGAGGAGAAGCGGAAATAGATCAAGATACAACAAAGAATAAGACAGGACATGCTGGGACAGCCTGTCCCTTCCAGATATCCTGGGAATTGATACCACCAGTCATTTTGCACTGCAGCTTTCCAGACACTCCAAACCAGGCTTTTTTTTTTCTGCCAGGTTTGATTACAGGATGGCCATGAGAGCCACGATCAAGACCTGCCACTCTACCACAGCCTTTAAACGCCCAGACAGCTTGCTTAATCCAGAAGGTTGCTTCCTGATCTGCAGAAGCCCCTCTGCCTATGTTTGGAGAAATTAATTTGTGTGTGTTTGCTGTTCACCGTAGTGGGGGGTGCTATACCTGCATGGGCATGTGCAGAGTGCAAGCCATGCTAAAGAAATAGTGAAATCCATAGTGAAAATGTCAATGCACAGGGTTCTGATTTAAAGGAGATGCTAGGAAGAATAAAGAACATCTCCACTGGTGGGGACAAGATTCTGGTACTGTTCACAGGATGTGCAAGGCACAAGTTTCTTAATTTACTTTAGAGATCCAGCTGGTCCTCTGCAGATCCGAAGTACCCGCTCCAAGCAGCCAAAAAGCTGTTTCCCTTTTGAATGGTAAGTATGAGCTGCAAACCTGAACCGGCATCAAACCTCCAACCATGCGATGCAATGTTGTGATCTCTGTGGAATAACTGAACTTTGCTAGCTCTAAGCAGTTGCTAGAAAAAAAAGAACATGAGCATCTGGTCTCAGAATTGCAAAAATAACTAGAAAAAAATTTGAACTAAATGTCAATTGAAGCAATACTATCTTCCTGAGTCTTCAAATAGTCTGAAACTATCTCTTGGAAACATGACCAACACTATTCCATCAGTCCTCTGGGTCATTAACTTCATGAAATTGAGTCACATTGTTGTAGTTAGCTATACTAATCATTTTCATTGCTTATGTTTTGGCATAAGAGATTGAGAAAACAAAAGAGAAGTGAAGCCTAAGGAAGAAAGAAATGTAGAAGATTAAAAAGGAGAAAAATTAAGAGTCATCAAAGACAAGAGTAAGTAATCCTACAGGCTAAATTCCTCTTGAGACAATATGGTGTTTTATTGCATAGATTTGAAATATCTGTTCTTAATAGCCCTGCTCTCTTCATGTAAACCACCAGGTAAGCAGGTGGAATTGGGGTCTAGTCTAGGAGGGATGTTGCTCTGATCCGATGCCACAGCATTGGCTGTGACCAGCTCTCAGACCTGGTTGCCTTCACAGGGCCAGTTTGACATCCACCTGCTAGAAGCGCACTAAGTGCAGCACAAGAGCTCTTTGGAGGTTTGAAATCTAAGGTTTGCTTAAAGAAGGAAAAGAACAAAAGAGAAAGACTGCCTACCTGTCAAATGCACTCTTCCACACAGAAGCCATGTCACCAGTGCACACAATCAGGTTCAAGTCCCTCTTTTGCTTGAGCAAAGAATATTTTCAGAGCAGCAGCTCTCTGATCTAAATTCACTCCATGACACATGGTGCAGCTAGTATGTCTCTGCCCCTTTTTCTAACAACAAAGTGACCTGAATCCAAATAATCCTCAGCAAAAACTTTATCAAAGCTCATACATCTCAGCAAAAATGGTTCAGTTCAAAGATTGAGAGTGCTTTGCTAAACTGTTTTTATTAGTAAATTGTTTCAGGCAAGTTCCACTCAGCTCGGGATCTCCTAAAACATAGAAGATGAAGACAGTATAGGAAAATCAATACAGTTAGCAAGCATAAAAGGACAAAATGAAGAAACTATGCAGTAAATAAAACAAGGACAACCTGAAAGGTAGAGAACTGAACTGGTAAACAGGAATAAACTGGAGCCACTCCACAAAAAGGCCATACCAATACTAATTTAAGGTTCATGCTGAAAGAAGTTTCACTGATTAAATGTTGTTTCTTCTAATCTCTGGATCGCTACCTCTTCAGAGCCTAGTACCTTGGTGCAGAATTTCACAGAATGGTCAGGGTTGGAAGGGACCTCTGGAGACCATCTAGTCCAACCCCTTCACATGTAATACAGGGAGTGTGTTTTGTCTCTAGTCACTTGTTCCTCCTGCTACATACGTGTTGCCTGTCATTTACTCCATGTTGACTCCATGTCAGAACAGCAACAGCATTTCTTTTGGCTTGTTCTTGCGTGATTACATTTTCTAGATAGCTAAAAGAAAGGCCTTGGTGATTCATGTTTTGCTGTGTTTGATGCTCAACAGATGTCTGGATAATTAGAACTACCCTATTAATAACTTAGTCATTTCTGATAATTATTCCAGTAGCACATAATTTTCGTATTTCCCTGACCTCTGCGGTCTGTAACATGTCTTTTGCTTTTTCTTTTGTTCTTCCTTTTTCTGCATTTGCACCCCCATTTTTTGCGACACTTCCAGCTGTTGTTTTTACGTCTTGCTACTCTCACATTCGCTTCAGATGAAAAAGGCTGGTGTGGCAGAGGTCATTGCTGTCTGAATTCTGTTTGAGTTCCTGGGGCTAATAGGCCATGCTGCAACATTATTTTTTTTTGCTGAAATTGCTGGGGGGCAGATACAGGTTTTGGTTTTTTGTGTGTTTTCTTTTCCTTCCTCAAACTCCATTTTCTGGCTCATTTGTTCCAATGAGGACAATGACAAATTGCCTTCCATGACACTTTTCAACCATCCATTGCTCTTCCAGTCAAGTTTCTTGTTTTGATGTTTGAAAAACACCTGTGTTTTGGTTTTCATCTTGTAACCTCCTCAGTCATTTTCTGTCGTTGCCAGTAACGAAGACCAGATTCCTCTTCTTGTTCCTGTCTCTTTCATTTTGCAGATTACTGCAGATAAGCAACTTTTTCTCTGATTGTTTAAGCCCTGCTCCATCACAGCTATGATGGTGTTCCCTTCCTCAGCTGTGAACGGGGGTGTTTGCTTCAACTTTCTTTCTGTTTGTGTACTGGTATTCCTCCCTGTGGCCTAAATAATACTCTTGTAGCTGGCTGAAGAGCTGCGAGCTCTTCTAGTCCCTGTGTTTATCACAGCTTTGAAGGTAAAATGGGTCAGAAATATATGGTTTTGTCCTTAAGACATTTACACCAGAACTTCTGCTGCCCTGTACTTCAGGTAAATTCCTCCAATTCTCCTTCAGGAAGCTGGACACTCTACATTCACTTAATCAAGCCCTCATACAGTTCACGCTCCCAATTCATATCCAGCATGAGTACAGTTCCATGAGTACAGTTGCCCTGCAGGAGCAAGCCATGCTTCCTGATAGCAAGGATGAATTCAACGTAATCTCTTTAATTGCCTCAATGATTTCTCCAGCCCTCCTTGTTTTCTGTCCTTGACTCTCCTCACAAAGCAAATTCTCCACTTTATCTATTCAATGTTCAGCCAATTTCACAGCTTTCTGGCTTTGAGCAATTTTATAATCTTTTACTGTGCTAATCCCAGAACAAACAGGAAGAAAATTTCAGCTCTGACAAACTAACATCAGGGGAAAGCACAGCACTTCTTTAAGGCAGAACTGTCCCATCTCCGTCTGCTTTATTTCTCTTGTTATTTAGGCTGAGAGAAGAAAATTCAGAACACTCATCGTTGGGGTTTAGCAGCACAAAGATTTTTTCCTTAAAACACCTACAGGTACCGAACGTAACTCAACAGAAATGGCAGGTTTTGAAATCTATAATGCAAATTTTCTCTGTAAAAGACTCTTCATTCTGAAGCAAAAAGAAAAAGAAAAGCTTGTAATTTTTCAGATGCCAGATTGTGTTTGTAACGCTGGCAGTCAGAAGTACCACGTTTTGCCAGGTAAACAGAACAAATCTGATACGGAAATAACCAGTGCAGAAGAAGAACATGGAAAACCAACAAATAATTTTAGTCACCTTCAGCCATAACCCTGACACACTAACAGCCCGTGCATGCTAACCCAAGCTACCCTGTATAAACATCGGTCCTGTCCACTAAGGGCGTAACACAGCCTTGGGGTTCACAAGGATGGCACTGTATACACAAGGGATTCATAGATGTTGATTGTGCAAATCCAGGTAAACTTAGGGGGAACTGCTCACACCCTGAGATGTTCTTCAGCATTTTGGCCACAATCTCATGAGTCAGGGCTGAAGAAATACACTGCCACAATGGTCTCACCAGAAGCAATCCTGGTGCAGGAATATAGTAGAACTTACAGGATCGAGCCTTTGAAGGCCCATTGCTCATATTACAATGCACACCACACACTAAACAAGGCTTGTTTTTCTCCACTACCTGCTACAAATGCAGTGCTATGCACTGACAAAGAGCACTTGTGCTCCACACACTACCCAAAATAGCAACCAGTTGTAAACTATCGTGTGACTGATGTTTTCATTAATTGCAGCAGCTACCCCCACCATCTCCTTTCACTGTTTGATGCAGCCCTATAAATTAACAGCGTATGACTTAAACAGTGATGTCACTGCACTGTATGGCTAAAATGCAAATATACCTGTCATTATTTTTTACTGTTTTGCATAAGACTCCAAGTAACAGCATTTAAAAATAAGGAAGCTTATCAACCTCCATCTCTTCCCCTTCCATTAATGCCATCATATCAAAAATAGATTACAGTTAATGGTTGAATTCTTCTAAGATTTCTGGTGGAAAGTACGTATCCTGCTAGTAACTTCAGAAGAAGATTAATGTGCACCGGGTACCAAGAGATCTATTGCAAGACCCTCTTCATTATCCTTCCCTTCCTTTGTAAATGGCTCCTAACACCGAATCAGAAAAGGGAAACGAAGTTCGGTTTTGCTACAGAAATGTCCAGCAACAATAGCATATAGAACAACATCTGTATTTTCAAAAAAAGAGTGAATAGTACTAGCAGTGTAACACAGAGAAGTACTCAGCAGGGCAAGGCTTGTCTGTGACTGCTATGAAGCTTTTCATTTTCAAATTTTACTCATTTGACTTAATTCACTCTCAGTCTTTTAAGCAGCCAACCCAGTTAAGAGACACTCCACCTTCCCCCATTACCTCCTGCAGCTTGATCTCATCTGGCTGGAGGATGCTGAGGACCCCGCTGCTCCGGATCTCAGGAAGATCCTGCCATAAGTTGAACCTGGAGTTGGAGTTCCTCAGCAAACTGATTTGTGGTGGAGCTTTGCTTTCAATTGAACTTGTAGGTTCTGCTTCAGATGGGGTTTCTTCGCTGGGTGAACTCTCCTCAGGGTCTGTCTGTGAATCCTGCAGCCGTCTGGTTTCAATCTCCTGGCGTGTAGATTTATCTCGATATTCCTGATACAAGAGCCCTAGGAGGCAACATTAATAGGTCTGAGAGGTTACAGCTAAACAAAAGAGTAGAAATGTATTGTGGGAAAGGATATTTGTTTTGTATTAGTTCACCTTAGCAGAGGTGAGAGAGATCCCTTTCGTGCTGAGCGAAAAAGCCAATTACAGCATTCCTGTTTCAGCCAGAAGTGGAAACTATAAATGGAAGGCCATTTCTAAATCTAAAGCACTGTCAACAATCTGCTCTCACAAAACATTTAGTAACACAGTCAGATGTATCCATGATCAATTTGAAGACATAAAAGCAGCAGTTTGTTATTTGAGAGGCTTTTAAATGTTTCTTTTAAACCTTGATTTTTTTCTGCAATATTATTATGTTACAAGTTATATAGATTGATAGGTATGCATAAAATAATACTGCATACATTGAAAGTACTTTAAAGGAGCAATTTGATGGCCATGAATATCCTTAAGGAGGAAACACTGAGCTGCTGTTAAGGCATTGGACAGGTGAAGCCTTGGGACAACAAGCTACGGTTACTAGTTTGTTTTGGTATTGATTTAGTGGTTAGCCTTGGACGTGTTGCTTAATTTCCTTCTGTTTTCCTTCTCAGTTTCTATCATGATTGGAGATACGAAATTAACATTCAGAAGCTCCCTGAATGCCGCAGCACTAAGGAAAAGGCTCTGAATTCACACCATGTTGCGGCTCATCAATCACAGAAGGTGTCTTCTGAGTTTCAGTTACTAACTTCAGGAACAGACGAAATTGCACTGAATTTGCCCCCATCGCTAATTTCAACTGACAGCACAAAAAAGGTAGGAACCCTGAAATTCTTTGGCCATCTTTAGAAGAACTTTTGTCTCTCCCCGGGTTTTCTAACTGTCCCATTTCTCTTTCTGAACCATCTGTAGGACCCAGAATATTAATTGCTTGAATATAAAATGTAATTTAGAAAATATGAAAAGACAAGAGAGCATGAGCCTGCTCTGAGTCACTCTCCTCACTTACTGAAATTGAAGGAGTGCAATTTACATTATCTCCCTTGGTTAATACTTAAATTGCAAAGTGTAACATGAATGAATAAAGAGAAAAGTCCTCAATGTTAAAAACCCGCCAAACCCCACGTAACTTATTTTGCCTTAAGGGGTTAAAATCTATCTGGTCACATGCATTCACAATATTGGATCTCAGAAGCAGATTCCGCATGTAATAAGGTGAGAGACAACTGGGTCAGGAGTTTGTCCAGAAATGTAGACGTTACTGCCCACTGAATGTCTGGGCCAGTTTTCACGAGGCTCTGTACCAGTCACTGTTAAAGCTGTATCTGAAATATGCTGGGGAAAAGCGCAGGCACAAGGACAGCATTACCGCAGTCTGCAAGTGTATCCTGTTATCTGTTCTCCCTGGAAAGATGTTCAACATCAGATTAAAATAGCAATAAGGGTAGCTGTGCCTAGGAAACCATACAGTCTTCTGTTAGCTTCCTACACGATAACTGAAGAGAAGAGACTTCCCCTGAAGTTTTGCACGCTGCTGCTACTTATGTAATTTCTCTCTGCGTCAACTGGGCTTATATGGCTTTCCTAAGCATTGCTGCCTGTTATTCAGCATCAGTAAGGGTGCTGAGGATGTGGTGGGGTAGAAAGGCTCCTTCAGGAATGGAGCGGAGAGCCTGCTAAATCAAAGCTGCTTTCAGTGGTACCAATCCGTAAGCTCGGTAGGCTTGAATGGTCTGGTGCAGTAGGGCACTGGGTAGTTTCTGCCCCACCGAACTGTGCACCAGAGAGCAGGACAGGCTGGGAAGTATCAAGGGAAAACATGTTGGGAAACTGAAGCATAATCTATCTATTTTACTCATATTGGATATAATTATACTTGCAGTGTCTGATTGTACAGCCATGTTGTGCTAGTGGGTCTGCCCTGCAAGTCAGAAGCAATTAAGATTATTTTGTGTAAGGGGGATTTAGTGTCCTTTGTGCACATCTGGAGAGAAGCCCTTTAAAAAAGATCCTCAAGACAAATCTCCCCTTTGCTTTTAAGGAAATAAAATCCAGACAACAAAACTTGATTTTGTTTCCATGTTCCCCGTCTGACCAACCAAACAGATAAGACCTACGGAGCCTTCAGTGGCAGGCAAAGGCAAATACGGACACGGGGAGATCCGATTGACTAAAGGCATCTACCACCAGAACTCGTTCAGAAACGACAGCAAGGTAACTCATTTTAAGGAGGGACCTGAAGAGAGATTGGCTGAAGCTCTACCACTGACAGCAATACAGGGAGGAAGCAGAAAGGTGATACCAGAAGAAAGACAAATGACAGGTAGATGTTTAGGCAGAAGAAGGGTAGGAAGAAACAAAGAGGGTTGCACTAGCAAGGATAAAAGATATCTTTGCTATCTTGGTGTAAAAGGTCCATCCATGTCGGTAGAGAGGTTACAATGGGTAGAGCAAAGGCTTAGATGAGAGCAAGAGGGAGAGAAACCATGCAAAAGCGTACTCGAGATGAAGCAGGAGATGATCACAGCACAGGATGGGTGGTGTAACAGATGCAATGTCAGGGAACAGGATTTTGACATGTTGAAAGGAGAGCAATGCATCTGGGAACTGACTGAATGTGTAGAAAGAAGCTGAGATCAGTAGTCGAATGTGACTCAGAAGATACGATGATTTAGAAAATGCTTACATTTAGTAACTGAACAAGTGCAAAATGTCAGAAACCTGTATGAGCTCCATTCAGTGCTTAATGTCCCAACTGTCCCTACTGTGACCTGGCTAAAGGTTAACCGTGTGGTCAGAGCATGGATTTGATGTCGCCTGTTGACTTAAGTGGTTAAGGCTGATGTTCCTAAGGGGTTTTTACATAGTTTGTATAGTACATAATAGACTTTTTCCTTTGTGTTTATTCCATTTAATTTTGCTGTAACAGTCTCCCTTCCCAGCTCTCTCAAAAACTGGGAGGGGAATTGAAAAACGAGTTACTAATTGTGGAAAATGCTTGCCTTAGAGAGTTTGCAGCGCTTTTAAAGTAAACGTTATTACATTGAAAGCCATGTAAAATCTCAGGAGGTCCAGAGACGTTTTCTCTGAAATTCTCTGCTCCAGTTTCAGGCAAAAAGTCTGTTAATGCCTCAAAGGCAGGAGAGAGGGAAGGGAGCAAGTGTGCTCCAGCCATTTGAAATGACTTCCCTGTTGGGGATTAGCATAGCATCTCTGGTTGTCAAAACCCTGTCTCCTCCATCAAGGTACAACAGACCTCCTTGCAGTTATGCTGACGTGTGAAGAGCTATCGCATGGCTTCCCTCTGATATACAGCACATAAAAATATATATTAATATAGCAACTGAGCTGCTTGTAAGTCCTGCTGGTTTTAGTATTTTTACCATGCCTCTTAGTGGCACAGTCCCACTAAACTGACAACGTACTAACACATCTGCCCTGGGAGATTAGTACCTGCACAGCCAAAAGCAAGTAACAGATCTAGCAACATCTATGCAAATTATTCACCACTTTCCTCCAGAAGGCCCCAAACTCGGCTGTTTTGTCTGACAGGCGCTGGCAGGCTGCTGGTTTCACACCAGCCTCTTTCCCTAGCACTGTCCCAGTGGCATCAGGTGCTGCAAGAATCAGCCCTGCCTGCCACGACCTGAGACCAAACTGCAGCCACCTTCCTCTCCCAGGGACAGAGTGAGAAGCTTCCTCGTTCCTGCCAGGAAGGTTCACCTTGCTGCTCATGAGAATTATCTATCTGTTTTTCCCATGCAAAGCACTACATTCCTGCCCTCTAGATTCAAGTCCCTTGCAGTTTCATTTCCTGAAATCGAACAGAACTGTTTAAAAATGAAACTTCTATATTCCCACCATAAAATCTGCCTCAGGATGGGGGTTAACTTTGCAGTTGCCCAAATCTCTCTGAGGAACGTCACAATTCAGATGTGGGAAACCAAGAAACAAGCTGTGAGGGTCCTCTCTGCATCCCACACGAAAAAAAAAAACAAAACACAAAAAAAACCCGCAAGAGCAAAAGCATAACAGTCCTTCCTTCCCAGCCACCCAGATAACCTCAACTCTGCCTTTACAGAGAGGCCAAAAATGAGAAAATAACTTATTCCTCTGATACACACGCTACACCAGTGGCTGCTGCAAATACATGCTGACACCAGCAGGCACAGCTAACGTCCAACAGGAGAGTTGACCCAGTACTTTAGTCTTACGCCTTTTTCGAGTATGCAAAACCAGATTTCAGCAGAAAGTTGGCTGTAGCCTTAACGATTAACTGCTTCGTAATTACACGAAGTAATGGTTATCTATGGAGGCAAAGCTGTTCAGCAACAGCGTTAAATCGCCTGCCAGGCAGCAGGCACACCTGACGCACCTAAAGACAGCAAAAAGCCACCGCTAAGGCCGTGGTTGGTATGTTTTACACCGACAGCGAGAGGTTTTCCCAGCACGGGCAGAGAGTTGGGTTCCCGCAACACCACCACCAGCCCCCTGGACCCCTTTTATCCCTGGCTCCCTCCTGCAATGTACCTCCTGGGGTTCGATCTGGGTTCCATTCGCTAAACGCTGCCGGTTTGAGGGGGTTTAGGGTGGCGGGAGACGGCGGCCGGCCTCGGGGAGAGGGGCCCGGGCCCGCCGCGGCGGCACCTCTAGGGGCTGCTGTGCTGCCGCGAGTGCGGGGGAGCGGGAAAAGCGGCNGCCGGGGGACACCGAGGCGGGGGACGGCTCCTTACCGATGTGCTCGATGAGGTTCCTCCAGGAGTCGGCCGTCATGGGGTGGGCGGGCGGCGGCGGCTCGGCCGTGCCGGCGACGAGGCTCTCCTCAGCGGCCGCGGGGGGCTCCCTGTGGGAGGCGGAGAGAGGTACCCTCAGCCGCGGCGGCGGGGCAGCGGCACGGCGCCCCCCTCCGCCCCCGGGCGCGGCCCCTCGCACACC
>VZSZ01003224.1:0-18678 GCA_013398815.1 Ibidorhyncha struthersii | reverse complement strand
GCACCAGCCCGGGCCCCTGCCCCTCTCCCCCATGCACAGCGGGAGGGGGGTCCTGCCCTGGCACTGACCTCTCCTCCCTCAGACCCGGGGTGTAGTGCTGCCCCCCATCCCCAGCACCTCTCTGCCTATCTGCGGCTGGCGCCGGCTTTGAGGGAGAAAAAGGGGTGGGAGAGGGGGGCTCTCCTGAACCGCTTCCAGATCTGGTGCATATGGTGCGTTTCTTCTCCGGGAATGAAACCCTGAGATGGAGGAACGTAACTGGGAAACTCAGCCTAATCCCTCCTGCTGGGAACTGCACCCCTGGTTACCCCACAGGATTGACCGCTATCCTCCTCTCTTCCTCCAGCAGGGCTTTGCACCTGCTCGGTCATTGCTCCCCTTCCTTAGCGTCGCTACTTCCATAAGGATATATTGTCTCGTTTAGGCAGTAAGTATCTCAGTACTCAATGATCTATATCTGTCTTCGTTCAGGTAATTGTTTTTCCGCCTCAGGGATAAATCCTCTTGAGCGTCAGAGTGCGGTTACACCCTCAGATCGGTTCGAGTGCTTGCGGACAGGTTGGGTGCAGCTCTTCCCTACGTGTTAGTAACCCTCAGCAAAAAAAACGTCATCTGCACCACATTGCAATTGAGGAGTTAACAGTCAGAAAACGCTCAGCTATTCATTGCATTCGCTTTCTCCCTGTTGCATGAATAACCATGTTTTTTTCTGTACATGATAACGTAATTTATGCAACAACATAAAATCCGTGTGTTGGTCTGTATGTGTGAAATGTTTTCCTTTTTATCATCTTTATATTGTTTTTACTAAATGATATATCAAGATAGCTTCCTATCAGCACATGACTATACATTCAGAAAAACTGCTCCGGCTTATGTGAACTAGATCTCAAATCTGGCACACCAGAGAGCTTGTTCTTTTAAGTCATTAAGAGGCAGAACAGGAGAGAAAAACAGCTGGAAATATCGGTGAAGGGATTTGAGAACACAGGGAAGACTGTCAGTCCAGTCCCAGTCCAGTCCCGGACTGGGAGGCTGGAAGGACCGGACAACCGATAGGAAAAATCAGGGTGAGGGTGAGAGCTGGAGCCTGTTTTGCACTTAGAGAGGAGGAGAGCCTGACAGCTGGGGCTGTACAGGGGGAGGTTGTCACAGGGGAGATGGTCAATACGGGATGAAAGTGGGTTATCAGCCACTAAACACTGGGGCTAGGGGTTTGGGGGGACAGGTGAGCGAGGGGGCAGCCAAATCCTTGTAGAAGGGCTGAAGCGGCACAGTCTACCTGGAGCTCTGGCTAATGACTGACATTTTGGTGGCTTGCTGCCAGGGCAAGAATGTTGTCAAGGGTTTTAGTAAGTGGGTGGGAAGCTAAAAGGCTTCTTAGAAAAGGGGAGGGAGGACATTAACTGTACTGAAACTCTTCGTTATCTTGAATTCTGGAAAAGCAGGGATGCTCTTTACTATTTTCTAAAGGGAAGGACCAAGAGCAGTGGGGAGTTCTCCCTAGAATGCAGAGGGAAGTCAGTGCATGAGCTCTTAACTGACACTGCTAGAGTAAATATCTAACTTTTGGGTGTATCTACTAAAAAAAACCCCAGTCTTTCAGAAATACGCATTAAGACTTTAACAGATTCTAACCCTTCACGTTGCTTCACTCCCAAGGGTTAAATCTGTTTCAAACTGGAAATTTCTGTTTAGAAAAAGCGTCTGGGTCATGGAATGAAAAACATTCAAAAATAGCAAGCATCTTTTCAGGATCCCATAACTGTCTGGTAATTTGATCCTGCCTGTCTTCCTTTTTCCTTCGGATTTTCCAAAATAATTTCGCTTTTGGTCTGAGATGAAAACCTGAAAAATGTTACTGAAAGTAACAATGATAATAAAAATGTTGGAAGCTATGAAGAGGTGAGAATGCCAGCTGAGGGTGGAATGCCCCCTGTGGCCATGGAAGGCCACAGCCTGTATTTTTCTGTCTCAGAGATCTGTTCCACTGTGTAGCAATGACTAATAGTCTACTTTTCCTTCCTTTAGAACTTCTTTCTTTTTTAATTGTAATTTGGTCTTTCAAAAATGTTGCTCTTTCTTCCTTTCCAGGTTTATTCTCATACTTCATGTTGACATACAGAGAATGTCCATAAACAGAACAAGTGCCCAAGAAATACTTTTTCTCCCAAGTGAAGTGACAGAGTGTTCCCAGTGCTCTGGGACCGCAGTAAAAAATGGTATTTAGCGAAATGGAGATATTTTTGTCCTGCAAAAATTGTCGGGATTTTCCAAAGCTTGCTTTTCTGTTTGGGGACAAAACAGAGAGCTTTCCAAGTTTGTCATGAAAAAGGAAGGCAAGTAAGTGATTCTCTCACAGTGGTCTGGTGGCTGGGATGTTCATGCTGGGTGTGGGGGATCCAGGTTGGAGTCTCGGCTGTGTCATTCCCTCATATCCCACATGTTACTGCCTGTTTCAGGGTGGATCAGTCACTCCTCCCAGAGCTGCTCCATTTTCTCTGGTCAGTGGGAAAGGTGCTAGAACCTGGTGAATGCCTCGTTCATCAGATACCACTTTAGATCCGTCGATACTGGACTATTTCTGCAAAGTAGAATAGCTCCAACATTGCTGCCTCTTTCTTCCTCCCTACTTCCACAAACTGTTAGGATTTTGTGTGCAGTTTAAGCTGACCTAGCTGCTCAATTCCACTTTTCATTCGACTCCCCGAGGCAGATTTCTACCTCCACTTTTACGCCAGCACTCACACTCATCTCATTCTTGGTGGGCAGGTTTGGGCAGCTAAACTGGTGGAAAATGAGTCTTTTTTTTTTTTTTTTTTTTTTTTTTTTTGTAGAACTAGCTTTGTGTGTGTCTGGATTGTCTCACTACAGGGTGAGCTCAATGCGAGTGCCAGTACAGTGGAGGTGGCAGACATGCAGATGGATGGCAGGACCATGGCAGTGCCACCTAGGATTATTTACACTGCTGCAGAACTGCAGGCTCAGGCAGAAGTTCCCACTCCACCTAATTGTAACCATCTGGGTAGGAATTTGGAGGAGGTTTTCTTTTCTCTCTCACTGTATCAACAATGAATTTGATCTGGAGCCTAAAAAGCTTCCCCCATATCATAAAAATCAGTAAAATTTCAGGATGACAAAACAGTTTTCTGACCAAAATCACTGTATTTCAGTGTAAAATTCCCTGTCTAGTTGTAGGGGAAAAGAAAGAATCTGACTGTTAGAATAACATACGTTAAAGCAAATAGCTAAAAATCCTACCCCAGCATCACAGGAGTTGTGCTGCATGCCCCATGCTCTTGTTGGTCACAGAAGTCGTGCGACGCCATGACAGACTAAAGCCCCATTTTTCTCTCTGAAATTCTTAGGCCCCCCGAGCACATAGGCACTGGAATCCTCATGGTCATCATTAGATGGTCATGCTCTGGTGACATGGACCACGATCACGGCTCAGCTCCTTGTGGGCAGATGAGAGTAGGTTTGAGTTTACATACATTCTGCAAAGAAGGGGTTCATGTGGTTGCAGACCACAGGTTCACTGTTACTGCTGTTGGAAAAGATGTTAAATGTTGGCTGAGCAGTCCATGTTTGCATTAAAAATGTGATAATTGGTGTACGTTTATAATTAGTTTATTGCAGTTATCTTATTTAAGTTGTGTTTGAGGGATGAATTTACAGTCTTGGCCTGTGTTTTCAGGTGCTAATAATTTTGAAAAATGATTAATCATTTGAATTAAGATATCTAATGTGCATCTAAACTCAAAAGCAATCCTTAGAATAAAGCTGTGCAAAAAGCTTGTTTTCAAATGACGTTGAAATGCATTTTTTTAAATGTTCTCTTATAGCAGTTTTTAGAAATTAGACCTCCTCTTCCAGAAACTAAAAAGAGAAGAGGCAGTCCAGCAGATCTTATTCATTAAAAATTCCCCAAACCCTTCTAGTCAGTGGGAGTTTCACACCAAGAAAGGCCACAAGATGAGGTAAGAAGCACTGTTTTAATCTGAGCTAACCAAATTTGTGGAGAAGTGTGAAGTTAGTAATAGATTTGAATAATGTTATACCTAGTCCAGGATATTTTCATACTTCAGGTTCATTCAGGTTCTCTTGGTTCACGTGTGGTTTTTAGCAGTGTTTTTGACAATGGGTATGTCTGTGCAATTTTTATTCCTGTTTTTTGACTTTGTAGTGGGAGATAAGTGGAACTCTTCATCCCTAATATTTTTAGATCCTCAAGGCCAAGAGCACATCTGTTTTCCTGAGCCTCATTAAGCATTCATCAAAATACCTTAATTATATCTGTTGGGGCTGGCAGCCTTACCAATAACTAAAAATACTGAGAACTTCCTATTATGAGGTCCTTACCTTTAGGTGCTTCTAAGCTTTTGATGCTCATAATGATCAGGGTTACATTTTTACTTACTGACCATCTGCCACAGATGGGTTATTTTTTATATATTAAAAACAATTCACAATTTCTTAGGCTTCAGAAAATATTATTGAATCCCTATTAAAGGAAAACAGAAAACCTGTTGTTCTGTCCTTTGAGAAGCTTTGGTTTCCGTTGAAATACAAGTTGAAATTTGGGGGTTGACAGGGCTTCATCTTTGCCACACTTATGAAAAATCCATAGAAATTATAGTCCCTTTTCCACTCTCTGCAATACACAAGAACTTTAGACTTAGATTTTAGCATCTAAAATCCCTGAGCTGCTGCGAATGGAGAGAACATATGCCCTGCTCAGGGCTGAGAGAAACATTTCTGATATTGTAGCTGTAAAAACTGCCCAGTCCCGTTCTTGCACTGTGAATAAAGGCCATTTTTGTCATATCCTCAGTCATCCTCGTGCTGGTCCAGGCAGCACGATGAGAAAACTACATGACTGAAAAACAGAGGGAACGAGACTCAAGCATGGAGAGGGAGGGGTCTACTCCTGGACTGGGAGACTGCTATGAGGAGAGGAACTCGCTGACAGCTGGGTGCTTCAGGAAATGGTGAGTTGGAAAAGGCTGTAAAATGTAGCACTGGAGCTAGGAGGAGAGGTGGGAAGCTAAGATTGCATGAGGGTGAAGATCCTGGGGAACAGCAGGACACTGAGATAAGAGCCACAGGAGGGAAGAGAGAGGAATACTATGTCTGGAAAACAGTAGGCTGAGGAAATCGTGTGGGGAATTACAAGTTGAAGCTGATAGAAAAGGAGTGAAACAAAGAGATTGCTTGAGGACCTGAGGCTCAGGGTATGTCCAAATGAAGCAGATCAGACTGGGAGAGATGGAGGGCAAAGCCTAGACCTTGCCAGGTAATGAAACCATGACTGGGATGAAAAACCTGGCAAGCTGAGAGTGGGTGGAATAGGCGGGCAGGCTGGGATCCCTGGGATCTTGATTGGCTGCATCCTGGAAGGATACTTAATTAGAATTGTGTATGTTAATGCTTACTATTCTGTATGATCCTGTGAACTATGAGATTTTGACAGTAATATTTTAATACCTACAGTGGCTATTTTTACTGAAAATTTATTAGTTTTAAAAATTCTTCTCCCTGCAAATACTGTTGCTCTTAGACTTTTTAAGATTCAGATTGTACAGAAAAAGGGATAGGAAAAAAATTGTCTGTTTATCTATCTATCTATCTATCTATCTATCTATCTATCTATCTATCTATCTATCTATCTATCTATTTGTCTATCTATCTGTCTAGCCCTAAAAGAGCAAAAAATTGTTGTAGTGTGACAAAATATGAAGGTTTGGTCAACATGTGTTTGCACCAGATGTTCCTGACTTCACCACTTGCAAACTGAAGCACCATTGGCAGCATAGAGAAGAGGTGACTAAAAGAAATTTATTTCATAAGAAGAAAGAAACTGCTTGAGTGTGGTATAGGACCTTTTGCAATACAGGTCCCAGCGTCTCTAGAAGCTTTCCCTGCTTTTCTGGTTAAACCAGGCTATAAAAGCAGTGCCCTCTGCTGCCCAGGACAAATACTGCTGTGCTAAGGGATGCTAACCCAAATTCACACAAGCATCCTTCAGAGTGCTACGCTGTTTTACATGCATAGTGTTTTTTTCTAATACACATGTTTGCATGAATTCAAACAAGTAAGATTCCCTCTTGCTGCTGAAGGTGACTGTATTCACTGTTGCAGTACTTTTATTCTCTGAGCTCAGATCAAACGTAACCAAATGATTTTTAGATGATGCTAATTTCTCTGAATTGGAGGTTTCATAACCAGCCAGAAGAAATAGTTTGCTCTGCACTGGTAGACCAGTGACCTTGCAGTGAGCTTTGCAACATGAAATTTCATGTTGAGTTTCTCTTCCACTGTGTCTAGTGGCCCATAATGAAGACATATCATTTTTAGAATCTGACTCAGTGGGAAGTAGTAGGTAAATAATAGTCATGCTGCTAAAACATCTGTATTGTATTAGAAATGAAGAGAAGTCAACATCCTATTAGCTGATAATATAGGGTAGACACTGATTAGTGAATCTCCTTTCTAGGGTTTGAATTGACCAATTTTCTGGTCTCTGTGGGAGGTGCTTTCAGCTGAGGCTGACAGTTGTGGATGGACATCCTGTGTGGATGTTTTTCTGTGATGGCTTTCTATGATCTCAGTCTGGGCAACTGCTGCCATTCTGAAGCTGCGAGGACTGATCACAGTGGGAAAGAGCAGCTTTTGTTGAATTCAGTTCCCTCCAGGTCTTTGGCTCTGGTTACTCTGAAAAACAGAAGTCATGCTAGAAGCTCATCACTGAAATGTTCAGGGCAATTCAGCTGAGTTGTCGGGAAGCAGCTCGTCATGTGAGGGGTTTGGATCTTTGTACAGTGAGGAAGGCTGGGAGGGAGCAACGTGATCTTGTGGAGAACTCTAGAGTGCTTAGTGGGAGCTTGGAATAGCATAGGAGAAACATCATGGGGGAAAAAAATCATTCGAGAACAGTTAGGTATTAAAATGCTCTTAAGAAGAACCTTATGGAAGGCGCATGGCAGATTTTGGAATGCCAGCAATAATGTTTGAAGTCATCTTGTTTTCAGTCATCAATGTTCTGAGATCAGTTAACTACTCTACTATTCTCAGAGCTTTGAATGATACATGGATTCAAGTCACCAGTGGGTTTGAAGGAGTCTATGGTGCTTTTCCTTAATCAGAGCGCTAAAGTCTGTATCCCATCAGTACAATGCAGATAACGATTCCTTTTCCCAAGCCATTTGCTATATTCCCCAGCTGTCTTTACTTCCTGTCCTAAATTATGTAGCATGGCTATATGTGAAGTGACATCCCTACCTGTGAAGAACCTATTTGTGTCAGACCTGCTGGTTGTCTTCATGCAAGGAGAAGGGATTGTGCCTGCCCAGCCCTAGCATTTATTTAGTTGCTGTAGGATGCTGCTGAACATGAAGAGATGCAGCACTGATGCCCCACCTGCCTTCAGGACTGTGGTGATTCACTCCTGAGAACCCCATGGACCTTTCCAGTGCTGATCAGAGGTGCCTATACTGTCCTTTCTGCTATCTTCTGCTTTCAGAAGAACTCTTAGCTGATAGGTAGCAGTTTTGTTCTTTTGGGGAGAGATCAGATGCATTTCTTGAGACCAGTGATAATATTTTAGATGCCTTATCTACACAACGGCCTGTTTTCCCCATAGAAGGGGGAGAATAGTGATTATTGCAAATAATGGCAGTACCCCTCGGCTCCTGCAGGCTTTCCTCAACGCAAATTTCTAGTGGTTCTCTTATAAATTACAGCTGATCTTTTGGGGAAGGGAAGAGGAGGACATGAGCTCAGTTTGAGCTGGAACTCTGGTCTCGTTCTCTGCCAAATTTCCCTGCTCAGTTGCAAGAGATGATGCCACTCTGCAGCACTGCCTGCTTTTAGCAGACACATGACTTAGAACCTGTACTGACCTGTCAAGCTCTGTGCACAGCAGCATCTTTGATAAAAGTGACTCCCAGCACAGGCTTATTGTTTCCAGCTCCAGGGAGAATCAGAATTTGCACGTTTCAGAGCTGCCTAAGTGGCGGTGTCAGGATGTCAGAGACTGACAGTGATGATTATGCCGCAAGGAGAGGAAGACAGATGGGTTTGACATCGCAGCAGACTGTAACTGTCTAGTTTCATATGCTCAGTTTAATGCCAAAGTGCAATCAATTTTAGCCAGGGCAATTAATTTATTTAAATCCAACTTCACAGTTTGGCTAAAATTTTTTTCACTGGAGTCCTCTTCATAAGGAAAGGTGCCTGGAAAGGCACTATGCATTACACCAACACAGCTGGGCTCAGTAATTAGGACCACGCAGTGCAGTATAATGCGTGCACCTTTAGAGGGCAAGTATTTAGCACTTTCAGCTTGATATTCTACAGTACAAGTAGGGACTCTCTCTTAGTTATATACACAAGAGATGAGGATCTTACAGAGGCAGTTTGGGAGAATACCTCACTCATATATTAGAAAATGTAAGGCTAGGTAGCTACTCCTCTCCCTGCCTGGCTGCAGTGGCAAGAGAGCAGGGGTGAGGGTAAATTTATGGGATGTATGTTAATGTATGGGTTGTGGGATCAGGGCCTTTTGCTGGACCTAGATCATTAAGGGATTTAAGCCAAAAAGGGCTACCTCACTGAAAGCCTCTGTTGCCTATCAGTTCTTCAAAGTATACAGCAAACAGAAAGTCAGAACACTTTAGAAAGCATCTTTGTAGCTACTCCTTCAGCTACAGAATCCTGTTTTCCATGTAGGGTTGTGTAACAGGCTTCAGGAGAGCCCTCCGGGAAGGCCGAGAATGGGATCACCCTTATGTTGGGATGTTCCATAAGGAAATGCCCGCAGGCTCGCCTTATTCTCTCAAGAAGCTGCTTAAGAAGGCAGTTTGCCCTCTTTGCTCACACCACTAGGTGATACTGCATCACATTCCCCTTTTTTCAGTCTTCCCCACTGTCTTCTTTTTCCCCCTTCTCCTTCACTGTCTTCTCTAAACTCATACTGGTAAGACCCTCTATACCATGGTGCTAGTGCTATACAATATATATCATTAGGACTGAAAACAACACTACAAGTCAGGATGAGAAGGCATGGACCAGAGCTGTGGCTTAGTTCGGCTGTCCTCCACAAAACAAGCGTTCTTGCTCTGACACCACTCTGACTATATTCTTCAGTGGAGACATGTGGAATACCTTGCGTGTTGCACTTCCTTACCTTTGGATCCATAGCTCGTCTAAAGTTGTCTTATCAGAGTTTACTGCGGATGGCGATCCCTTATGAGATAAAACGTTCAGAGGTTCTTTGACAGGCTCATTGTTTTTGAGTGAACCTGTGTGATAAGAGAAAGTCAAGAGAGTGTTAAAACAGTCATTTTCTTAAGGGTCATCTTTACTTTTACTGTAGTAGTGGCTTGCTTACACCAAAGGCAACAGGAACACCTCAGGCACAAAGACAGCTACATTTTAGCTTGGATTTTCAAGCAAGATGGAAGTGTCATCAGCTTGCATAGTGCAAGATTGTACAGCCTTTGACACTGCTGCAAATGCAATCCGGAAAAGGTGAAGGTAGATATATGATACCAGTCCTTATGTATGTGAGTAGCACTCTCACCACTGAAAACTGGGTCCCAACATTAGTGATTTTCAGTGCAATTCTTGCAGCAGAAAAGGTTTGGCTGTGTGTGCCTGTTGGTGTGTGCCAATATTTGGTTTCCCAAGTCAGGGCTTCATTACTGCTCTGCTTTCAGGCACACAGTAGATGTTCAGTTTACTGGATAAATCAAGGCTAGATTTGGGTGAGACAGGAGCTTTACTTTTAATTGCTTCTTCAATTTCCCTCAGATGAACCTCTGATCCTTTCACAGGGAGCCAAAGTTGTATTAAGTCCATGGCTTACTACTGCAGTACTTGGCAGGAGAGGATGCATCACACTTCAAATGAAACCTCCTGTTGTTTGAGTCCTGTTGATAAATGGCCTTGTTGTTTTTTATTAGAAAAATTTTGGTCTAAGTCATAATTCTGTTTGCATTTCAAACTGGTGACAGCACAGGCAGGTCAATGCTCTGACTGAAGCTGGTTTCTGACGCACCCTTTTAATCAATGCTACAGATTTTCAGAGGGAAAGTGAAATTCAGACTTTTAAAACTCCCTAAAACAGTGCCAAGGGTTTATGAAACGCTAGTTTGAGTTATTCTCTTTGCCTTTTGAATAGTTTAAACATTTTATCCTTCTGTCAGAGGAGATTGCGTAAAAAAACAAACTCTTTTTCCAGTTAAAGGAAAGCATCTATTATGTTTTACAGCTCCTGGGCTATAAGCCAAAGCTAGGCTGGTGCAAAGGGTGCCTATATAGAAGCCTTTCTCTCTGCTGGACTTACATTCTTTTACATTATTTTTCTTGTTCTCATTTCTTGAGTTTTTATTTTTTCCATTTTGTATCCTACTCTATTTTTCCCTGTATTTTTCCCTATCTTCCTTTCATCTTTCCTTCCCCCCTCCTCCCGCCTTGTCATTCCCTAAGCAAAATTAGAACAGGTTAACATTTGAGCTTGAGTCAGACTCTTGGATAGATGCTGTTCAAATGGGTTTGAAGTCAAGATAAAAGAGCTCACCCATCCCTTGCTTCCATGCGCGTCAGCAAATGCTGTCAGAAGAAGTTCCTGCTACAAATGAAGCTGGTGTAGAAGCACCCGCTGTCCAGTTTCGGGGAGAGGGGATGGAATCAGAGGAGTAGAGGGAGAGGGTAGAAGAACTGCTTACACAATCCTAGCTGAATTTAAAAGCTGTACCTCTGAGCTGGAATTGCTACAGTCATACCGGAGAAAGAGCTATTTCTCCTAGCCCAGGTCTTGCTGTACAGACTGGAGTAAAAAAACGTTGTTCCCAGTGTATCCTGCTGAACAATTGCAGATGTGGAAGAAAGTACCCTGTTTGGAACAGATCCTGTTTCAGCAGTGGTAACACAGAGAGGGGGGTGTGGGAGGGAAGCGCAGGTCAGCTTCTGTGGATGCTCTAATGAGCTGCTAAGAGAGAAGCCCTTCTTTTAGCTTGTCCTTCCTCAATGACACTGGCTAGACAGGAGGGGTGTCCTCCTGTGCTGTTGTCCTGATGCCATGATGCTGCAGATGTATGAAGAAGGTGCGTTCCCCCTGTGCTGGTCCTGCTGCAGTAGCACCAGCAGGTAACAGTGGAGAGGGCCTCCTCAGCAGCAGTCTGGATGCTGTGCCGCTCAGAGTCTCTTCTGTGCTTACTCTGCAGCAGCGCTCTGGGAAGGCGGTGAGAGGACGGCTCTGCTCTGGTCCTGCTGCTGCACTGGCAGGGTGGAGAGCAAGCTCGGCTCTGGCACAGACGATGCTCAGTTTATCCACAAACCTCATTGACAACAGTAACAGAATATTAAACAGGGGCTCTTTGCTTTGCTGCTCTCTGCTTGGAAACTTGGAGAAGGGAGGGAACTTTCCTTCTGTCCATGCCACGGGGTTGAATGGGCCTTTATACTGCTGAAGTAGTGTGTCTCCCTTGGTGAGGCAGGCAGGAGACACCTATTTTCTCAGGGACGTTTCCCAGATCTCCTTTATTTTGGGGTGGAGGATGTCTGTTCTTTGTTTTCTTAAAGAACTTGGTCTGCTTTCAGGGTCTGAAGCCGTGCTTTACTACTGCATAACAAAGCAGTAACTTTCAGTGGCTTTCGTAGCACTTGACATCAGGAGTAGTGTTGTATCACTTTGACTCATGCAGTTAGCCGAAGTTCAGGGTCCAGTGCATTGTTTCTGTTAGATTATAATCTGAAAATAGGATAGATATCTTCACTGCAATCCCTTTTATGTACAAGGAGTTATAAAATTCAGTTTCTCTGAACACCTGGGAGACGAAGCAAAGGGCATTTTCTGTATTCACAGTTCCAGGTCTCTCTCATTTAGCGTTTAGATTAAAACCACTTCCAGTTTTTTCTTGCAGCCCTCTTTCCAGTGCTTCTGAGTGTGTTGCGATAGCTTCTTTCCTGGCTCTCTTTTCAGGTTCTCATATCGTTATCTTGTTTCTTTCACAGACAGCTAGCTGCTCAGACAGGGTGCCAGCTCAGTGAAAGCCTAGCCTTGCGGTCTTGCTCTGTACTGTTCATACCTGGAGAAAGCCAACTCGTTCTTTTTTTCCTGAAGCCACGCCTGAGTGCATGTATGCTCTGGATGGTGTTCCTGTTATTTCAGCCTCCTAGTCCAAAGGGAGCTTAGGTGTTTCTTACAGCTCTATTCAATGCAAGGTGGCAGCAACTGCATTTTCAGACAAGTCTTGCTCCCCTCTCACAATGGTCCATTGCAATTTGCACAGGCTTGGTCCCTAAATGTCCTGCTGTTTTTTCTGACTGTTTTCTCTATATGCCACTCGCTTGCCATACAGTTACTTGTATAGATCTCACTGCTTTTGAATATGTCCTTTATGTATGCTAAAGAAGTTCCTACTTCGTTGACAGTTTCATGTCTTTGCCTGTTTAAATTATTTTTCTCTTCGAGAGCAGGGGGATGGCAGAACAGAGTCCCACATTTGTTTAGATTCTCTGCCGAAAAGCACATTTAAACATCCAAACGTTTTGTATTTCCAGTCTGAACAAAGAAGGATGGCACCTCTCTGCCAGCTGTGCCATAGGGCAGGGGTGTTCTGTAATGCGCTGACCACTGAGGCCGCTTTCTACCTTTCCTGTCCCTTTTCTAATCTCATTGATTAGTTCCTAATCTCGCTGGAAAAGGAAGCATAATGCTGTTTGGGTCAGTACTCACCTGTAGCACGCCCCATGTGCATTGTCTCTCTCGAAGTCTTTCTTTTCTGTCTGCTCGGCAACCTCATGGACCGGTAGTACCTGGAATTTCTTTGAATGGCAATGTAATGTGTGTGCGAGTCCTTCTCATGGGTCACTGAGTTAGCACCTTCTGACTCTTCCTCACCTTCAGAGACTGAACCTGACTCTCTCAGTACCTGCTGAGAAAGGCCCTGCTGGAGACCACCGGCAGAGAGCCTGCTGGCAGCTTCTCTCCCATGTCCATCCATGGCTTCCAGATCTTGTCTCTATGGCAACTGAGACGATGGATCTGCAGCAGAGCAGCAGAAGACAGGTAGCCTCCACAACTCCATCAGCTTTATCTGAATTAGAACTGGAAACGGACAAACAAAACACAGGAAAATAGGAGAAGAGAGGACAAAGTTCTGGTTAGTTCAGAGGCTGCAGTGCATTATCTGTTTAGAATAATGGGGACTTTGCAGGATTTTTTGTCTGAGATCATTCTGAGATCATCACCTTACAAGCCTTATTCTAATGTCCTGAACATTTCTTTGACATGCTCATGGTTGTCCTGCCATGACACATTGTAGTGCTACAGATATTACTGGAAAATATTACTGTGTTTGCTCAGTTGCTGACCACTCCCTTTTGTCACTAGCAGTAGGTTACTAGTTGAATTAGAATGGATACAGATAACGGCCGTGTCCTTGTTTCTGAGGCTGAAGATGTTACGGAATAGAAAGTAAAAGCTGGAGAGAAAGCTCTGTTAATCTGTGTATTATGTGTGTACTTCTGCCTGTAATAGAAGAATTAATGCCTTTTACAGGGCTGGGTGCCTTCTAACACTTAATAACAACACTCACTCCTGTGGTGCCGATAAGTGAAGAAAAATCCGTAACTGTTGAGAAGTGAAGGTAGAAGAGACAAGATTATGTAGCAATGGGGTGCGCAGAGACTTGATTTTGTTTCCCAGAGTTGCCTTCAAGTGCTGATGTACCCCCTCAGTGACCCGCTGCTCTGTGTGTCGGTACATGGACTATGCCAGTAGTGCCAAGCATTTTTAGGAGGCGAATCACTACAACAGCAAAATAGCAGCTGATCCTTCAGCCTTTGCAAGACTGGCTAAAATGTGAACTGATTACTTAAGCATTCGCTGCTGGCTTTGTCTTGTTGAATTCTTACAGCTGTCAAAGCCTTTCTAAGTACATAATGTGATTCAGTGACTGATGGGGCTAACATGAAAGAGATGCTGTACAGGAAATGTGAATATAAAATTGACAGTTTGCTGAGAGAAGGGCATAAAATAGTGTTATGGATTAGTCATTAGATGCTGTTTTGAGAATTTATGTGTATCACTGGTTTGTTACATTACGGTACATCCAATATACAAGATACTCTAGAAGGTAAGTGTCTCAATTTTTGTTCTGGGTCTGTTGCAATCTCTATAAAGCCATGTGTGCCACAAACCTTTTCCTTGCTTGCCCCCAGGGCCACTCCAACTGACCCTGGGATGACAGGGAGAGTTGGGACATCATCTGTGAATCCTCTGCTTTCCAAAATTTTTGAGGGCCCTATGTTTTATCCTTATAAAGGGAGGGTCACTACCTGAAATCATGTGCTGGGCCTGAGTTGTTCTGCTTCCTGGCTCTACAGATGAGAAAGTCTGCTTTCTCCTTTCATAACCTTAACCACAGCAAGCAGCTCATACCTGTTAAATTTGGATCCTGACTTCCATTCTGCCAAGACTTCTGGACTGTTTGGAACTGGTGGTTGCTCTGGGACTGTTTCCAGTGTTACTGGAAGTGCATGAAGGACCCATTTGTTGGTTGTGGTGTTAAGTTTGGTTTGTAAATTACTCAGGGGTATAAAGATTCACTAAGCCTGTTTCTGTTTCTGTGGCTCAGCGAAACAGCGAAATAAAAACAGCTGCTGTTGGGGACAGCTTGAAAAGAAAGAAGAGGCTATTTCTTTTCCTGTGCCTTTCTTACTGTCCCATGACTAAAGCCCCAAGGGCTTGATCCTTGCAACTGTGATGGAAGCATTTCTGTTAACTGGACCACAATTAATATTACACCTATAATCCTTCCTAACCCTAATCTCTAACAATTGCTTATTTGACAGGCTGAGAGAGTTGGGGTTGTTCAGTCTGGAGAAGAGAATGCTCCATGGAGACCTTGTAGCAGCCTTCCAGTATCTGAAGGAAGCTGGAGAGGGACTTTACAAGGGCATGTAGTGATAGGATGAGGTGTAATGGCTTCAAACTGGAAGAGGGGAGATTTAGAATAGATACCAGGAAGAAATTTTTCACTCTGAGGGTGGTGAGGCACTGGAACAGGTTGCCCAGAGAAGTTGTGGATGCCCCATCCCTGGAGGTGTTCAAGGCCAGGCTGGATGGGGCTTTGAGCAACCTGGTCTAGTGGGAGGCAGGGGAGTTGGAACTAGATGATCTTCAAGGTTCCTTCCAACTCTAACCATTCTGTGATTCTGTGATTTTTTATTTTTCTCTTCTATAAACTGTTTTATTCCTTGCTGTTGGAGGAGATGAACCTGTAACAACCTCCCCTATATTAAATTTCCTACGTGCTTCGAGTGGCCACCCCTTGTCCATGTTATTCAGGCCGGGGCAGAGACCAGTCTCTCTTTTGTGGCCTTTGCAATGTCAACATAGTTTGCAATACTTAGCAAATTGCTGCTGGCGTTTTCTTGAAGACTGTGTTAAAGTTTTCACAGGAGCTGCTCACCAGTCAGGAGTAATTTCAAAACCATGTAAATATCCAAAGGAATCATTAGCCAAATAAATGGCGTGCATATGTGTGTATGTGTGTGAGTGCATGCATGCATGGGAAAGACTATTTTCCTCTTTTACTTACCTGGTGAATATGAAAGTACATGGATATCATTGTTGGGCTTTTACAAATATACTTGGTAGAGAGAGAGCCTTCTGGGTGGCTAAGTGAAACTCACTCAGCTGGGATGCCCAAAGATGTAACTATGTGTTCAGTAGCCCTATCAAACCAGTGTAGTTGTCTTTGCCAGATACACTTTTTTTGGTCCCTCAGAGGATCAAAGGCTGTCCATCCTGAACAGTTATCTTGCTGTCAGGCTACCAAACAATCCCTAACAAACAAGATGTTTGACCAGAAGTGAATATAACAGTGGGTTAGAGAAAGACTTGCATATTTTCTAGGAGAGGCAGGGGTAAGCGGGCACTTGTTTATTGTGATGGCTCTAAACAACATATATTTTTTTGCTGTCTTCAATGAAGAGTTCAATAATAGAATGTATTTCTGAAGGCAATGCTTCCAATTCCAAAACTGATACTCTAAAAAATTACTGAGAAACCATTTACTGATATGTTAATCAAATAGTCCTAGCTTTTGCAGTTGCTTTAGGTGTATTAACAACTAGGGATGAATTTAAAGGATACATTCAAATTTAGTATTACATTATTCTGGTAGCAGTCAAGCTATTCAGAGACAGAAATAAATGATTCAAGCGGGTGTGGACCATAACTATCCCTGTCTGAGTGACTGTAGTGAATTTTTGAAGAAGGTATTCACCTCTGATAGTCACAGGTACGTGAGTCTTGCATCAGGGGTAACCCATCCCAAGTATATTCACATGCCATCTTGAGATCACATGTTTTGCTGTAGCATCACCACCTACCTGAATGTGCTTTGCAGGCAAACATACTTCCCTGTAGTTCAAGAAGACCAAAGTAGCAGTCTGTAGGGAAAAAGAGGAAGATGACAACAGTAAAACCGGCAAGTGATACACACACAGCAACAGTAGAGATATGCATTTTGACTCACACATAATTCAGCCTCCAGGAATTTGACTGTATAGAAATTTTACTTGCCAATGTAAAAAAATGGCATTTACCAGCAAATGCCATTAATTTGTACAAGAGTAGTTGAACGTGGGGACGTTAGGTAAAATGCTAATAAAAATTGCAAAAGAGACTGAGGTTCCTCAAGCCGTGTGGACTTGGACACGTCAATGTTTGTGGGAAACAGGGACTGCTGCTGCTTCTGGGAGGGTGGGACTGGATATGTTTGCACGGCATGGTCTGGCTGTGGATGCCAACTGCTGGTCCCTACTGTACAAAGAGAGTGGGCTGATAGGGATTCAAAGGGTATCAGGTGTATCAAAAGAGCAACTCCTGTTAATCAGTTAGATCTAATCAAAGATAGGATTTTTTTAGCAGCAGAAGCTGCAGCCTGAAAGCTGAGATTGCAGCTGTGTAGATCTGCAGGTATTTCAAATGTGTTTAGTTTGGGCAGAGTTTGATCCAGGAGTCTGGAAGCAGGAGGTATATTCTAGCACTGGTTGATCATCTCTCCCTTTTTGCACATCTCACGACATGCCAGGCGGGCGCAGCTGCACGGGCCGCGGTAGAGGCAGACTGTGTGGTCTGTCGCTGGTGGCAGCCCCGGTGGGTACTGGTAGCAGAGGGAGCTGCTGGGGGCTGGCAGCCCAGGAAAGTCAGGCTGGCTGCCTCAGCTCTTGCTGAAACAGGAGGGGTGCAAGCGGTGCCTTCACTGCTGGGAAGAGCCACCTCCCTTCCCCGCCGAACCTGCTGCTCCACACGCCCTGACCCCTCTCTCAAGCTGCAGTTTTCCAGGGCTCCAGCACAGCAGAGGGAGCAACTGGATCATGGCTGCTTTGCTGCCCCTGGTAATTTGCTGCCCTGGGTAATGGGCTATTTTGTTACACCTGGTGCTGGCCCTGAGCTGACAGCCTCTGTCTCTGGGAGGTTTTCTTCCACGTGCTCCCTTCCACTGCCATGAGAAAATTGTTTGCGTGGGACTTAGCTGGCTCCCTGCACTCAGCCTTCCCTGCAATAGAAGGGGTGCAGTAGGACTAGTGGCTCTGCTTGCTGGTGGATCAGTGCTTCATTAACTTCCTAATTCCCCTTTAAAATGTGGAAGTGTATTGTCTGACTGAAAAGTGTTAAGTGCTCTAGTATGAAAGTATATACTTAAAGAATGCTTTATGATTTTGAAATGAAAAATGCTCAATTTGCCAATGTTATACAATGCTGTTGTCTAGTCTGGAAGGGTAATTAAGATTGCTCAATTAATATTAGAGACAGGCTGAAATCTCCAGCTGTGCAACTCAGGCATGTTTCAAAGAAAGAAATAATAGGTATGAATACAGCTTGACTGTATGGTTGTTCTATATAGGGGCACACAGTCACAGATGAATTGCCCTTGTCTGGTTGTATAACGTCAACCTGGACAACCTGGTAACAGTATTGATGTGCCTGAGTGGCCACACAAAATACGGCAGGATTGTGTCCCACCAGCAGGCAGGCAGGTGCTTTCAGCACAGAGGGCAGTGAACCCCTGCACTAAGTTATCTAGTGGTGTGTTAGTTTTGCCATCACCTTAAATCCATCCATGACTGGATGCCCCTTTAAATTATGTATAGCTCAACGGAAAGTTTTGGAGCTCAATGCAGAAATTGCTGTCTTGGCTGTAGGGTTTTTATGCTGTAGAAAGGCAGAAGGTCATATAATCTTTTCTGTCTTTTTTATGTGTTGACGTTGTTTCAAGTATAAGCCCTATTAATGACTCATCTGGAAGGTTTTGCACACTGAATGTAGGGATGCACCTTTCATGTATATTTGATGAACCAGATGGAGCTCTTTTAAGAAAAGATTTTGTCTTCAAGCCCTCATAGTTAACATGGCTCCTTTAATATTTCTTCTTTAAATACAATCTGAATGCACATGCAAACGCCGATTTTGCTGCATCTTGTCAGTTTCTTTCTAAAATGCTTTAATTATTTTGAAAGTCTTGTGCAAACTGAAAACAAACCTCTGCCTCCCACCACCATCAGTCCCCCATTACATCCCTACTCGTGCTGGGAGAGCTTTAAACTAGATTTGAAAGGGGATGGGCATGTAACCGGGCTCGCTAGAGAGGTGCCTGG
>VZSZ01003219.1:0-19989 GCA_013398815.1 Ibidorhyncha struthersii | reverse complement strand
CAGCCCACACCCTGCTCTGGGGCACCCCTGTCACCAGTCAGAAAGGAATGTTGGGAACACGGACACTGCAGAGAGTCCCCCAGGATGTGTGGCCCATCTCCATCACCATGGGAGTTCGAGAAGCTTGTTTCCTGGCACTGAGCCTCTGTGGGTCTTCTCTGATGTCTAAGAGTTGTGTTCGGCACTAGCTCCGCTTGCTACCTCTGCAAAAAGGTACAGGCACAGCTGGTCCCTCTAGCCTGGAGGCCTGGTCCTTGCAGCCCTGGTGAGCAGGAGGACAGGCAATGCAGTGGCAAGGGGAGCCACGCTCCTGTCTGGCAGGCTTCTACTGCAAAACCACCTTCTTTTGCCTCTTCCCTCTCCTTCCCAGATGGACTCTTTTCCATGCTGTCAGCCTGACCCTTCCTTCTTCTCAGTCTGCACTGAGCATCATGCCCAGCATTTGCAGCTGTGCTCCCTCTCTGGCTGAGCCCCTTTTGGCTCCCACCTCCCCCTGCTCCAGCACACATGGCCCCAGCTGTGCCCGTGGTGCCTCCAGCTCAGGACAAGTTTCAGTCTTTTGCCTAGGGATGCAGAGAGGTGCTTGGTGTCAGGATCAAGCAACGACACTGGTCCTCAGCCTGTCTCCTGCTCCTGTTGCATAAGAGCTTCTCTCCTGGGTCAGCCAGAAGCACCACAGCGCTGGTGCCCTGTCATCAGCAGTGCCAAGGGAAAGCATTTAAATAACAAGAAAGGTGGAGGACGACTTCCCCCCCGCCACCCCCTGCCAGTGTGGTGGGTAGACCTTGGCTGGTTACCAAATGCGCACGCAGCTGCTATCTCACTCTCCCTCCTCAATAAGACAGGGAGAAAATCAGCTTAAAGTGCTCATGAGTCAAGATAAGGACAGGGAGAGGCTCACCAATTACCATCATGGGCAAAAGAGACTCAACTTGGGGAACATTAATTTAATTTCCAGTTTGAAATAGAATAAGATAGCAAGAAACTAAAACAAAACTAAAACTACCTTTACCCCACCATCCCTTCTTCCCAGGCTCAGTCTTCACCATGGGCTGCAGGGGAATCTCTGCTCCCGTGCCTGGAGCACCTCCTCCCCCTCCTTCTTCACCGACCTTGGTTTTTGTAGGGCTGTTTCTCTCACATTTTCTCACTCCTGTCACTCGGCTCTTGTTGTGCAGCATTTTTTTACCCTTTCTTAAATATATTTTCACAAAGGCACCACCAGCTTCATTGACGGGCTCAGCTTTGGCCAGCAATAGGTCCATCTTTGAGCCAGCTGGAACTGGCTCTGTCCAACACAGGGGCAGCCCCTGGTCCCTCTCAGAGAAGCCATCCCCTGCAGCCCCTTCCCTCCTCCAAACCTTGCCATGTAAAGCCAATGCGGTCAGCCTTTCCCTGTTTTGCAACAGCTGGAGGCCTAGAAGTGTCTGTACCATTGCACTAAGGAGCTGGTGAACATTTTGCTGTCATTCAGCTCTCTTTGGACCCATCTGTATGTTTGTCAACCCCAAACACTCAAAGGAGGGGCCGCTCAGCTCCCAGTCCTTGCCTTTACTCACATTGCCACCCTGGCTGCTGTACCAAATATGCAGGCCCTGTGTTGTCTCTGCCAGCTCTGCCTGGGTGTTTGAGCCATGTGGGGTGTCTTCTGTGGCTATAGAGCATTCTGCCAAGCCATGGGAATGCAGCTGCACAATTACCACTACAGTGGTGGGATGACTAGTATGCACAGTGAGATGACTTTGTGAACAAAACAAAGTGTCCAGAAATCCCCATTTATTATGTGTAGCCTCAGGAGGTGCCCAGTGACTGGTGAAGCTCAGGGTCAGGGACTAGTGGGAATGAACTAGGAAGGCTGGTGTGTGGGTGCATCTGTCTCTTGGTGGCTGTGACAATCCCACAGGTCCCCTCTGTGCGCCTTCCCTGCAGGCTGCAGTGCTGCCAGATCACTGGCACCGGCTGCAGGGACCTGGCCAGTGTGCTCAGCCCTAGCCCAAGTCTGCGGGAGCAGCACCTGGGTAATAATGATGTTGGACATGCTGGGGGGTGGCTGCTGTGTGAGAGGCTGAAGCATCCCTCCTGCCACCTGGAGAGGCTGTGGTGAGGGACCTGGTGCTCCCTGGGGATTTTCATGTGCTGCTAACACTCCCTCTCCAGTCAGTCCTTTTCCCCACAGCCTTTTTGGCCCCCAGCTGCATCCCAAATCAAGAACAGACCTTGTGTCATCTCTGAAAGTTGCATATGGATATCAGCAGTATGTGGAGCATACCTCATGGCACTCGAGTTGTTTAGTCAGCAGCAGTCAGCCCTATATTCCCCCTTACAGCAGTGTGACCACTAGCATACACACAGAGATAACTGGACAAAACAAAAAGGCCAGAAATTCCCATTCCTTGTCTCTACCATGATGGGCCCAAAGCAGTGGGGAAGATGGCTGGGGATAGGAACCAGCAGGAATTATTGAGGAGATGGGTCTGCTGAAAGGCCATGTCCAAATTTGCAAGCAGTGAAAAGCCAGGACATTGAATACATGGAACAAAACTGCTGTTGTAGAGGGCCTGATGTTCACACTTGGGAAGTTTTGGGTTGCGTTCCTTTTGGCTTACCTTTGGTCCTGTGCTATGGACTGGAAGCCTACAAACAGCTGGAGTGCATTAGTTGTGGTCTCAGGGCACAAATTCTGGAGCCAGCTCATCGCAGAGGAACCCAATTTCCACCCTCTGAGGCTGCTCCCACAGGGTGAAACGGAGCACAACGACTGGGCCAATCCAGAGGTGTATCTCAAAAACACGCCACTAATGGGAATGAAAAGACTCATAGAAACGCCCAAAGACAAAGCGCCCCTGCCATTTCCTGCCACTACTGCCACAGTACTCTGTCGTCTGATCTGTTTAACCCCTGGCTACCAAGGCAGGACTACAATCAGTTGTCTCCGAACACACACCTCAATGTTTCCAGGCAGTGCCTCTTGCTGGACTGTGCACTCTGAGCCATGCTTCTCTGACACAGTCCCCACTGTGAGGACACTCTCTTGGGATCCCTTTGCCCAAGGAAGCTTCAAAACCCAACCTAGAAGAAAGGGCTCTCTGAACCAGGAGGTACATTCTCGCATCCTCCCATCCCTGTTCCCCATAGACTCTGCTGCAGGCAGCACAGACCACATCAGTGCAGCTGTACCCGAGAGCCAAGGCGGGTGGCACACATGCAGAAAGACACTGATTCTCTGTGACACACTCACCAGACAGAAGCGCATCACGTGTTGCTGCAGCTGACTGCCAGGTGCCAGAATGCCATGAGATGCTGCTGTGGGTTTCTCCTCCTGGTGCCAGAGGACCTGGCCATGTGAGCCGTTGAAAGTCAATGTGGCTGTGGAGTGACCCACTGGTTCTCAGTGACAGCCCTCTCTGCCACAATTCCCCTCCTCCATTCCACATGCCAAGCGGTCGTCACCCCTCATTGTCTTCTCAAGGGGTTCTTCATTCACTTCCCAGAGCCCCTGACCAAATCTGCTCTCCAGGGTCCTTCTGGTCCTAAGACAGCATCTCCCAGACACTTCTGACTTTGCTGCTGTTCAATGTCCCAGTGCATAAGGAAGGACAAAAGTGCTCTGGGAACCGTAAGGAAGTCCAAACTCCAAGGCAGCTGTGGAAGGATGGGTTGCCCCTCCCTATTTCCCATCTCATGTGCTGTAAGCCTCCGTGGTGATGTTTATCCCCAAAGCTAGTGTCAGAAACCCCTGTAGGAAAATTATGACAACAAGGCTGTGTGCTGAAATGTCTTCCAGGCACACCTCATGGCACCAGCCCAGCAGTATGCAGCCTGCCGTGGAAATGTTGCAGGAGATGTTAATGAAACACTCTGAAACACAGAATGGCCTCGGAGTGCAGTCAAAGGGGGATCCATGAAAGGAGCTGTGAGAGTGGAAGATTAGTTTTGTAACTCAGATTTGAAGATTGATCAAGCAGTCAAGGGCAGGGATGTTTTTCTTCTTGACATTTATACAGAACAAATCAGGTTGCTCCCTCTCTTGTCAAAGAAGAAGCTGCAGTGCACATGTTCATAAAACCTCAGAGGAGTGGAGGATGGAATCGATGTCTGGAGATGTTGTAGTCAAACCCTCTTGCTCAAAGCAGGGTTAACTAAGGCATGTTTCTCAAGACATTGCCCCATCAGGTGTTGGATATGTCCAAAGAGGGACACTCCACAAGCTCTCTGGGCAGCCTGTTTGACCACACTTGCAGTAAAAAAAAAAAATTTTATGTTTAAATAAAATTTCTTTTATTTGAGTTTGTGCTTATTGCCTCTTCTTTATTCACTTGTTACCACTGAGAGGAGCCTGGCTCCATCCTCTTTGCACCCTCCCTGAGCCTTCTCTTCTCCAGGTTGAAACAGTCCCAGCTGTCTCAGCTTTTATTCATATGTGAGTGCTCCTTAATCATGCTTGTGGCCCTTCATTGGACTCTCACCAGTATATGGCCATGTCTCCCTTGTACTGAGGAGCCCGTCACTGGACACAGCACTCCAGATGTGGCCTCACCAGTGCTGAGAAGAGGGGAAGGATCACCTCCCTCCACCTGCTGGAAACACTTCTCTTAAAGCAGTCCAGGATATCCTCAGCCTTTTTAGCAGCAAGGGCACGCTTCTAGCTCATGGTCAACTTGGTGTCCACCTGGACCCCCAGGTCGATTTTTGCCAAGCTGCTTTCCAGATGGTCAGCCCTCAGTGTCTACTAGTGTATGGAGTTATTCATTCCAATATGAAAGACTTTGCACTTCCCCTTGTTGAACTTCATGAGGTTCCTGTCAGCCCATTTCTCCAGCCTGTCCAGGTCCCTCTGAATGGCTGCACAGTCACCTGGTCTGTCAGCCACTCCTCTACTTTTGTCTTATCATCTGCAAACTTCCTGAGGGTGCACTCAGTCCCGTCGTCTAATGAAGATGTTCAACAGTATTAGCCCCAGTATTGACCCCTGGGGTACACCACTGGTGACTGGCCTCCTGGTGGACCCAGTGCCACAATCCTTGAGTCGAGCTGTTCAGTCAGTTTTAAATCCATCACATGGTCTGCTTTTCTAGTCAATAGTCATCAGTTTGTCTAAAAAGGTGTTGCAGAAGACAGTGTCAAAATCCCTTCTGAAGCTGAGCTAAGTGACATCCAATGCTTTCTCCTCCTCCGCCAAGCCACTTATTTTCCGAAGATGGTTATCTGGCTGGTCAGACACAATTTGCCTCTTGTAAATCCAGGCAGAGTACTCCCAGTCACCTTCCTGTATTCAGAAGCAGTTCCCGGGGTTATTTCCTCCATCACCTTTCCCTGGGATGGGGGTGACTGAGCAGCCTGTAGTTCCCTGGATCCTCTTAATTGTCTCTCTTGAAGATAGGAGCAACAGTTCTTCCAGACCTCGGGAACCTGCTCTCATCGTCATGACTTTCAGAGATTATCAAGAGTGGCCTTGCAGTGACACTAGTCAGCTCCCTCAGCCCTTGTGGGTGCATCTTATCAGGTCCATGGACTTACCTATGTCCCATTTGTTTGAACATTCCCCAACATGATTGTCTGCACCAAGGATAAGTCCACCTTGCCTCTGGGACCTGGAATTGCTGAAGACCAGTCTTATCAGTGAAGACTGAGATGAAAAAGGCATTCAGTACTTCAGCCTTCTGCATGTCCTTTGTGACCAGGTTCCTACTCCCCTTCAGCAGCAGGGCCACATCTTCTGTAGTGTTCATTCTGCTGCAGATGTACCGATAGAAGCCTTTCTTGTTGGCCTTCACATCCTTCACCAGATTCAACGCCAGCTGGGCTTTGGCTTTCCTAACCTGATCCCTGCACACTCCAACAGCATATCTGAATTCCTCCCAAGCCACCTGCCTGTGCTTCCACCTCCTGTGTGCTTCCTTTTCACGTTTGATGGGTGGTTGTTGAGCTCGGAAGAGGTGATCCTTGATTATCAACCAGCTCTCATTGGCCCATTGTCTCTGGAGGACAGTCTCTCATGGGATTCTTTCATGCAGATCTCTGAACAGGCCAAGGTCATCTCTTCTGAAGTCTAGGGCTGTGATCTACTTGTCTCTCATGTAAAGGGCAAGTCCCCCATCTTGCTTTCCCAGGATGTCCTTCAAAAAAAGACTGTATCTGCTCATTGAAGCACTAGGGTCATGTAAGCCATCCCGGTATGACTCTGTGATCCCGATGAGCTACTAAAGCGCTGTGACTGCACGCAGAACTCCACTTCCTCTTGTTTGTTCCCTCCCCTGCTTGCATCTGCATAACAGCACTTCAGAGAGGTGCCAGCCATGCTGATTCCCCAGGAAGGGTGTGGGGGGGTCTTCCCACCTCTGTGCCCAGTAGACACTTCCTAATGTATGTGGATATCCTTGGGCTGTGCTGGGAACAGGTGCTGTCTCTATGCCCCTCACTGGCCAAGGGATGCACATTTTGTAGCTATAGGTGGGATTTGTGACCATTGCTTTCCAGCAATGGCCTGGCGAGGTGTGTGCATCTGCCCTGGCATCTGTGTGCACCTGTCATCCCAGCGGTGACAACACCTGTTATATTCCTGATTTAGTGTACCTGCAGATTGTGGGGGTCCCAGCTCACAGGTGCCCACTGCAGGGACCTGGCTACAGTGCTGAGCACCAACCAGAGCCTGTGGGAACTCAGCTTTGGTGGAGACAACCTGGGAGACACTGGGATACAGCTGCTGTGTGAGGGGCTGAAGCATCCTGCCTGCCAGCTGGAGAAATTGTGGTGAGGGACCTAGGGCTGATCAGGGCATTTCTGATGGGCAGCACTTGATGGGGCTGGGCAGCTGCTGCCTGCAAGGATGGACAAAGTATGCCATCAAGGTGAGCCTGCAGTGCTGGGTCCCTTCTCGTCCTGTTCTCCCTGCCTGCCCAGGCAGCAAGAGTAGTTTGTGAAAGGGGTGCCCCTCCAGGGATCTTCTTCACTTGCCCTGAGTCCTGCACCCTTGGGGTCACTTCCATGTGTACCTTGTCAGGTCGAGTGGATGGATTTTCACTTAATGCCCAAAGATGGTCACTGGTAGCTCTAACTTTGCTATTGCTTTGGTCCAGCCATATCCCGTCAACTACTGGCCATGTTAGCATCCTACCTGGAGAGTCGTATCCCATTTCTAGAATTGCCACTCAGATATTGTCATGGTTTGGGCCAGACTGGCCACTGAAATGAATGACATATGCTCTCTGAGATCTCTCCCGTCAGAGAAGGGAGAGCATCTCCATTCAGAGAAAGGAGGAAGAGAGTGAAAGAGGCTTATGAGTTTATAAGAATACTAAACTACTTTAATGAAAATATTAATCACATAATAAAAAGAAACCAATGAAATATATACAGTGTATACAAAACTGTATCAAGCTCCCAGGATGACAATCCCTTCACTGATAGGCACTTGGAAAGTCCCAGACTGGACTCAGTGATGGACGGGAACTGGATTCCAGATCTGGATTAAGGATTGGGATCAAAGGCAGATGAACAGCCAGAGTCGTCCTCAGATGCCGACCGTTGAAGGAAGAGGGTTGACCCTTTGATCCTTCAACTTTTATACTGAGCATGAGGCAGATAGGATAGAATACCCTGTTGGTCCGTTGGGGGTCGCCCATCCTATCTGCTCCTCCCCACAGGTGGGACACCTTTATGCTTTTCCACTCCTGACCCTTCAACGGGGCAAGTAACAGGGTTAGCTGGCCTTGGTTGTTAAGCAATAAGTATAAGCAGTGGACTCTGCACACCATTTCTTGGCATAAATTGTTAACAATCAGGTCTCATCAGTCTCTGGAAGTGGACAGTGTCTGAAAAATATGCTGTTAATTTCAGAGTGTTCAGTTAGTTAGAGACTTAGCTGCAAAGTAAAATTACTGAAAAGAAAATCAGTTCTGTTTTACCTAAAACCAGGACATTCCACCCCTTATTCCACACTATTGGTGTCGTGCTCAGATCACTATTACTTTTTATCTATCAAATATATACACATATATGTTACCTCTTTCTTAAAGTTGTTGAGAGATTGAACTACATTGCTGTTTCACGGTGTAAGATTTGAGGTTGGACGTAGATGGTTGTCCTGTCCCCAGCCTGCATGGAGCAAAGGCTCTGCCTCTCCAACACTGGGAGATCTTTGTGCTGCAAGCATGGGTGGATTGTGTCTCTTCTCATTGAAAGAAGTGTTCTGTTATGAAGGTCCTTATTCTGAAGGAAGGACAGGGTCTGTAGTGACCAGGACCATTCATGGGGCTGCTGACGGAGTTTTCCCAATACCACAAGGTACTTGTACTGTGCTGTTTTGGCTGAAGAATCAAGTAAGAGGCATCCTGCTTGTTTCCACTGGCTGAAGCACAGATGAGTCTCAATTACTTACATGAAGGGTGTGCTGATTGTGGTTTGCATGCTTTGCACAAAGAGGAATTGCCTTGGTGAAGGGTCTTCAGGGCAGCAGAAATGCTCAGACCAGCTCAGCCCTTTAACCTCCCCACTCCTCTCCATGTGACAGCTGCTGGGCAGGGAGAGCAGCAGCTGGGGAATGGGGATGACAGCAAGAGGGGCTATCACAGGCACTTGGGAGCAGGATGGGGTAAAGTGGAGGTGCTACTGGTCTCTGGTTGAGCAGCATGCTGGGGCGTCAGTCAGTGGTCGGTATCGGGCAGATTTAACAGTTCTTCCCTGCTTCTTTCCAGAGGTTGATCAGATCTGGATTAAAGGAAGGAACACAGCTGGCTCCGTGAAAGAGGAAAAGTCCAGGTGGAATAAATGTCACATTTCTTGAGCAGGATGGTCTGCAGGCAGAGTCTCTGGCCTCTTGGTGCTCTCACAGAGATAAGCTAGAAGTTAAAAGTGAATCAGGAATGAGTAGAGGTTTGCTGCATTTATGGATATTCCCGTTAGTGCCAAAAAGGGGTTACCAGCGGGTCTGGTTGGGACATTGCCACAGCCTTGGCTGACTGTCATAATGAGGGGGGGTGAGCTGTTGCTCACTGATGAAGATTTTGATAGCTCTGGTTTGACAGCTTCAAAGGAGGTTGCTTCTGTCTCTTTCGTTTATCTGTGCTTTTATCCAGGAGAATTCCGTCAGCCATGTTTGGAGGTGCGTGGGGGAGGATTCACAGACACACAAAACCACAGAATAGCTGGGCTGGGAAGGGACCAACCCCCCTGCTCAAGCAGGGTCAGCTAGACCAGGTTGCCCAGGTCACATCCCATCAGGTTTTGAATACCAAGGATTGTGAATCTGCCACTTCTCTGGGCAGCCGGTCTGATAATCAGTCAGACTCACAGTGAAAAAAAAGATTTTTCTTCTGTTTGCAAAGTCCCAAAGTGCAGCACCTGGGGAGGTATAACCCCATGCACCAGTACATGCTGGGGACAGGCTGTTCACAAAGCAGCATTTGAAGCGTCCTGTGAGGCTGCAGACAGGGATGGGGGAAGTCAGGATGGTGTCTTGGAGGGAACTGGTCCTGGCACAGGGCTGCACCGCAGAGCACGGCCCCTTCCAGTGTCTCTGCCACCACCGGTGGGTCAATGGAGAGGAGCAAAACTCTCCTCCTGCCTCGGATTTTCCACCTACTGCAACACTCCTGTGTGTGTGTGTGTGTCACATCTGTCCTCGACTGCAGGAGCAGTGAAGGGGCCAGGTAGGTGCCCTCCCTTGGGTGAGGTGTCCCTGGCTCCGATGGCAGCAGGGGTGGTGGTGGGGACATGGGACGGGAAAGAGCAGCTCCTAGGCTTGGAGTGCCCGCAAACCCTCACCAAGCATGGGGCCTCCCCCAGCACTGCTCTTCCTACCAGCATCCCTGGGGCGGGATGAAGGATGGCTTCCCTGTCCTGGGGGCTGGGGGTGTGGGCTGGCTGAGGGACCCTCCCCTTCCCACAGCACCAGGGACTGTCCCCATGCCAGGCCTCCTCCACCCAAGAGCTCTGCAAGCACAGCAAGAGCATGCTCACCTAACAACAAAAAGCTTGGTGGCCCAGCCCCACAGGATGTGGCTGTGCTCCAGGCAGTGCAGCCAGGAGAGGGGTGTGCTGGCTGATAGTCTGGATCTCTCCCAGCTGAGCACCTTCCTGGCAGAGGGTCTGGAGGGAGCCAAGCTGGACCACACTAATCATCATCTCCTGGTGCATGCCAGTGGTTGAGGGGATGGACTTCTCATCTCTTCTGCTCTGTGGACGTGGGCGCCAACGCCATCGTCACCACTGACTCTCCTCTTTCTGCCTCAAAAACAAGGAGTGTTTTGGAGCAGTGGCAGTCTTGCATTCACTATCCCTGCAGACAAGCAGGGATTCTGCTTGGGACAACCCATTCTGGCTGGCAAGACAATAAACATGCTTGGATGGACGTGCCTGACCTCTCCTCCCCGCCTCACGCTTGCGCTTGGTCACAGCAAAAGCCAAACTTCTTCAGCGGTGCCTCCCTGGTGGAGGTCAGCTAAGGGAGAGCAGGTCTGCCAGAGGCTGGGACGTGCATGTGGCTGCGGGACTCTGGCCAGTCTGAGGACGTCCCTTGGCCTAGCAGGTTCACTGGGGAGGGAGAGAGGGATGTCCCAGGTCACGGTCCTGATCAAGCTCCTGGTGGGAGAGCCATGTTTACCTGCAGGAGGATCCAGAGGAGGACCTGAGAAGCTTCTCACAGGTGCATGAGCAGGACGTTCTCCTGCCATGCATGGACAGGGACCTGCAAGGGGCTGCAGCTGGGATGGACGGTGCAGGCTGGTGGGTGGCTAGGTCATGGGCTTGGGGATGGTTGAGATGTTTGTGCTGTGAGCCCTTGGTCCAGTGCAAAGTCACAGTGTCACGGCCTGTAGCTGTCCCCTGCTAGACCCCAGGGAGTCACTGCTGCCACCTCTATGCCACCTCAGCCCTTTCAGTGGGAAGGAGCTGATGCAGAGGGCTGTTTGCCATGGGTCTGTCCATGCTGTTTCGCTCCCTGCTGACGCCCAGAAAAGAGCACATATGTATTTCATCTAACATTGCAGCGGGGAGGAAAGGGGCCAAGAAACTCTGCTCAGGAAAGCAGGTGACTAGGCAAGGCTGGTGCTGCATCAGAGATGACCCTCCCCTGCAGGAGCTGGGTCTGGGCACTCAGGCAGAGGTGACGGTGTTGTGCAAGCAGGGCAGCAGACTGGGATATCAAGGGATGTCGGGAGTTGCCACCACATCCAACAAATCCAGCCCAGGACCCTCATGGGGACCTGGGGTCTCTGCCCAGGATCTGGACACTGTGCATGGTGATGGTCTCTGGAGTGAGGGCAGTGAGGAAGTCTGTAACAGGACTAAGGAGCTCCAGTATAGGACACAGAAGAGGCTGTGCCCTTAGCCCCAGGAAGGCAGGAGAAGGAGGGCTGGAGTATGGCCGAAAGAGACAGACTGCTTAGCAGAGAGAGACTCCCATGACCTTCAAACATTCAGCCTAAGGCTGACCCAGCTGAACTGCTTCGGCCATGGTCCGGAAGTTGTCCTCCACAGGCAGGCACAGCACGTTACATGCTGGCTCCTCCAGGAGGTTTCGGGGGGGGGGCGCTCCTGGGGAGATGGACCTTGTTGGGTGAAATCAAGAGTTGCCAAATTAGCAAAGAACTGACTGCAGGCAGGATTCCTTGTCTGTAGTAGGAATCCCATCTCACCACCAAGTGTTTTTGAGGGACCCTATAACAAATTGCGTCTGCTTGTACATTCATGCTCCTGTATTTTATTTCTGTCAAACAAGGCTCTGAATTTATGAATATCCTGACCTCCTTGGGAACTTGGACCTTAACAGTTGATGCCTTTGGCCTTAGCGAGCCCAAGTGTGTGGGCACCATATGAACTGATTTCCCCAAACCACTTCCCTAGTTGCACTTTTTATTGCTTGCTTGACAGAGTAGATTGTTTTTTTTCTTTTAGGTTGGTCTGAGCTTATCCAGGGTTTGACAGATTGCTGGATATGTGTCTCAAGAAATATTTATGTGCCAGAAAAAGAGACAATTACCTCACTAGATCTGTGGGTTTTAAGAATTTTCCTTAACCCTTCACCCTCTGGTGTCTTTCAGTCCTGCCCCAAACTGCACTGGGTGCCATCTGGCAATGGGCTGTCCCAGGTATGGGTCCTTGGTTGCTTTTTAGCACCCATACTGATTGCAGTAAATCAGTAGTGTGGACTCACGTGACCCCACACTGTGCAGGAACCACACTAGGTGCAGTGGCTTGGCAGCCCTTGTTCCTCCATGCAGATACCGTTTGGCAAATTAACCAGTTTTATTCTGCTGCCCCAAACCTGGGAGAAAAGCCCTGCAGCACAAGTGAAGGGCTTGTGAGGGCAGGTGGTCACTTCAAGGACTAGAAGTGCATCTGATGGTCTGGCAGTAATTCCAAAATAAGCAGAACAAAACACCATCTTGATCAGAAAAGAAGACCTTCAGGCCTAAAGACAGAGCCTCAAGTTACAAGTTTACAAATTACACAACTAGAGATAGAAGCTGTAAAAGTACAAGATTTAGAAATAGAAGATTTTTAAAAGAGCTGGAGACACCTAGCACAGCAGCTTGGCTTCTAGCAGAGCAACATAAAGTCACTAAGATCAATCAGGATCAATGGAATACAATCGCTGCAGATATAAAAGAAAAACTTCACTCGCAACAAAGGGTTAACAGCTGCTGTGAAGGCAGAAGAAATTCCCGGTTTTCCTAAACCCTGAACCTTCTTGCAGAGGAACTTGTTCTGAAACTTGCAAAGATATACTGCCTGAAGTTCCTTTCTGTCTTTAACTGAAGGGACTCATTGAGGAATAGTAAGGAAAATTGGGCAGAAGCCCTGTGAGGCCATCACAGACCAGTTAGGTCTCTTAAATAGAAGTGCTGTAGCGGACTGGTGCACATCCATGCTTCAGTGGAGTACACTTCATCCAGCTGGCTCAGGCAAGTCCCTCGGATACAGATGTGCATATGTTTGGGGAAGATTTAAGAATTGTAGCTAATCCAGACATGAACTTTAACATGTGATTGCAAGAGGTTTAACCCTGTTTTTCCTGGGGAAGAGTTTTAATGGTCTGTTTAAGAAACTCGGAGGCCAAGTGAAAATCCTGAACCTTATAGAGCCAGAAAGAAGCTTTCAGGCATCCTCCCTGGTAAAGTTCCTCTCCGTGCTGGGACCTTTAATTATGACAGAAATTAATTCATGGCTTCTGTCTGCAGAGGACTGAATTCCTCGATGAAATTAAGCTCAGGATTTTTTGACCCCACACAGAGCATCTTGGAGCAGTTTTCCACTGGTTTGCACAGAGTGGCGGCACTGCTGTGGGACACTGGGACCAGCAGGAGACACGATCAGTCGCAGGGGAGAAACTCCTCTGAACCCATTCAAACTGCAATCTATTCTTATTGTAGCCCTCACCCAACTTCAGAACCAGGTCAGAAAACCTCACAAAACCCAAATTTCAATATTTCTTCAAGGATTAAGTCTGAGGTCTAGTCAGAGGAGACTTCCTTCATCAAAACCACCTTGTCAAAGAAAACCAAGGCCATGCAAAGGTGCAATTCAACTCATCCTCTGCTCAGAATCCCTCTCCAAAATCTCCCACATTCACATGAAATCCATCCAGAAACTGACTCTGGAAGGAACCGACTAATCTTGAAGAAGATATGACAATCTGTCATAACCAATCTGACATCCAGGGTCTCCACTCTGCTGCTCTCCTTCCGTGCACCCCTGAACTCATGTTGCCTGCAGTCAAGGCAGCCACTGAATGTCCTTGCCCCAGCTCTCCTGTTTATGAGATTCCCCTTCTTTCCATTGGTATTCACATTTTTGCATTCACACACCCCCCAAAACCCCAGCACCAAAACCACCCAGGAGAGTAGGGGGTCACCTCCCATCATGTAGCCAGGACCAGCCCCAAGAAACAAGGCCCAGGCTCAACACCTTCTCTGCCCGGGAGGTCTAAACCAGCTCTTCCCTCCTCTCCCAACAGGACCTTAGCAACAAGGACATTAGTCCTGGTAAATGCCTTACATTGGAAGAGAGATGTCCTGGATGCAGGGACCAACACCAAACCCCTGGCTCCTGAGCTGTAATCCTCAGGCCCCTCCAACACTGCCAGGCTGCAAATGTTGCAAATGTTCACTATGTACCAAGGAAAGAGCCATGCCAGTCCAGGTACTTGGTCTAATTCAACAGAACAGAGCTCTCTGTGTGCTGTCCCAGTTGGCAGTCACCTGTACCTCTCCTTCCCGCCCATCAGACAGCTCTTCTCCCCGCAGCTAAGGAGGGAGAAGAAAGATGCAAAGAGCAAGGCATGAGGAGAAAGGCATAGAAAAACTGCAGACTCTTTCACACCACACATTTTTGGATGTTTTTGACAGTCCTTCCATGCTAGCCGTGATGTGACATAGGCCCCTATGTCCAAACAGGGTCCCATATGCAGCCTGAGATTGAGTCTGGTGGGACCAAGACTGGTGAGGTCTCCAGAGCTGGACGCAATATTCCTGGATTTACAAAATAGCAAAGTGTCTCTTTGCCCTCTCCCTTCTCAAATGCCATTATCTGAGTATTGTCATGAACGAGCACAGTTAGAAAGTTTATCACTTGAGCTAGTCCTTCATGGTAGTTGTAGAACACCATTCCCTAGGTACCCAGAGAGTAGAGGAGGGGAAGAGTCTTTGTCTCATCTTCGGTAATTTTTGCTTTCAAGAAAGAAACGAAGTTATGGACCAATGTGGAGAGGGATTTGTGAGGCTTGAAAATGTCTTATCTTTCCCTAACTGAAAAATCAGAGCAAATACCTTTCATCTAATCACAAAATTTCCTCTGAATTCAGTGGCTGTAGTTGCTGTGGTACAATGCTTTTGGTCTCTAACATGGAATGCTCTCCTCTAAGTGTCTTCCCTATCATTTGACATTAAGTCATGTTTTCTCCCCACTTCCAAGTGTGTTTGTGTTTATATCCTTAGGTTTCAGTCAGCTGTACTGACTGGTTCTTCACCAGCTGTACCAGCTGTACCGGTCTGGTTCTTCCTCTGTCTGGATTTTGAGGACAGTGTTTAGTTTCTGTCTGATTTGCAGTTGTTAATGCTCCTCAGCAGAAAGGACTTTCCAGTCATAGCTTCAGAGGATCTGAAACCTCCCTGGAGAGGAACGCTATGTACCACAGCAAACATACAGGTTTTGCTTCCTCTCAGTATCTTCTGTTACCCAAAAAGGTACATGATCCTCAGTCTACAAGCGTAAAGAACCACCACTAGACCAGGCAGTTAGAGAAAAACAAATTGTAAGGAAGTTCTGGCTTAGAAAGAAAGACTGTCTTCAGATTCCTGTGGGGATTCTCTGTAGTGGTTCAGCACATTGTTCCGCACTTTGCTTCCCTCAGCATGAATTTTCTGAGAACGTACTCACTTGGATTAACAGAGGAATACATTAATAGTGATTATATTCAAATGTGCACCTCATTATGACCTGAGGGTTTCAGTATTAAGCCTTGGAGATTCCCTTGTGCACTAAGATGGTAAAATCCCACCACTCCAATGAAACAGAAAATTTGAGGACAGAAAGTACAACTGGGTCTTTTGTCCTTGGTCACCGGAAAAATTGTCTTCCAGCAAAAATGGTGTGAGGAGCTAAATTGCATGGATGAGAGCTAACCCCCTGGAGACGCAGTGGGTTTCCTTTTCCTGAGATCCTAGGTAGCCCTGTCAGTTGGCTGGAAGCAGCCAGCTCTCTGCTGGGCTCCCCTCTGCCGTGCCTGCTGCAAGGGCAGCAGGAGGGAGCACAGAGAGGAAAACTGCATTCTTGAGGGTGGATTAGCGCTTGTCTGGCTGCCACAATGAAGGGCTGTGACAGATGCCTGCCCAGCCTGAGTCTTGTTCCTTGTCTTTTATCAAAGATAAGATGTTACAGGTAACAAACGTAGACTATTTCTGAACTTCTCTCCACCTGCCCTTGTCCTTTCCTACTTTACTTCTCAATCTAAGGCTAACAGGGAAAAGGCAGCACAAGAAGAGCCTTCAGCCATGGAGTGGTTGCAAGTCTGCTCCTTGGCCATGAACGGTTTTTCTCTGACTTCTTAGGGATGGGAGTGGGATAAAATTAAGCATCCTAAGGAAACCTCAGAGCTTTCCTATTCACTCAACTCATACAATGAAGTTTTGGCATTTTGGGCATGTGGTCAAAATATGTCTGGAGGACTGGGACATCTGTTGGTGTTTGCTGCACTGGCTTCCCGAGATCAGGAGAAGGAAAATATGACAAGCTTTATTGATAGAATGAGTGAAATAATAATGTGCATAAATGAGTAGGCTGTGGTTGGAGACAAGAGGTCAAGGTATTTTCACTTTCTCCCCACCTCCAGGAAATGGTAGCCTCTGTAATCATCATCTGTACATTTCCAGCATGTGGTTCTGTATGAAACTCTTTCTTTTCACTGCAGTCTGGCAGGGCTTTAAAAATAAAACTTGATTTGCATTTTGTAGGGAGAAATTGATACCAAGAAATGTGGCTCCACATTAGTATCTGACCGAGCTGCAAGTCTCACTGTGCTGCACTGGAGAAGGCCTCTTCTGAAAGACTTCCTTACAGGTTTGTAAGACTCTGAAATAGCATGTATTTTGAAGTCAGGATTCAGTTTTTAAAAAAAGACAGGATGACAACTTTCAAATAATGATATGAAGTCATCCAGCCCCTTTAAATACCACACTTTTTCCAACAAAGGCTCAAGATTGTTTCTCAGATGTACCTTATGGCCGTAATTCCTACTGCCTCAAAAACTGTGTCATTGCTGACAACACTTGTCCTACTGCGTTGCTGTGAATCCGATGCCAAATTAGTTGGCCTTAGTCCCGTTTAAATAGTGTTCAAGTGAACTCAGGGGTGCATAGCTGAAAAGATGAGGTCATGTGATGTGGTGAAGAGTTTCATGTCTTCAGTCATAATGTTGTATATAAAATGTGACTAGTGCTGTAATGTAGGTGTCAGGACAACCTCCAAGTAAAACTAGGGCTGTTGTGTTAATGTTGAGTAAGGTTATCATCCTCTCCACAGGAAACACTTTAAAGATGGAGTTGTTTCCATCCTGGTGTGTTGTCCTCTCATCTCTGTTTGGACTGCAGTCAGATGTCACTTCAGTCTGCACTGATGTTTGTTGTTGGATCTCGAGCCTGCCCATCCTCAGGCCTTCTTGTTCTCGGCCAAAGACCACCTGTGGTTGATGCGGTGTATCAGTCACTTCACAGAGGACATGCACTTTTCCCATTGCCCTGTACCATCACGTTTTGCTTCCCTACAGACATCACACAGTGCTACAGGAGACCTGCAGGATGTGAGCAGTTGTATTGCTCTTGTGGATGTTGGCAATACAAGCAAGAGCAAGGTACTGACACTCTGGAATCTTTCATCTTTCCTCAAGTACAAATACTATGGCAGCAAGCCCAGCTTTGGCTAGTCAGAGGACAGTGTGGATCACTTCAAAGCTCAACTGAAGTGGAGGTACCTGTCTCACCTGAGGAAGAGATACAATTTGCCTATGATGTCAGAAGACACACAAGACGTGCTCGGAGGCACCTTTGGTTTTCTCTGCCTCAAATGGTATTTAGCCACAGGGAAAGACAGTGAGAAAGCTGCCATTCCTTCCTTGTCCTCAGCTGCTTTACATATTTTCTTTTCCCATGGCCTGCTTTAGGAAGGAAGCGGAGTTCCTTACACATCACTGAAAATAACTAACTTCTGGTGTGGGAGGGAAAGGCTTGTTTTGTGTGGTTGTTCTTAACCTGTTTCTCTTCTCCCCTTAAGAAAGTTGAGGTTGGAAGGGACCTTTAAGATCATCAAGTTACTGAATACCAGTACAGAAGGGAATGTTGGTACTGGCTGGGAAGGCACAGGAACCAGGCCTGATAACCAAAAATGTCCAGAAGTTATGGGCAGAAGGCAGCCTGGAAACAGGCAAGGATCAAGGTCGTTGCCTCCTCACATAGGACATGCTGCTGCCTTTTCCAAAGCTCTTTCCTTAAAGTGAAATGAGCCACTTGGAAGCACTCCATAAGCTCTTGGTTGCACTGGGCTGTGTGTTTGTCATGTCACACCCTAGGTGAAGCACTGATTCACTGAGTTCTTGCAGTGTTCGGTTGGGTGTTACCATCTCAGGGTGGCTTCATTTAGAGCTGACCTCCTCGGAGCTGCAGTCATGGCAAGAGCATCTTGCATTTAAGCCACCGGTTTTCATTCTAGCATCTCAACACATTCGGCATTGTTTGGATGAGCTTGATGGACCTTGCAGAGCTGGTGAAATAGCCACAGGATATCACCAAAAATCTGTACCAAAAATCACAGAAGGAGGCTCAGAAGACCAAAGCACCTTTGTGCAGAGGTACCCCACATGTGCCCTTGAGTTTCACTCTCTGCGTTCGGAGATCTTACAGTGGTGTTTGGCTCTAACCTTGGACTGTTTTTATCCAAAGCACTTCAGGGTTCTCTGCAAACAATTTGCATCAATCAAACTGTTCTACTTAGGTGCTACTTTATTTGATACTGCATGTCCGCTGTATCCCTTAATGTAGGTGAAAGAGGTATTAGGCACTTTTTTCCCTCAGGCACTGTTTGTTCTCAAGTGTCTTGTTAGCACCGTTGCGTGCTTCAAGTGCTCTATCCAGTGCTGGGCCTCCCAAGACAAGACAGGCAGAGACTGACTGGAAGGGAAGGACCACCAAGATGGGGAAGGGACTGGAGCATCTCTCTGGTGAGAAGGGGCTGAGAGAGATGGGACTGTTCAGCCTGGACAAGAGAAGGCTTGGGGGATCTTCTCCATATACGTAAATATCTGAAGGGACGGTGCAAAGAAGATGGAGCCTGGCTCTTCTCAGTGGTGCACAGGGTCCATCCGGCTCAGGGTGGCCTTCCTTCAGCAGTGGCTTGGACCAGACAACCTCCAGAGGTCCCTGCCAACCCCAACTGCTCTGTGAGTGTGTGATGCTGGCACAACAACCAACAACAACAGGGACTGCCTAAAGGGGCCGGGCATTGAGGTGGCCCTTTCTGTCCTTCCCCAGCACTCCAGGAGAGCAAGGAGGCAGGCTGTTTGCAAGAGGCTTTCTGGTACCTGGAGGAAGATCCAACCTTCACAGAGCTTTTAGCAAAATCCCTGCTTGGCCCAGCATCTGGCAAAGCTCTGGCCCTCGCCCACCATGCCGGCAACAAGATGGGAGTGGGCTCGTGTGCAGCTCGTGTCGCAGCTCACAACATCTGTCTGCTTAACCTGAGACGCTAGGTGCCTCCGGCACCGGGACATGTTCCTGTGTTTCATAGTACATCCCCATCAATATTGCAGGGCACCATGCTGCTGCCAATGTAATCCGCTCTGGAGCTGCTGCTGTATTGCAGGGTGGCATCAGGTCATCCACCCACGAGAGCTGCTCTGTGCCAGGCATCAGCCCACACCAGGGCCTGGGAGGGATTAAGAGGCTGAATCTGTAATGGATCCTCGCCGGGTGATCGGTGTTTAAAGGCTTTAATCTGCTGCTTCTTGATTCTATTCCAGCCCCTTGATGGAATTTCTCACGTGTAACCGAGCCCCACTAACCCATCCTGGACATGTATAATGGATGGCGGTGGAGGGAAGGAACACAAATGTGGCTGGATATCGGTAACAGATGTCCGGGCAGCGGTGCGGCAGGTGCGTCTGCCAAGGATCCCCCACTGTCAGTACCTGTCCGATGTGCCAACCAGTGCAAAACCCTTCCTCTGTCCCCAGAATCTGGCCTGGCTGTGTGCGGGGGCAGGTGCCGTGACCAGAGCTGACCATTCTCCACTGGCCTGAGGTGTGGGACAAGGCTTGGAGCCAAGCCACAGAGCCGCTATTTCCAGGACCGGCGCTGGTGCCACCCACTGAGCCCCAGCGCTGCCACTCGATGCCCCTGTCAAATATTAATGTGATGCTCATTGCACTCTCTGCCCTGCCCAGTGCTTGCAGTCCTGGCCCCTGCACACTCCAGGGGCTGTCCGACCCTCCAGCCTTCCCCTCCC
>VZSZ01003217.1:486044-506187 GCA_013398815.1 Ibidorhyncha struthersii | reverse complement strand
GTTCTCTGCCGGGTAGATACCATGGCTTAACTGACCAAGATATACGAGATTCGGGGTTCTCATTCATTAAAAAGAAGGCCAACCTAAATTTCAGGCAATAAGATAGAAAACTCATGGTAGGTAAAAGGGTGTGTGCCTAGGTGGGTGGGTTTGAAAAAGCGAGGAAACCAGAAGGACACAATAAAGGGAGAGAATCTTATTTCTCTGAAGTTGAAAATGCAAACACTTCTCTCAGCAACTGAATCAGGTGGCATTTTGAGGAGCAAACCCAGACCTAGACCACCCTAACATCAAAAATGTTTCAAAATTAATTCATGGGATACAAAGGGGTACATTTTCAATACAGGAAGACAGGTGTACCGCTTTAATTTAAATTCTCTGCCCCCCCCCCAGTGAAAAGCATGTATATCCTTTGTATGCAGAGTCTAAGTACCTGACTGACAAACAAAAGGTGTTAGATTTGCAGATAGTACTCTTTGCCAAATATTCAATATTGGGGCAAGAACCTGGAAAGTCTGTTAAGAATAAAAAACTGAATACAAAATAAATTAATTTAAACAAAAATAAAACCAAATAGTGATTTCCATCTTTTCTGTAGCCAAACCCGATTTGAGGAAATTGGCTGTGCTTCGCTGAATTCAGTTCCTTAGCTCTCTCCCTTGACCCTTTGCGCACTATTCTACCCTTATAACACAGAATTTGGGTCCCTGCAGAAAACACCTGCAGTGTCTGACTTGCTGCCTCCAGAGTGGGACACCAAGTGAGGTGTCTGATGCCTTCTATGTGGCAGGACCTCAGTGCCACACAACATAACCAAAACAGCTGCAGCTCCCACCAGTCAGTTCCTGCAACACAGTGAGCATAGCATCAAGTCGTCAGACTTGCCTGGTCCTGTTTTCCAGGTTGCAGGATGGTATTTCCACTTATTCTGAATCCACAGTCTGAAAACATATGTTCTGCTTTGAATTCCTTAATTGACCAGGCCTTACACTGCCCTTAGAGCATGAAAGTGTTCTCAGAGGTACTACACTTAATGCTCTTCCCATTTCAGAAAACAGTTCAGAGGTTAGCACTCATAATGCCAAGGTTACATGTTTGAGTCATGTATGGACCAATTTGTGGCTGTTTTCCATCACTTCTGTCTAGACACGTGGCAAAATCCTGGAAGTGGAGAGAGGCCTCTCTCTTCAGGGGTAATTTCTACAAGTCCCTCTCTACTAGAAAGTCCACTTGCTTAGAAAAGCTCTATTAGCGAATCACAAAAGTTAAATCAGTGCTGGTTTTAAAAGAATAAGATTACTGTTACATTTTATAGACAGTTCAGTGCAGCAGCCATGTGTTTGACATCTTTCGAGACCATCTGCTGGGACTGTTGCAGGAAGAATAAATAATTTGTAAACCATTTATTGGCCTGGGGGACTGAGCTGCACTGGGTGGGCATCAGGTGTCTGAAACAGTGCAGCTATGCTACTCTTGTGGTCCTTTCAGTAAATCCTAGGCTTTTTGACAGCTTCTGGAGCCAGAAGGGTACAGGATTGTCTCAGTAGCATCATCCATTGATCAGTGGAAATGAGCCTTCAGCCACAGGACCAATCTGACTCAGCTTGGGAGACCCACGAGAACCTCAGCTGTTCAGCAATTAATTTCAGTTGCAGGAAGTTGATATTAAATGTCTAGTTCCTATCAAACAACTCATCTGAAAGGAAATCCACACAGACACGTTCTGCGGAAAGGTTGAAGCTGTCAGAGTTCAAGAAGAAGATAAGTAATGACATCAAATCCAATCAAGCTGATCACTGTGAGTATTATACCACTTTCACATGTCTAAAAAGCTTTTTCTTGACATATTGAAGAAGTGACAAAAAAAATGTGTTTTCTTAGTCAATACAGGAAACCTTTATGGCTCTCCAGCAAGAACCTTTGATACCTCGCTCTTTAGTGGAATGGGCTGCTGAAGAAAGCTTTCTTTTGATTTAGGAAGATCCCCAAAGTGCTACAATCTTAACAGGAGGTAAAGAATGTCTACAGAACCTGCTACAGTTAACATGAAAGCCAGAGAAAGCTTTCCAAAAAGTCGCTATGGTTAAGGATGTCACAAGACTGCCACTTTATACATTGAGTTTGAGATCACAAACTGTATCTGGAATAACAGTTAGGGACACCTTGGCTAAGCNACATTCCTTTATGGAGCTGAGCTCAGAAACTGTCAAGATTCGTAAGCAAAATCTGTAGCTATCGCTAGAAAAAAAAATGCTTAAGAGATATTTTGTTTTACTAATGTGCCTCGTCAGTTAATCATTTCATGGACTACTACTGCCATCGTGTGTTGATAAATAGTAACACTTGATATTATACCAAAACCAAACATTAAGGGTAGATGTGACTTTGTTTATGTTTGGTAAGCGTAATCCTATGCACATTTTTTTTCCTTTCATCTTTAACAAAAGCTGAAGGAATGAGAAACTCTTTCAAGAGAAAAACAAAAGAACATTGTGTGGATGCTGTTGGTTTTATAAATCAGTCTAGAAAATAAAAAAAGGAAAAAATCCTTTTTGTATAGAATATTGTAAACAAATATTTCATATTTAATAAACATTGATTAACGCCTATTTAAATACAGAGACTAGAAATGCCATTGGAACAACCTGTTTCTCAGGGAGTAATACCATGCAGATGCTTTAATCACTACGTATGAAAATTCAGAGTCCTTCACAACATCTCTCAGCATAAGATGGACACAGATTAAACATCATCTGACAGTATCAGTGAATGGAGACAGGGGCTAAATCAATAAATCCCTACTTCTTCCTAGCTACACAAGGGTTGTGAACATCCACAGAGACAAACACAGTCACAAAGAAAACCCACCCTTATCTTTATGTGGTTAGAACGAGGACACACCACCTGGTTTTCCATAAATAAGTGCATAACACCTGTCTTCAACCTAGCTGTCTTTTACAAAGCTTTTTCTGTCACCATAGCAGACAAATGTGTTTGTTCATTTATTTATTCTGTACCCCAGGAAGCCAACAAAAGGGACACTACAAATAGCACCTGGTGTGATGTAAATATAGTATGTATAGAAAATGAAGCCTGAGATAGGCCTGCTTTCCATCTTGCTGCCTTTCACAATAAAAGGACAGGAATTAATTTCAACAGGTGCTATAAAGAACTGGGTGCAGGATTTTGAGTCAGGAGAACACGAAGGGTTTTTTGGTAGTGCTGACTTTCTGTTTGAGCTTGTGAAAGTTATTTAGTCCCTCTCCATCTTCCTCCAACGCATGGCCAGAATAACATTCACTCACTTTTACGAGGTGTTTTAAGGCAAGCAAAAATTAAGACTGACTAACAATAAAGCTAGACCTGGTCTGGGGCCTGGGCTTATGTAGGAGGGAGGCGCAGATGCTCCCTGTGCCCCCATCTGACTGAGGTTGAGGTCACAAAGGCTGGTGCCCTTGTCACCGCCATCACCTTTATGTCACAAACATGCCCTGCTGGTTCCACCAGGCAGGGTGGCAAGGCAGTGTGTCACTTTGCCCCCAGGCCACCCCAGGTGAACACCTTCCTTGGGACAGCAGAGTCTCAGCACGAGGTGGGCAGGTTACAAGGCTCCCTCCCAAGCCTCGCAGCTGAAAATGCGCCATGGGCACAGGTATGCTGCACTCGTTGCAGAGCTAGACCCCAGCAGAAGAGAAGACCACGCCCGGCATAGACCACCCAGACATGCCACACCACTGGCTGCAGTCAATCCTGGGCAGCACAGGGAGGTATGGCAGGGTGAAGGCCATGGCAACAGGCAAAGACATCAGCAGCAGGCGCGGGTGAACAACATGTCCCGCTTCCTTCGGTGGCACAACAGGGGTGGCAGGTGCAGAAGACGGCAGAAGCGACAGCAGCACAGGAGAAAACGGTATTTTAAGAGACACTACAAGTTAAGGAAACAAGAGAAAGAGAAACACCTCATGAAGCAGTGCCCTTGTGCATCTTCCTCAAATGGCTGCAGGAGGCAGCGTTGCCAGCACAGCTTTCGAGTGCATGGATCACAGCATGAGCAGCCTGGGAAGGCACGCTGGCAGGGTCACTACTGGAGGAGCAACCTCCACCACCACCAACAACAACGCACCAAGCCCCTCCACCAAGACCAGGAGGGTGAGCAAAGCAGCGGTGGCCAAGAGGAAGTGTTGTTCTGGAACACGAAGCAGTATGTCCGGGCCAGGACCTTGCGCCTGCTGACGGCGATGCTGGAAGAGGCAAGCACGCCCCTCCGCCCCATGAACATGGCAGGATGCTGCCTGAGAGGGATGCGTGCGCCCCACAACACCAGTCAGTACATCATGGACCAGCATGAATACCCGTGGAGAAACGAGGAGGAAGCAGCAGCTGCAATGTCTGGAGGAAGCAGTAACTACAGCGCTGCGGGTGAGGACTTCCCTCTCATGGTCCCTCTCCCTTCCACAGCCCAGGAGAATGAAGGCACATCTACAGAAGAGGAAGAGGAGGAGAGCACACAGCCTGCCTGGCAAGGCTGAAAGTGCCAAGATGATATCTACCATGAAAACTAAAGTGGAGTGACAGCACAAGGAAAGCATCTGACTTATAAAATAATCAACTATTAAGTGCAGGCAAACTCTTGACATTCACTCCCTAAATAAATATATACCTGAACTTCTAACCCTGCTGCCTACTGCCTAGTGATTCATAGACACTGAGATAGGGCTGGCAGAATAAAAACCAGAAAAACAAAATGGTTAGCATTGCATGTGCCAAAGTAGGCAAAACCGTAACCCCAGAAATTTATCTTTTAGAGACCCCATGTTCCCCTTGGGTACATATGTCCCATTCAGGAAAGCTTTTAAATACATTATGGTGTTCTACTGAAAATAGAAGGCCTTACTACATGATTAAAACAAAACAAAACAAAAAAAAACCCAACATATATTTAAGCACACATTAGAATGGAGGGGTTTTTTGGACATTAGAAAAACAAAGCGTGTTTGTTAGAGAAATGTATTTTCTGATATAAACAGACACTAAAAGCTGCTTATCCATGGCTAGAGTGTGTATTTGCATATATGTATACATTGCATAATATAAGCAAAATAAATGCAGCTCCAAAATAAGAGAAAAAGACCAAAAATCCCATTTGGGGCACAGCAGTCAACTCGCAGACCGTGCACTTTGACCCATCATGAATGTTCATATCATTGTCCTTTTATGAAAGAGCAAGAAGAGAACAAGGCTTGGTGATATGCCCTAGCTTTACTTTTTAAGATTACTGAAACTATAGCCATGGAAACCATCACACATATATTAGTACTTCCATCTCAAGGTGAAGGAATCATATATGCCTACGAGCCATCATAACAGAAAAGTAGTAGTGAAAAACTCTTGGTCTGAGCGGCTGCTTAAGAGAGAATGATGCTGATGTAGGCTAGCGATTTAAAAGGGGGAGAAGGAAAAATGGAGTTAGTGGGAAAAGCTGTGCCTCTGACCTTTATATTAGGGGCAGACCAAGTCAGAATAAGCTGACATGAGCCTTTTCTAACTTTCGTCTAAGTTGAGACAAGGTCTAAAACTCAGCTCATTGTAGAAGTATTAAACTTTCCATGTTTCTAGTGAAACAACCCACTAAAAACAAAAAGATAAATAAAATCAATATTAAATACAATTTTGCTATAGGTATCAATATACTTCCTGTGTAAAACAACTATGTATAATTATATAGTTGTATATATAAATATACACATTTAAGTTTGTCAAATACCTTATGTAGAATTAAGTGGCCATAGTGGATCTATTTTTTCCCTTTGGGTTCTTTTCTCCAACTAACTGTTTAAAAATCCCAAATACTCTTACTGAAATTCATCTTTAAATCTCATAATGCTTTAATACTTTTTGCTCTTCCTCCTTCACATTCTGCTTCAATGCTAGTTAATAGAAACCCTCTCAAAATGTTAGAACTTGAACATATAGCAGTCTGCAAATCTCTTATTTGGCAGAAATCCTAATTTTTAGCTCCCATATCTTGACATAACCCATGAGACGATATAATAGACTTTAATGGAATAGGCTGGTGTAGAGAGAGTGACATTAAAGCAAGAAGGAAAGGTATGATATGCCATAAACTAACTAGCAGAAACTGCTACTTCATATTAGACTTCTCAAACCCTTACTTAATTGAAAAACAGGTTACTAAATTTGTTCCTAAATCAGTGTAATTTTCAATCTTTTTAGTGCCTGTAAGAATGATTTGAAACTTTGTTAATCATGAAGAAAATAATCTGAATACATGTAAGGTTTATAGCCTCATTACAATATCCCCTTTTGGTATATTTCTGCCTTTGAAAGGCAATAAATCTCGATAAACCCTTTAGGCTTATCGAAAGGGATATAGATAGGTTGGAGAATTGAGCTATGATGAGATGAAATTCAACAGGTCAAAATGCCAGGTTCTGCACCTAGGCACCTAGGACAGAGTAATGCTGGGCACAAATATAAACTGGGAGAGGAGTGGCTGGAAAGCAGCCCTGCAGAAAGGGATCTGTGGGTGCTGGTCGACAGTGGGCTCACTGTGAGCCAGCAGTGTGCCCTGGCAGCCAAGAGGGCAAACCGCATCCCGGGGTGCATCAAACACATCATAACCAGACAGTCAAAAGACGTGATTATCCTGCTGTATTCAGTGTTGGTGTGACCTCACCTTGAGTACTGTGTGCAGTTCTGGGGCCCACAAATTTAGAAGGATGTGAAGGTCCTTGAATGCGTCCAGAGTAGGGCAACAAAGCTGGTGAAAGGGCTGGAAGGAATGTCCTATGAGGAGCGGCTAAGGACTTTGGGCTTGTCTAGTTTGGAGAAAAGGAAGCTGAGGGGCAACCTCATTGCTCTCTACAGCTCCCTGAGGAGGGGAAGTGGAGAGGGAGATGCTGATCCCTTCTCCCTGGTGTCCAGTGGGAATGGTTCAAAGCTGTGCTGGGAGAGGTTCAGACTCGATATTAAGAAGCATTTATTTACTGAGAGAGTGGTCAAACACTTCCTAGAGCCTGTTCTATGCCCTGTCAGTGTTTAAGAGGCATTTGGACAATGACCTTAACAACATGCTTTAACTTTTGGTCAGCTCTGAAGTGATCAGGCAGTTGGAACAGATAATCACTGTAGGCCTCTTCCAATTGCTTTGGTTCAGTTTGGTTCAGTTTGGTTTGGTTCAGTTTGGTTCCACTCCACTCCACTCCACTCCACTCCACTCCACTCCACTCTACTCTACTCTACTCAATTCTATATTATTCTATTCTGTTCAAGGTTGGAAGGTTAAAAAGAACTGGAGTGTCACAGGAACACAAAAGAGAGTTTCCCCAAAGAATTTCAAATTTGGTTCTCAAGTATTTCACATCCTCATTCAGAATGTTTCTATTCAAATCTTCTTCTTTGTTTTTATATTATAAGATTAAGATAAAAATCCTTTTTTTTTTCCTTTATGGATAAGGAGAGATTTGTCTGATTATTTTTTAAGTGACTTTCCCTATCAAGATGATTTCTAAGACTTCCTGAGATTAGAAGAGGATTTCTTTTTTTCTTCTTTCTTCCTCTTAATTAACTTTTAGTTGTATGTAAGAGTGACTCCGTCTGGAGAAATACTTTGACAGAATTACAGATGACATGATGCATTAACTCAAAAACTGACATTTTGGTCAAACTGAGTATTCTATTAACCCAATCTGTACTGGGTAAATTGATACAAATTTCAGTTCCAATGCGCTGAAAAATATCTGGTTTATAAAAAATGATAGAAATAGAACTGCTCATTCCAACAACAGAAAAGAGAAATCTATAGATTTTGATGTGTAAGAAGGTATCATAGCTGATATGAAGTTTGAAGCAAGAGTATTAGCTGCTGGTTTCTGTTAAAAAGAGTAGTGATGTAGCACAATGCTGACTTTATTACTTATTAGATCTTCACTGGCTTCATTTTGGAAAGTAACAGGAAATTCAGACTTCCATGTGTTATACTGGTATTTTTTGTATTTTTGTTTGATTTTTTAATTGTTTTTCTACTTACACAGACCTGTAGTATTACATGATCACAGTCTAGTAAACAGTTCGTAATGTTATCATAAAACAGTGGAACTGACATTGCAAGCAATATGAATTAGTATTCAAAATTCAGGAAAAAAGTAAATTTGGTGTCTTTACTTAATAATTCTTTGTTCATTGAAATAACAGTGCCCTATGAAGCTGGAATTACTCATTCCTTTCTCTATTTTGTTATTATACTAGAATAGAAGAGAATGCAAACCACCACCACAGTTAATACAAAATATTTTTAATTTTGCTGCATAATTGAACTAGTTTGAATTTATTACAGTGTATTCTCCCCATTCACAATCTACAGGTTGTGTGTCATCTTTTTGACTTCAGTGATGGACCAATGACATTGTATTGCTTAGGTGTTGCCATGCAGGAGATATTGTTTTAAAAGATCCTGACTATGAGCTCAGTTATAAAGTTGAAATGCCTTTCTTCAGAATTACTTCTGCCATTTTTTCATATTAAAAAAAATAATCTTTCAGAGGTGCTTGTAATCCGGCAATAAAACTTTCTAAAGCCTAAATTCTGAATATCTGATTGTTTCATCTGTTTCGTCTGCTTTTGTGATATAATTGGGAAAAGCAGCTCTGTGGTACTGCTCAATAATATAGCAAAGCATGGTTTAAATATTGAATTTCTGTCTAAAATGCCTCTAGGGAAAAAAGCTTATTGCATTTTTGACAGTTTCATCTTCTGACAAAAGAAACTACATTTGTTAGGTGAGTGCTGTCTGTGAATATCATTTTATCTTAAGAGTACAAGGAAAATTTTTGTTTTGTTTTGCTGTGGGTAAAAGAAAGAAAAAAAGTTAGGAAATGAAGATGTTCTTACAACAGTATAGAGTCTGGGAAAATTCTGCTAAAGGGATTATCTATTATAGTGTCCCAAGAGGGTATGAGCCAGACATAGGGAACTCACAGTGAAAAGCGGTAGCTGAGAGAAAATATTGACTTCTTATTTTCCTCTTTTTTTTTTTATGTGAGCTAATACAGCAAAATAGTTTGCTCTGACGTGCTCTCACAAGTAAAAGACTGAAACAATGCTAACTTTATGGCAATATTTTGAATTGATCTTGTTTATCAAACTACCTTTTATATTTAAGATAGCTTCTCCAGACAAACAGTATTTAATATTTTCAAGCTGAGATGTAAATACTTTCAAATATGTGGCACATCAACAGAATGAGAATGTGAATTATTTATGTATAAGGATAACATTTCTTAAGCCTCCCAAATAAGATTTCTCAATGCCTCCCAAAATGCACACTTCCTAAAACACGAATTTCTTGTGAACTGTGTCTGAGTAAGTACTTCTAAAGACAGCTGAAGGTACATAAAGATCAGCTTGGTGTTAACATTTACATTAAAAAGCTCATTACATAAAAATCTAAATCACTAATATTTTTACTGTACATAATTAAATGTATACACAATTTGATATATGAGGCCAACAGGGTATTGCTATGAATGCCATTAATGGCACTCCACAGACCTGCCAATATCTCTTTATTGTACATTATTGAAGCAGCAAGGCTATTTTTACTATTTCTTATTTCCTGAGAGTGGTGCTGAAAAACAAAGTCCTATTCTTCATTTACTGAATGTGACATTGACAGAACTACTTATCACCTTCTGCTCCTTCTCGCTGGGAGTGCATCGTACAAGCAGCACAGCAAGGTGGCCTCTTTTCCTTTCCATGGTCTCATGTGCCAGAGACGACAGATCAGACTGATGGGTGTTTCATTTTAGGTATTACATGCAAACAGTGACCAAAAATAAGATGAGAACAACCTTGCAGCCACTAGTTTAGCTTATTACCTTGAGAGGTAAGTCGTCTGGATTTCTAGCTGTGCTCCAGCTTGCAATTTATGTTACTACAAAGTTGTACAGTCAAGAGAATGGATTAAGGAAGAAAGAATGGACACTTAGGTCTCCTGAATCCTAAGTAAGCATTAAAATCACTGAGCTATTAAATGGTGAGGGAACGGTATCGTCCCCACCTACAGAGCAACTTTGGGATTCTCTTTGATTCTTTGTAGTGCAATCATCTTAGAAATTGACCACACACTGTCTCTAGGACAGTGTTGGTAACAAATATATTGATATGAAACAGCTATGACCACACAGGTTATTGACAGGTTCAGAGCAATAGTTTGCTAACTCTTGGGTAAGGCTACTACATCACCAGGGATAATTCAGCTAAGCACCATGTCTCCTTCACAGTTTATTCTACAGGTCTGATATCACAGTGACTCCTGAAGTCTTGCTGCTGTTGGACTGATCTCTTGAACCAATATCTTGTCACACTGAGACAAGTGAATCACTCCATGTTGGGTGTAAGGATGGGTGCTTGAAGGACCCTCCAGGTCCCTTGAGAAAGCTGCTAAAGAAAGTGGAACAGGACTATTTAGAGAGCCTTTTAAAAAGAAGCTCTGGGATGCACCCATCCTTATTCCACTTTCACATTACTCTGATACAAAAAAGCTACTGAGAGAAAGTCAGACTAAGCTAGGTCTGGAGACATGTATCTGATGGAGAGAGTCCAGTGAAGGGCCAGAAAGATAGTTAAGGGATTGGAACATTTGACATGGGGTGAGTTGCTGAGAGAGCTGGGACTGCTCAGCCTGGAGAAGAGAAAGCTCAGCAGGATCTTATGAATGTGTAGAAATACCTAATGAGGGCAGTAAAGAAAGTAGAACCAGACTCTTCACAGCGGTGCCCAATGAAGGGACAAGAAGCAACTGGCACAAATTGAAATGCAAGTAATTCCATTTAAATACAAGAAATGCTGTCCACCTCAGTGAGGGTGGTCAAACACTGAGACCAATTGCCCAGAAAGGCTGTGGAGTATCCCTCTCTGGATCTTCAATACTGGACTGGGTACAGTCCTAGGCAACCTGTTCTAGCAGACCTTGTTCTGAGCAGGAGGGTTTGACTCAGCAGTCTCCAAAGGGACTTCCCAACCTCAGCCATTGTGTGATTCTGTAAGCACTTTGCCTTGGCTGTGTTTTTCTCCTTTGGCAACGCAAAGTAGTTGTTAATCACTACTCTAATAAACTGAATTCTACTGAAAACACAGCTCCACACCATTAATGACTGCATAATAGTGCTCCTTTGCATTTACCTTCCTAGTGATCATGAATGAACTTTTTGAAAAGCACTAAAAATCCTGCAGGAATTATAGTTTAAATGGGAGGTGTGGCTTAGAATATACATCTGAAATGTAAACATTAAATAGTACTTGTAATTATTTCCAAATTATGCCACATAAATTTAAGAAATTGCAGGGTTAAGTATATGCTTAAAAGAAATAAAAAAAAGTAATAATTTTTTTTTGCAAATGAGACATCCACATGATTTATACTCTATTATGTATTGATATCATTACAAAAATACAAAAACGTAACATCCTTCAAAATCCATGAAGTCTAATCTGGGACTGCGAAGTGCTAGGCTGATTATCATTCTGTGTTGACTGCTGTTATTGATACACCAGAATAGAGATTTGGGCACCTTGTTTAGACAGATGTTTAGGAGACGAGCATACAGCATTTGAAAATGATATAGTTGTTTACAAAGACTGCAATTAAATTACTTTCTGATCCCAGCCTTCCCCATCCAGGAACTCTTAATTCACAGTAAGCATTTTCTCTAAAGCCAGCTGTCTTCCAGTCTCCCATTTCTCATTTAGACCCCTTCCTCAGTCTTCTCCTCTAATATTCCCAGACAGAGCAGCTGAGTGTTTTCCCTGTTCCCACCTCACCTCCACCATAAACCTTCATCTATACTAGAAAACTAAAATGCTTAAGGGACTGCTGTGCAGCTCTCCGTACCATTAACGTGGAGTCTGGCATCATTTTGGCCTGAATGCATGCCCTGGTTTCAGATGGGAAAGAGTTCATTTTCTTTCTAGTGATTGCTGTGAAAGGCACGTCAGTAATAGCTATTGTTTTTAGCTGTTGCTAAGTGATATTTACACTATTCAAGGACGTTTTTCAACTTCCCATAGAAGAATAGACAGAAGGATGGAATGGCCAATGAAATATCCCATACCATAGATGTCATGCTCAGTATATAAATAGGGGTTAGCCAGGGGGTGGCATCCACGATCACTGCTCAGGACAGTGCGAGTTCTCTGGGTGGTGAGAGTAACCTGTGTCATTATTATTGTCATTATTATTGTTATTATTATTGTTATTTTTTGTTTTCTGTTATTGTTTCTATTAAACTATCTTTATCTCAACATAGGCTTTTTTTTCTCCCTTTCCCCTCCTGTTTTTTTTCCTCCTCCTGCACCCCCCCCCCCTCCTTCTTGGGGAGGAAAAAGTGGGGGTGAGCAAGCAGCTGTGTGGCTCTAGTTGCCGGCTGGGGTTAAACCATGACCATGTACTAGTGCTCTTCCAGGCGTCAGCATGTGCTGGAGACCACTCAAAGCCAGCAGTCCGGATATGGCCATCCTCTTTTGGGTGGGAAGGCATTTGAGCTATATAGAAATAAGCTATGCTGTGTCCTTGTGCTTGGTTTCAAGGCCAGAGAAGCCCTTTTATCTACTAATACAGATGCAGCTTCAGAGTCTTTGTTCCAATCTGTATATCCTTCCTTACCTTGTTTGATCCATCTTTTCTCCCATCTAGGTTCAAATTAAATATTTTCTCCTTCTACATCACTTGGTAGAAGCACAAGCTCACACAGAACAAGAGCAAACTTCCTGCTCTGCATTTAGACCCCATCCCCAATTCAGCCTGTAAAAGATCAGAGCTGCCCAAATCCCTTTGAACCTCTTCCAGCCCCACGCTGGAATACCTGCTGGTATGTGGGTGCCCACATGGATATCACAGGTGTGCTCAGAGCAGGTGAGATCTTCATGCAGTCAAACTGCAAAACCTTTGCAGCCATAACTAAACTGCACTTTCTTTAAAGATTCATAAATGGAAGAAAAAATGAGTGATTTTTTTTCTTTGTTTCATTCACAACAGAAGAGGTATGCCCTAAACCAAAGGCCATTCTTCAGTTCAGCATCGAGTTCCTGCTCTAAAGTACAGGAGGTTGAAAAAGAAGAGCCACAGGCATTTATAACAGGGACACGACACCTTTTCAGAGTCTTGTTCTCAGAAACAGCTAAAATAAATTTGGCTAAAAGTTTCCCAAAAGATAAACCCGAAGAAGGTATCCAGTGTGGAAGATTTCAGTCCCATGCTCAATCTGGCAAAGTTACAAACACCTGAAGATGGGGTATTACAGTGAGAATTACCACTGATAATAGGCAGCGCTTAAAATTACAAACTAGTGTACTACCAACAAAACTTGCACAGGTGTGAAGTAATTGTTTCCCCCAGGAAATTACACCTGAATAAAAACATATTCTGAAGAACACAGCTGTATACCAGATAGAATAAACAACCTTGGTCTGTGCCAAAGTTTTCCTATCTAAACCTGAGATGGAAATCATCCCACCTAACTTTAGATGTCTGCAATGTCAGTTGTCCCCTACGGGGTTTTAAGAACGGGGTCCAGACACAGAAGAAAAGAAAAATGAGCTTCAGCCCTGCAAGTGCAAGGTACGTTCTCCAGGCCACACTGGGCTCAGCTCCATGCCTCATCCACATCACGGCCTGTTTTAGCCATGTGAGCAAAAGGTGATTTCAGAGGCATTCAGGTTGGTGCAACATTTTGGCAGACTAATGCGTGTATTATGGAGATATTAGCAGGCTATCATATTTGCATATCTACTACTTAAGGTGCCCATGGAAAATTTTGGTCATCTAGGTAAGAGCAAGCCATACAGACCCATGGGTTATGACGTTTTTAGTCAGAGGACTGGCCAGGGTGTGATATTTAGCTATGACAAATTTGAGATCCCAGGACTGTACCATTTCTTCTACGATGGGACCAAAACTGTGGCTTAAACTATCTACTTATCTTTTAAAATCCTTTTGAATGTGAAAAATCTGGATGGAAATCTTTAAGCAGTTACGGAGCCAGCACGGTGACGCAACAGGGGAGGGTGCATTCACGAAATTAAATGTGGGTTTTCTTTCGGTTGGGTGGGGTTTTTTTTCTTCTTCTTTTTCTGTACATGAACAAACCTCCCCCTTCCCAGCCCCCTACATTTTGCCATAGCTTTCCGGAAAGAGTTGTGCCGATTCCCGGGCAACGGGGCTGGCGAGCCGCGGCTGCTGGCGAGCGGCGGCGGCTCCGTCCCGTTCCCGGCCGGTGGCGCTGCGCCCGCGGGAATTGCCGGGCGCCGGGCGGGGGCGGCCGCCGTCGGGGAGGCGGAGGCGGCGGTGGGAAAGAGACCGCTCCTGCTGCCAGCTCCGGCAGCACCGCCTCTCGCTGCCTCTTCCTTACAGCTGGGCTGCGGGTCTTCTCCAGCAGCGGCCCAACCCCGGTGCTTTCAGAGCGCTGCAAAATAAGGGGAGCGGGGGCATTTCAGCATTGGCAGTTTAACAGGTGATTTTCCCGAAGTAAGTGGCAGGCCTTTTGCAGAAAGAGGTTTTTGTAGGTTTTTGTCAGCTCCAAGCTTTCATTCCTTGCACTGAAACTCTTCTCTGTTCAGCAGAGCTTTTTTTGCATCAAGTGACGGTAGTCTGAAAGGACCAGATTACGACTTCAAGATATCCTTTCAATTTCCCTGACAAACGACACCTGGGCACTAAGGCGTTACATTATTTGGGCATCGAAGGGACAGTCCTCTTAAGACAAGTCCTAAATAGTTTAATAGCCTTAATAGTTTGGTACTTAAGAGACAAAATAATTCAGGAAAGTATGAATAATGTTCCCACAGCCGTGTAAAACCTGAGTTTTCATCTCCGCTCCGGTCCTGGCATGCTGAATGATGACAAGTGAGTTGCCAAACTACTTTGAACTTTGATTTTTCTACAGGCAAAATAGTGATCTTTTACTTGATGTTACTTGATATCTCAGTGTCTTTAATCCATTCATAAATTGTTTAGAAAGCCCTAGATGCACACTGCAAAAGAAAGTGTCTGTGTATCTTGGGGTCATCCCAGCTCTTACTTGGGGTGGGGAGTATTTTTAACTGTTACTAAGAAGCAAGAACTGAAAAACAGAAGAAAAGCTGGTTTCAGCCCCAACGAAGATTGAGGGTTGGGAGTGGGAGGAGAAAAATTTTAAGGCAGTAAAAATTCCTGGGAAGTGAAAGGCATCAACCCCCTGAATCTTGCTGCTGGTGGGAGTAGTAGAAGTAGTTTTCCATCTGCTCAGCTCCAGCGTGCAGAGCTAGTCAGAGTCCAACAGAGCATTTTCCTGCTTGAAAACAGTTTATCAAAATTGAAACATAATTCAGGGTCACACTGACAAACTGTCATTGTTTCAAAAAAAAAAACCAACCCAATTGTGACAGAGGGGAGATTCTACTAAGAGCAAAAGGGAACATACTTTGGTTTTGTTTCCGAATAATTTTTCATTTTTTCATTTCTGTAAGTGTGAGTTTGGGGAAACTGAATTATCTATACATAGTAAGACCAGGATCAAGTTACATCATGCATCCCAAAAAACTGCTCAAAATGACCATTATATTGCATAGCCCTGTGTTCTAAATATATTACAAAGAGCACATAAAAAACTGCTTTAGAAATGTTTTAGAGACTTAAAAAAGAATTAAAAAAAATCACACACTGATTTTTTAATGTCATTGCTTCTATAGAACATAACTTGGGAGCACAAAACCATAGTGAATATGAAATACAGTGATGATTTTATGCCCATAAGCTGAAAAAAACCCACAGAGATATATTTATAGAGGTGCCTATAGTTGACGTAATATGCCACTGAATTTGGCAAAGCTGCATATAAAAAAAAGCGTTATCATCTTCTCCCTTTTTAGGCTCAGCAAAATACAGGTTAGGGATGTCTCTGCTCTTAAATGTAGAAGAAAACCTACTTATAATCAGTTGTCTGAGGAGACAGAGGCATAATGAAACATAACAGTAAGTTTCAGAAAAAGGGGGTCAGAAAACTTGAGAAATTATGGAAGATTCATGAGGACTTCGTGCACTGGCAGAGTGAAAAAGAAAAACCAACCCTATGTGTTCTCCTCAGAAGTCTTATCTTCATAATTTTGCTTCTTTTGTAGGTAACCAAGCTCACGCAGACTTTTTAAAGGCTAACAAATTGTCCACGTTGCTGTAGATTTCCAGCAGAAGGGAAGGTACAACAAAATTATTCTCCTACTACTATTTCAGTGGCTCCGCTGGGAGGCCCTCTAACCACCTGGGGAACTAAACTGCCTGACTATTTACATCTTATATTTATGTCTTCTCTCCCTGCCCCCACTGCCCAGCCCATGACAGCAGGTAGCTAAGTAGTTTGTTACATAAATTACAATAACCCAAAACACATCAAGTTTAATTCTCAGGCTGTATTAATAAGGATGTAATTTAAATCAGTGGAACACTATCACTTCATACAAGATATACATCTCATCCACGTTATTTAGAATCCAGGGAGATTTATCTTGAACTTGTTTTCACCAATTTTCTCTGCTGCCTCGCCTAATTATCAAAGAGATGTCTTGCCCCTAGAGAGAAAGTAATTTAATATGTTTTTCTAGTTGCTACAGTAGCTGAGTCATAATACATGGTTTGTGAAATTATATCCTTTCTTTGGTGATGGGCAATAAGATGGAGCTGCATGAATTAGTGTATACGTAGGAGAGAGTCAGAGAAGAGATGGATTTTGGCAGGGTAGAGTCTACTTTTAATCCACAGAAGTATCTCTGCTGTAGAAAAGAGGATTAAAATACCCACTGGCAAACTAATGGTTTTGGCAGAACATTTCTCCTGAAAACATGCTCCAGTGTGAATTGTCTCTAAAAAAACCCTCAGATATTATATTAAAATAAAGTAGCTTGAAAGTACTTCATGTGCATTTTTACATTCCTAAGCACGTACTTTGTTAAATCATGTTTTAAAAAACAGGATTTCTTTAACAAGATGGCTAATTAGAATAGACATGTCCAGAAATTATGTAACTTCTGTAATATACTGAAAAGAAAATCTTCAAGGGGCCTTTTTTTTTTTCTTTTTTAGCATTTACTCTTTTAAATAAATGCCTATGCTGATTAAGATAGCTATCTTGGCCAAATAAGCATCCAATTTTTAGATTAATTGACTATAAATCTCTTGATTATTTGCAAAATATTTTATGGCTAAAGTTCATTCATTCAGTGCTCAGAATTAGGGTTTACCGGGGCAGATTTCTGTTTGGATTATCACTTTACAGAGAAAAATTCTTTTTTAAATTAGGATTATGTGATGGATCTCTTTTTACCTCAGGAATAAAAATAACTTTTTTAAAAGTCTTTAAAAAAACAAAAAAAGAAAAGAACATACTAAACAAGATGAGCAGCCTTGTAAAATGTCAGAATAAAGCTAAACGCCTTGGAGAAAGAATTAAGAAAGCAATCAAACAGAAGGCACAACTGAAGAAAGCCCTGTTACTGGAGGGCCTTCTAATGCAGCACATGTTCCTACCAGTCAGCATTTCCTTTGAAAGGCTGGAACACCCTTGTTTGCTTTTTAGTGACAGATTAAGCACAGATGGCAATTCAACAGTCTTGTCTGCGCTTGTTGGCCCAGAGAACGTGACCTGCATCTGTTTTAAGCAACAGACTAATGTGTTTGCTCACGACAGCAGCAGGCATTGCTGAGTAATCCTTGGATTCACACGAGAGCCTCTTTTTCTTGCCTCTGAGACTTTTCCAACATGGAAGAGCAGGTGTTCGTGTGTGCTTGTTCTAGGATGAAAGATGGCTTTCTGGAACACCCCTGAAATTTCTATTTTGACAGATTTTTGTGGAGAACGTGAAAATGAGCACATTATGTTTCAGAGAAAGGTTAGTGGAGTGCTATGCCACAAAAATTTTGTTCTTAGTATGTTAAGGCAGCAGGCCATGATTCAAATGTGCATTTAAAATAAAAACCAAAATATTTCTCACAAATCTAAGAGTATTTACTATATAGATGTGTAACATTTTCTGCAGACCAAGATTTTTTGTGAAGTAAACACAAATCTACATACAGCAAGTTTGTCACCTGTATTCCTACCTCTAAAAAAAGTTCTGAAAACAGCATTTGCCTTCAAGCTAAATCTCAAAGATATGCCGAACTACCACAAATTAAGGTGATATCTATAACGTCCTTGAGCTAGCTAGAGGCAGACCAAAACCTGGTACACTCCCAAACAGAGGATCCCACCTCCATATTGACTCATTGTTCTCTGCTGTTGAAGTTAGGCTGTTCCAAAATCCTAACTGTTTTTTGAAAAGAGCCTGAGAAGTAAACTACCCACTTACACCCTGGAAAATTTCCCGTTGGACACAGCTCTGGGGATATCTCTTTGAGGGCAGATGGTCAGAGGTCTGGCCGATGCCCACTGGGACCCATCTGTACTGCACTTGTGAACATGCTGCCATATGTACGGTAAAGCTGAGACTCCTGTGTAGATGCACATTCTCATGCCTGCACCTCCAGGTATTTCTGAGAGTATGCCTCACAAACTGTTCTGCACTAGAGGCAAATGTTGAAACTGTTCAAAATATCAGGTATTCTCAAAATGTGTTTTTAGTCTTAACAAGAATGTTTGTTTGTTTAAAAAAAAAAAAAAAAACAACCCCAAAACAGGCTAGAAAATTTTCCTTGTTGTGTACATTTCCGCAATGGTGGACAAAACTAAACATAGCTCATTCTTTGTTCATAAAACTGGTAAGACAATTAATGTAGAAAATAAGGATTTTCTGGAAAGAATTCTAAAGTACTACCCCAGAGACTTCAGAAAATGCTGAGATCCTAATGGCCAAACTTGCCTTTGGTTTTTGAAACCTAAAAGAAATCTTCAACTTGTTTGTAACATTGAAACAATTACTACTTAAAAAAAACCAACCCTCTAACGAACAAAAAAAAGCCCAAAACCAAAAACTAAAGCCCATTTTGTTTCAAGACTTTTTGTGCAGTCAAGTTTTGAAGAGTTAAATGGTCAAACGTCATCTTAGTAGGGATTTCTATCTGCTTGTGTCACAAGGCACTTTTTTCCAAAATCAGTTTTAGTCATCCTTTTTCCACCATGACAACATTGCATCAGAGCAGGGTATGACCATGGAATGTAAATTTTGGGGTGTTATGGCAAAGAGGCTGAGGACTGCGTCATGGGAATAAGGAACAACTACACATAATTTAGAGACAATGGCAATATTTTTGGCATCTTTATTGTCACATTACATATTTATCTTTCAAGGAAAAGAAATTTCGTAGCTGTTAGACAATTCAGTTAACATCACCTGCAATTCAATTGTTGACTCTAGTACCCATATAACTTTACTTTTAAAAAATCTGTTCATAAAACTCTTTAAACTGATAAATAGAATTAACCTGAAGTTCAGTCTTCAGAGACTCATAATTTAACAGCTTTTTGCAAACCTTCCAATGCTTTTTACAATATTTTTTCACTACTGCTTCACAAGGACAAGAAGATATAAATTCTACAATTTTAAGGAACTAAGAACAGGAGGATTTGGAGGCAGAATATTAAATCATTTCTTGATATAAAACTCTTGAAGCATGTCCTCACACTTTAATGAATGTCTCAGTACACAATAGTCCTAAATTCAAGATAAGTTTTTTTTTTTTTTGTCAAGTTTCAGCACTAAAAACTTACAGTTTCATGAAAAATCAATAGTTTTTTTCCAGAGATGATAACTGAACCAGGTAATTTTTTTTTTTTTCTGAAATCAAACTCTGGAGCCAAGCAACAAGACCCAATGAAAACCACTAAAGAAAATCCCTGAGCACTTTTNCCGGATATATTTATAAGGAAACAATGTTACATTCATTTTTTAAATGTAACTTGCTCTTCAATAGAGTGTTAGAAAAGTTAAACTATCTGACTATAAGTTTTAAGATCACATCATTAAATAAACTATTTTAAAATAAATACAAGTAAGAGTCACTGAGAGTGTCTGCGTCATCCATATCTTAATGATAATCAGGGGCTTAAAAATTAATTAAGCAATCTTCACCTAATAAATACCATTACTTGTAGCAGTTGGA
>VZSZ01003217.1:318686-486009 GCA_013398815.1 Ibidorhyncha struthersii | reverse complement strand
AGATTTTTTAAGTTTTCTTTTATATAAAAACAAAAATAAAGAACCTATGGGGGTATATGTCAACCTTTTTGCCTTTTAAGCATTGGCCAAATTAATGGGTAGCATTAGAGTGATAGAGATTTTGTGAACTGGAACTACTGTTTGAGTTGGCAAAGCTATTAAAAATTATTTTCCTGCTAATTTAAAGCCTGTATTGCATTCCACTCCATAAAGTTTACTTTACTTTTTCATTACCTTAAAAAGAAGACTGTTATACATTATGTGAAAAATAACACCTTGTTCTAACAAATGATTTTTGCAAGCAATGCCATATATATAACAAAAGTCTGTATCAGGGGTATTCTTAATTAATACAAACTGTCATATCCAATCAAGGCAGTGTCACCAGAAGTATTTATTTTACCTGAGGACATGGATTCCACAGAGGTTTCTGCTTTCAAGTTATTAGTAACCAATACCATAACAATGTCACTGATTAGGTATTAGAGTTTTAACAGACTGATATTTCTCTAACTACCAAACCAAGCTCACTGAAAAAAAAACAGCACTGACCAGAACTACAACCACTGTGCTGTCTTTTTTTTTTTGTTTTCTTTTTTTTTTTAATGAACACAAATAAAATAAATTCTGGTGAAAACCAAGTTGATAGGAACTGATGTATTGACATCACCAACCTCAGAGGAGGCCAGGCCTGCCAAAGCAAAATGCTTTGAAACATCCTCTTTTCTGCACCTCTCCTGTTATTCTTTTCAATCCTGCACTCCTCATCAACCACCATGTTTATAATACAGGAGATATATAAGACAAGCAATAGGTTGTGGGTAATACCTTCCAACCAAATGTCTTGGCTGGCCCCAGTCAACAGCCTTCCCTAAAACAGGATAGATGCCTAAGAAGGCATCTCTGTGGCAGATGTGTCCAGCACCTTCCACCCAGCACCTGCAGACCTGCCCTGCAAGCTTCCTGGTCTGGTCCTCCACTAAGTCTGCCACCATCTGTGATGGTGCTAAATCTCACGGTAGCATGGTATCAGGAGGGTCAGAGTGGGACCTGTGTGTGTTGAGGTGAGGCCATTTATCATCGCCAGAACTCCTACAACTTCCACAGGTCTGTCAGAGTGCCCTGGCACTCAGACAGAAAGACATGTAACCATCTGCAATACGACAACCTCTCCTTGTTCAGGATATCACCACCCTGATGTAGCAGGATCAGGCGCTTGCAGTCACAAAGCAAGAAACCAGATCCCAGGGCTGTGCTATAGCTGGCAATTTGCCACATTTATGGGGCTTCATATTCAGGAGCAGCAGTTAATACACTACTCCCACCTACCTTCTCACATTGTAACCCTTTCCTAAGATGAGATTTATGATAATGCACAGGACCATATAGATGGAACCTTCAATGTCTGGAATTAAGAAACCTAGAAAACGTAGGAGGCAAAAGGAAGACTAGGGGAAATGTGGGCTCATTGCTCAATGAGATGGGAACCTGGTTACACAGGACATGGAAAAGATGGAAGTACTGAATACCTTTTTTGCCTCAGTCTTTAGCAGCAAGACTGGTCTTCAGGAATCCCAGGTTCCAGAGACCAGGGGAATGATTGGAGCAACAAAGACGTACCCTTGGTGGAATAGGATCAGGTTGGGGAATACTTAAGAAAACTGGGCATACGTAAGTCCATGGGCCCTGATAAGATGTATCCACAAGTACTGCAGCTGGCTGATGATTATGAGGCCACTCTCAATAATCTTTAATTGATCGCGGTGGCTGGGAGAAGTACCTGAAGGCTGGAGGAAAGCAAATGTCACCCCCATCTTCAAGAAGGCCAAGAAGTAGGACCCAGGAAACTACAGGCTGGTCAGCCTCACCTCGATTGCTGGAAAAGTAATACTGGAAACTACTTCCAGGCACATTAAGAATGAGAAATCATCAGAAGCTGTCAGCATGGCCTCACCAAGGGGAAGTCATAGGTGAATGAGCAGACAGTGAGGTGGATTGAAAACTGGCTGGGTGGCTGGGCCCAGAGAGTGGTGAACAGTGGCGCAAAGTCTAGTTGGAGGCCAGTGACTAGTGGTGTAGCCCAGGGATCAATACTGGATTCAGTCCTGTTTAACATCTTCATTAACGATCAAGATGATAGGGCAGAGAGTACTCTCAGCAAATTTGCAGACAACAACAAAAAAAAATAAGTTAGGAGTGGCTGATACTCCAGAAGGTTGTGTTGCCATCCAGAGGGACTATGACAAGCTGGAGAACGGGCAGCCAGGAACCTCATGAAGTTCAACAAGGTGCAAAGAGGATGCAGCCAGGCTCTTTTCAGTGGTGCCCAGTGACAGGACCAGATGTAATAGGCACAAACTGAAACACAGGAGTTTCCCTCTGAAGATCAGAAAACACTTTTTTACTTTGATGGGACAAGATGACCTCCAGAGGTCCCTTCCAACCTCAACCATTCTGTTATCCTGATTCTGTGAAAGACATTCTTTGCCATTAGCATTCAGACCTTGCTCAAATTTCTGTGGAGTTGCAAATAGGAAAAATAAATACACTTAAAACATGCAGGAGAGAAAAGACAATCCACGTAGGTAATGCTGACAGATGTCTACACAACACACACAAACTGAAAATGCAGCAAGTTTTAATTACTCCAGTTCAGGAGAACTGAAATAGACATTTGTAAGTATGCTGTCCTTCCAACTAAGTACAACTTGGGAAATAAATTATTAAAAGACTTGGAAAAAAACTCAAAAAAAAATCAAATGAGGAGGGTAGAAAAATAATAAATGTGAGAAATGTTATAAATTAAATTCCTGTAATTACTGGATATCTTAAAAGAAAAATTGACTTCAGAGTTACCCACATTTTAGACATCTTCTCTTCTATTCCTCATCAATTTAGGGCTATAGAGAAATCGGGACTATAGCAATGATATCCTGACTTTGCTGAAGTAATTGGACATTGGATATTTTCGAAGATCTTTCCTTCGAAACTCTGGTCCCTCCCTTTCCTGCTACTCTCTTGACAGTACTGGTCTCTCTGTAGCATTGATCGTCAATTACAGCATTCTTCTACAATATTTAATCTTGTACATCTAGATGGGGTCTCAATATTGCTCTTTTTCTTTACAGAGTATGTGAAAGATTTATTAGTGTGCTTGTTTTGTTGTATCAAAATATGTATCTTCAACCATAGCATATGAACACTCATGATTTTATACATTGCTATAAATTAGATACAGCTTATATGTTTCTCTAGTAACTTTAGAAATAAGCTAAGAGAGTACAAACAGATATTACCAGGCCCTGAAGTGACCAGTTTATAAAGCAAAATTGTTAGAATAAGACCTGTGGTGACTGGGACCAAGTCAGCTAACACTGCTCCAAACACCTCCTGAGTGCTACTCAGGAGTTAGCATCGGCTGAATACCAGTCTTATTATGCAGTTACAAGGATAAGCTGCTTAGAAGGTAAGAGTTCAGTCGTCCAGAGAATGGTCCCAAATACGTTCATCTCATTAGTATAGGTGGACACTAATGTATATATTCTTTTGATCAGCTGTAGCCTGAAAGCCCAATATATAGCCTGAAACGCAGTCTTTCCATCAATATTCAAGTCCTTTGTCAATTACTTTTTTTTTTTTCAGTCACAGAAAAAATTGAAGTAGGCAAATCTCATGACAGCCAAAAATTATTAGATCCAGGCTCACACAGATCCACACAAGAATCCCAAGTAACTTTTTATTTACCCCTCCATAACTGAACCACAGGGTTTTGCACGACTCTCTCATATGATCACTTTCATTTTCAAGGTTAATACCCTAAATAAAACAGCATGGCTAAAATTTAGTTTAAAGATTAAGACACCTAAATTTTATGCTTACACACTGGCGTCTAAACTCTCAGCATAATACAGATCTCTGTAGTGCAATGGCAGCCTACACACCTTGCTCAAGGTAGGTCTGAAAGTCTACTTAAAGATTCCTGCATTAGGTGCTATAATCTACAAATTGAATCTCATTTTCTCCTACATTACCACAAATCTAAAATAAATCCTACAACTAATTTAGTGGTTTTGTTTTGATACTATGGAAATATAACCATTTTTATTTACTGGAGAACATAGCTAAATGAGTCCAGCTGAGCAGCCATTAAAAAGAGCATCTAGGAATGAAAGCTCAAACACAAGCAAAGCTAGAAAGAAAGGTCTTTCCTCTACTTCAATATGGCAATCAGTAGGGACTTTGTCATCTTCCCATTTCAAACTCTAGTTACTTTAGTGTTTTATTTTGGCTTTGATTTCTGTTCAAAGATATTATGTCAACATTTTGGAGCATCACAATTTATCTTCCCGATACAGGTCAAGCCTGACAAAAAAGCAATTGATTCTTGGTTTCATCATTAAAATACTTTCCTCATTTTTCTTGTTACACTGAAGTATTGATCCATAAGATAGATATGGCTTTAAACACATGCTTTAAAAATACAGTGAATATTAGTAGTTCGTTGGTTCCACTATGTCTTCAGAGAGATGTGACCTATCTTTACAGATAGTTCTTGTGATATTGTGCCATAGTTTTTTCTTACTGCACCTGCCTACATTAAAGAATAAAATATCATCTGCCACTGGAACTTGACCCAATGCAGCTTGAAACATCAACCAAAACAACAGCAAGGACTACGACTTGGACTGTACATATATAATGACAGAAAAATACCCATTTTTCTTTGGCAAGATGCTTTCAAATTCTGACAAAATACCAAATAAGGCACATCTGCTAAGAAGTCACAATTAACAAAAAAATGACTGTAAAAGTGTCCATCCAAATAGCTCTTTTTCTGCAATAAGATTCATAAGGCTTTATTAAAGAGACAAATTCTATAATGCTGCCAATAAAAAAAAAAAAAACAAGACAACCCACTAAAAAAGAGGTATATCCCACATACAGACTTGAAGGTCTGACACTGCTGAGGCTGAAGAATGGATGTTAACACAGAATATTATGGAAACTGCTTTTATTACCAAAACAAAATTACCATTGATAATGCTTAATGTGATAAGTATTACGGATGTTATAAAATCTAGTCAGAACAATGGACTACTGTAACGCCATTCTTTTTCTTTAGAACCAGATGCATTCATCTTTGATATGAAGAACTTGCTAAGTACAAGTATATTTTTCCAGACTGACAAGGAAAGGGGTTTAAGATGGTCATTCAGGAGACAACTGAGGGGAAAACAAGCAGCAGCAGTACTTCAGTGTAACTAAATAGGTAAAGTGTCTACACAGAATCATAGAATAGTTTGGACTGTAAGGGACCTTTAAAGGTCATCCAGTCCAACCCTCCTGCAATGAGCAGGGACATCTTCAACTAGATCAGGTTGCTCAGAGCTTCGTCCAACCTGACCTTAAATGTTTCCACGGATGGGGCATCGACCACTTCTCTGGGCAACCTGTTCCAGTGTCCCTGTGCTTTATGGGGAATGCTTGTTGTCATCTTGATATGTATTGTGATTAGAAAGAGGAAAATAACTTAAAGTAGAACTGATAGTTTTCTTCATACATAGACTTATACTTCCCATAAGTCAAACAAAAGGAGGCATTTTCAACTTAGATACTGAGAAGAAAAAACATGACTAGCTTAAGAACTTTGAAAAGCATCTCCTTTATGACCCCCTGTATTTTTAGACAGACATCTGTTTCCAGTATGTACAGGCAGCAATTCTCCAGCAGCACTGAGCACTTTTTGACTGATACTATCTCCCAATTCAGGGACATTACCCTGGCTTTCTAACCCATCCTTTTTTTTTGTGCTGCACAAAAGGCTTTGAGAATAGTTGATATTTCTAGCTGGGGGCGATGTGTGGCTTTTTTTTTGTTTTTAACATTGTGTAGTCAAACTAAAATGATTTCTCTTAGTTTCTGAAGTGCTTGACACTTTAAAACTTTTTTCACCTTTTCTCTCACATTTGTAATTTGTAAATGAAGAACCCTCAGAACTGACTCATTCTAAAGATAACAACAACAAAAAAAAAAGGCTATGACATTTCCAAAATTTTCCATAGTCTAATTCTTTTTTTAGATGATCCTGAAATAAAGCAATCTTCAATGTCTAAGGGGGTAATGTACTGCCTGACATAGACCCTGAAGTTTTCCCTCCTCTCTGATGGGGAGGATGTACCTCCTTTTCCAAATCATTCCCCGAATTAAATGGAAACATGTAAACAACTATACTTTAATGTCTGACATATTTACTTTTAAATTAAAAATGTGTTTTTCAGACATTTATCACATACAAATGAGTGCTTGGCCTTTTAATTTTTTCTCATGATAACAGAAATTATGCAGGGACCTTTCAGTACACTTAATTGGTCAAAAGCAATCTCGCTTGGCTGGCTGTATCTACTTTTAGATGTGTCTTTTTAGTTCTAAGTTTTTTTGTTTTTTTGCTGATAACTAAGAATTGCATAGAGTAGTACATCTCCTTTCCATATTCTGGTCTCCTCTCTAGGAGATCATGGTGCCCAGTCATTATGAATTTTAGCTATAAAAGAGATTTTGTAGAGCTGGGTGTTACTCTCACATTTCCAATAATTTGTATGTGTTTGAAACTTCTCTAAAGTTTCTCATTTCTGCAGGACTTTCTTATAGTGTACTAAATGAGGATACCATGGTAGCTGTGGCTGCTAGCTAATAAGATGATTATTTTTATCATCTATAGTAGTTAATTGGAATGGGTCATGTACCTGTAGGCAATCAAAAAAGAAATCAAAAAGACCGAGTTAATCAGGTTTGAACTTAAAATATCTGCAGGAATATTCTTTAAAATATCAGAAGCTAGCTTTGAAGAAAGTGCCACATGAAATAAATGCAACTCTTCAGAGAAGGAAAAAAAATTTAGTTTTCAGTCTAAACCCTCAAATACAAAAGGGAAGTCTTGTAGGAAGAACATGGAGGGTTTTATTCATAGTTATATTTCCAGTTCACTTCCTTCCTCACTGAAAAGTGTCTTTCTACTTAGTACACGCGTCTGAAATAAATGAGACCAATAGGAGACTTGCCAAGGCTTAGATTCCACAGCAAATACTTAATATGTGAGAAGACCTTTTCCAAATAGCACTATTGACTGCAGAGAGATTTTTATTTTAACTAGGTCTGACAGTCCTTAGACTTACACTTAAATTTCTGCTTGCATAGTAGCAAAAAGAAAGGTAGATACATGGGAAGAGAAACTATGTAATTAGTCCTTTAGTCTCTATATTCCCACTGCATTTGAGAAACAACAACAAGAGACTGACTCAGTACTGTTGTGAAGTGGAAAATTACTTACCTTTTTGAAGAATATTTTCCAGCACAGGGGAAGTTCTACGTGTTATTTTCTAGTAGATTATTTATTAGAGGTCGCTCTTCATAACTTCTCAAAGCAGAGCTGGGTACTAACTTTGCAAACACAAGTTTTGGCCTGTTTTCTCTTCTCCTCTCCTCTTGATTTCAGGGACTCAGGGTGCTCTATTTCTCTCTCAGCTGGGAGAGCCGTATGTGCTTCCATTACTGTTCCTCCATAAGAGGAGTTCCTTGTACGCCTTCCTTTCTCATGGTCTTTATTTTCTTTCAACCAGCATGCAAGTGGTTCAGGATATCAGTATTTTAAACTATTCTTCAAACCATGCAGGTGAAGTGGAAAGAGAATACTATTGTGCTGAAAGTTCATAACTCCACAACAGGAGAACTGCTTCTAGTCTGTCAATTTGACACAAGAGGCATGACCACCAGACACAACTAGGATCCAGGTAAGCCATTTCACAGAGCAGATATCTCACCTGCCATAATCTCTGCTAATTATTTGTAACTCAGAAATTTATAGTATCAAAATACATGACAGGAAATTGTATATACAGCTCTGAGCTTCTTCTCTACATGGAGGCCACTTCTTTTCTCAAAGACTGTCATGTCCTCCACTGTGCTATCTGCTACAGATTTTATCGTGGAAACCCAGTGTTAAATCTGAAGAAGCTTTCCTTTCCTTGGTTTGTTTTCTATTTTCTATGACTGACAGTCTCCGTTTCCAAAGTCTTCCTCAATGTGTACCACAGATATCTCTTCTGGGGAACCAGCTGCTCCTTTTTTGCCTGGGATAAAGTTCTTGAGCAGCTATTACTAATAATATGCTTGCTCACAGCAGAGGGTAATTAAATCCTTCATTTATACTTTCTGGGTGGCTGCTTCACTCAGGGACGTTTATGCTCTATCACAAGTTCCATGTGTGTCTCATGAATATCTGTGATTTCCTAATTTCCAGTCAACAGACATGCTCAAAGATGTCTTGTTCATTCCTTAAGACATTGTTGTTGATCAGGTGTGGTGTTCAAAAATCACCATGCTACAGAAAGAGTAGCTGATTTGGATAGGCAGGACCTTACTCTCTTCAGCCAGTTCTTTCAAGGGTAGCGATACACTTAGTATTGATCAAAAAGCAGTATCAGAGCTGAGTTAAGACTTTGATCATCAGTAAAAAGGGTCAGTCATTCAACCTTTAGAGAAAGTATCTACATGTTAGGTAGCTGGATGAAGCTGATTTAGGACACAGACTTAGTGGCCATAGATAAGGGGCTAGAAAGACCATATTAATGAGCATTCTTTTTTTTTATTTCTGAGTGAAATTATCTGTAGATGTTAAGGGTGAAACTCTGTTTCACTGAGATCAATGCCCAAGCCTCCAGCTAATTTCAATGAGGACAAATTTTACACGTTATCCCTGCAGCAAATTCAGTCTGAAATAGGCATGGACATGTGTGCCAGTGCTGAACTACCAAAGGTTAGCTTTCGTTGTCAAGTCATAGACATGTCTGAGCAAGCACTCAGAAGCCCGCTCAGGTCACAGGCAGCACTGAAACTTGGAAAAATGTTAAGGAAGATTTAAGACATGTTGCAGAAGATTTTTTTAATGATGACAGTAAAGAACAAAAACATATCTTGTAAAGCAGAGAAATGTGAAGAAGAAAGAAGGAGGATTTGAGGCAGTATAAGTTGCCAGGATGTAACCCTACTGACAAGTTTGAAACTGAAATCTGAGTCACCACCTTCATAGATTCATGCATAGTTTAAGGTGTTACCCCTCCCTGATCCTTAGCTTTCTGGTCTGTTCTTCCTGGAAGCAAAAGGGAAGAAGGTCCTCTCTTACCTGCCATGCTTCATAGACTGCTGCATCAACATGAAATAAACTTGTTTTGATTTAAGAAAACATGCTGGCCTTTGATACACAGTGGTTAAGCAGTAGGAAAAGGATGGACAGATATCTGGATCCAGTAACCTATTAAGTCTCCACTGATGAAATTAGAGATTCTGAGTCAAAGCTCTGAGGAATCATGTCTGCAAGTGTGTTGCAGTCACAGGGCTTCTGCAGTCATGGCCAGAGTGAGTTAAATGCTTGGGGATAGATGAAGCCCATCACTAACATGAACACTTCGTATATAAGAGGTCTGAGAATTATGGGATATTCAAAGATGGAGTTTGAGGGTACAGTAACATAAATACCTACCTGAGAAAAACAGAGATTTTGAGTTTCTGATATGTAGTGGTGCTGTAGCAAGGAGATCTGGATGGAGATCAGAGCTGGACAGCAAAGAACATGCCAACCTAATCAAAATCAGATATTTTCCTCACAAAAGATGGATGTAGCTGATGGGATACACTGAGGTTGAAAAGAAAAAGCCATGATAAGGAATGAGAGATATGGAAGTCTGCACACGTACACCAATGCTGACATGTCACGCAGTTACACACGCTAAGTGATGCTCTGTTGCTTGTGTATTGAGGTCAGACACGATCCAGGGTCAGTGCTATTCCAAACCAATTCTGGAGCATTGTTTGGACTGGTGATCTGAGGGGTGGGCTGTTCACGGCCATGCTGTCATACCGCACTGACTGCATGCAAGCTTACTGAGAGATGAAATTTAAATTAGAAGTCTCCTAGTTAGGAGCCAGAGTACTAGCTCTGGTTAATGCAGAAAGGAACAGTAAGGTAAATTAGGTTTTTAATTCCTTTTTTTATTATTATTTTTTTTTCATTGGAGAAAGAGTGCAGATTATCTTTCTTTAGTCACACAAATGAAATAGTTTCTAATTGATCCTCCAGGGCACTGACAGCACTTTCAGCCAATCAGGGAAATGGAAAGAACAGTGTTGATTTCCTACAGAAAGAAAAGATTCAGCTTTCAAATGCATCACAGAACAGTATCAAAAGATGTTTGTAGACAGGCAGAGAGAGCACAAAGTTTGAACCAGCTGCAATTAAATGTTCACAGAAGGTTTGCTAGAGCTAATTCCTGAATGTTGAACAAACGCAAATCAGAGCCACAAGGTGCTTGACATTTTTATAGTGTGTTTCGGAGACCTTTAATGAATATATAAAGCTACAGAGCAAATGGTGGAATAATGAATATATAAAACTACAGAGCAAATGATGATTTTTGTTGAAGAATAAAGCTACACAGCTAACAGAAGACAGCCATTATATGTGTCCTCCAAGAACAATGGAAATAAATAATCTGGTATACAAAAAGTTGTTGCCTGGATTTAAAAATAGTGATTTTCTGTAAGAAATCACACTCATAATGACATACTTAAAGATGGGTACTTTCCTATGGAGAGGCACCAAGTACCTGATTTTGATGATCCCTGGAAAAAGATTTAAAATTTTTAAATACAAACAGAAAACTGTTGCTTTGGGAACACATTCATATCACCCCAGCAGATTATCTTTTTGGGACAATCCTGACTAATTAGGCAGACCCCCACCGGAGCACCACGACATGTTCATGGCTGGTGAAGGAAGAGAAAGAAGAGATGGGAAGGAAGAGCAAAGGACATCACAGTTAGTTGTCATTATCACCTGTATCATAGCTTTGTGGTAGTGTAAGGGTCTAAGCAGATAATTGCATATCTCCCCAACTGTTGGAACTATCAAATTTGATATAGCTGCCTGTTTACAACTCAGAGCTTTAGTGGAGGCTGCATGGGTGGTCAAAGCTCATGTGCCATGCCACCACCAGCACCGCTCCCAGACCTGGCAGCCAGTGGTACCCAGTGGTGAGCATCAGTTGCGCCCTGGAGCTCCTCTCATCCCAGGCCTGCCAGGGGGCAGCCTCATGGTCTCCCCAGGGTCACTGACCTGGGCTGGTCTTCAGACGAGGGTGAGGGCAAGGCTGGCCAGCAAAGGAAAGGTTCCTGCAAGTGCTGAGATGTAAGATTTGAAGACTTTTCTCTCTGCCAAACATTTGTTCATCTGTTAAAAAATATGTTAGGGGGGAAAAAAATAGCAATGATCATGGTAGAACAGCTTTCTTTCAAATGCACCCTTCTCTCGGCCCCCCCCACCCCCAAGATCATAAAAGTTTTCAGTGGCACAGTGGAAGTGGAATTTTGATATCACAAAATATACAAAGGGAAGGAGCTACTAAATGCTAAAGCCATGTGATCGTCCTTCCCTGGCTCTGCAGAGACTGAAGAGAGTGAGGGAATTATAATTGACCTTGCATTGATGTAATTTTATTAGTGACACCTCCTGTGGCAGCTTTAATTCCAGGAAGAGACTGGAGAGGTGGGAGGGTCATTCATCTAGATGTAACATCTACATTCAGGATAAAATGCAACCCTTTTTGTCAAGAAAAGCTGGTTTTATTTATAAAGAATTCTAATATACTGGCCCACAATCAGCTCTCTGGAAAGGATCAGCATGAGTTTGAGGCTTGCAGTTCTGCAAAAATATCTGCCATCGTGACCTTCAAGTTGGAATAAATAAAACTTGCAGTAATGTGCTATCGTATGTGTCATACTGTGTAGCTGGTAAGCCCCTGGAGGTAGATGATTTTTTCCTTTATTGTGCTATGAAAGGTTTCCATGTTAACAGAACAATCATCTTTTTTTTTAAGCATAAATTGGCATTTCTAAGCTGTTCAGTGTGGGTGAACACTGTCACTACTGTATTTTTTTGCTGCAGGAGACTGTGGAATGAATAAATAAATGCTTATTTCTAACATCCCCCTCCTCCTTGAATCTAACATCTGTCACTGAATGAATCAGGGAAGTCAAGCACCGTTGCCTTCCTCTTAATCCTTTGACACATCTATAGCTCACATACCCTCAGTCATCAGCTGAATTCATTAGATATTCTTTTAGAGGCTTTTTGATCACAGAATTTCATTCCTGTAGCAGAAGCTTGCTTTATTAATAATAATAATAAAAACAATAATGAGAAAAGTATCAATAGCATCAATCTCACAAGCCAGAAGACATAAGAAATTAAAATACTAACTCATGATCCATCATGAGTGTTTCAGGTGCGAAGAGTTCATGAAATATCTGACTAGTATTAATGGGGATATTCTATCACAGTGGTTTAGAAATGGAACAAAGACTTCACCAGCAACTTCAAGAGATTATTCAGTGAGTGTGTTCTCAGGGTTCAGGTTCACTATAGATCAAAACAGTTCTAATCCAACTCTCAATCCATAAATAATCCTGAGAGATCAGTTTTATGAGTTAGTACAAATCCTCTTTTTTGGATAACATGAAAAGAAAGATGGATTTGATATCCTATTGACCATTGCAGAAATTGAAGTATTAGGTAAAAGCACTGACTGGAACAGAAAGAACATACAAGCTAGTAAGTTGCCTTTTAACATTTGGAAATCAGTGTTTTGCAAGCTAGGACAGCTCTTTTCTCTCTGAAATGACAGCAAACTCTTTTTGGTGCTTTCCCTCACACACCTTACTGCTAAGCCCCCAAGACAAAAGAAACAAGTTACTTCTTTCTAGCTTGGGGTTTCTCAGGCTCCTGGCAGGACCTGTGACCCCATGGAGAGAGAGAAGCCCACACTGGAGCAGGTTTGCTGGCAGGAATCAAGTGCATTCCGTTGGCCAGTAAGACTTCTTGCTTTGGGGAGGACTCTTTCTTCCAGGTCAGTCAGTATGGGGGAGTGGGAAGGGAAGGTCAGCCTTACCTGGAAAAGAGACTTCCTTCTACAGAGCACAGAGCTCTAATGCAGATGCCTAAATGGGGCTAGTGGGACACAGGCTCTGGACCGAACAATAAATATTTGTGCCTTTCATGTTTTCTCCACAACAGCAGACACTGTGCCTGCCCCTGTATTTAGGCTGACCAAAGAGGGCATCTGCTTCCTTTTCTTGATCAGGCAGACTGTGACAGGCATCTACAACAATTGCACCATGCCAGTCTGTTCTTTCATTCTTACTCCATGTTGGCCTTCCACCCAGGCTTCCCAGCTCACGATTTTAAAAGTTCTTGGCCATGATGGTATACCTGCCCCCAGCCTTTCCCTTATCTCCTTACAAGTTATGGGCCATGTTGGCTTTTTCAGGGAGTAGTCTTACTTTTGTATGAACATTTTTGATGACCCATTTCAGCAGCAGATGCTACCCAGCGATGTTTTGGCCTTTGTTTACAGCTACTTTCTTAATATGGAAATCTTTTGCAAAGGATGGCAGCAAGCTGGGACAAGGAGAGTGGATCTGGGGGTACTGAGTACCTAGCATCAAGCTGGGGAGAGTGGGGAGGGAAGGAGTACCCAAAGGTTAAGGATACGAGGAGCAGGGTCTGTGTGCTTCAAGTGAGCACAGATTGTGTTACTGGGAGAGCCCGGAGATCTGGCTGTGAGGATGCTGTGGGGCAGGGACTGTAGGTCTTGGGATCTTGGCAATCTGTCAGAAAGCAGAAAAGGCATGGTTACTTTTGGATAAAGCATTTTGCCAAAAGCCTAAGCATGGGGGAAAGGGGCCCCTGATGGCTAGGTGGGAAGGGTCCAGAACAGCAGCTCTTGGCTCAGTGCAGGGTACCCTTCCTGCAGGCTCTGATCAGGCAACTTTGCTCCCTGTCTTCTCTGCCCTTAGGAAGTTTCACTGTTCTGAGCCATGGCAAGTGCTTCTACAGCAACTTTTTGTCTTACCTCCTCCCCTTCCACTTGTCTCCTGTCATCTGCTAGGAAAGCAGCAAACATGCAAACCCACATAACAAAAGGATACAGAGGACCAAGGAAGATGTAATTTGAGCAGCAATGGACCATGGATTGTGCGTCACTGGACAGTGAGTGGGTGAAGCAGGAAAGCGTTAAAGCATTCAGGAAGACACGCCAGAGCCTGTTAGAGAAGAGAGGTAAATATATGATACCAAGATATATTGGGAATCTCTTCCTCTTTAATCTTATTCATTACAATCTTACTTTCCATATAGTCACAACCCTGTTCCACTGCGTCTGTTCCTGGATGCTTAGCTTGTTCACAGCCTTTACCAGTGAAGGAGCAGGCAATGTCTGACACAAAAGTGTTGCTCTGGACACCTCATCTGCTAGCAAAAGATGCAGAGGGCTGTGCACACACACACCAGAGAAATTGGTTCTCATGGTCTAGATAGAAAGGCTCATATGAGTGGAAAGGTTATTTGTGCACAAGGTCACACAGTGCACACCGAAGAGCTATGGTTTGCAGAATTCAGGAAAGCTGATATCAGATCTGTCACACCATACTTGCTGTCATGTTACCTGAGATCAGAGCTTCAAACTTGACATAAGCTGTACATAGGCTTGTACAAATGCTGTTAGTGTTCAGATGGACCTGTGAGTTTCAGGTTAAACCATTTGGGGACAGTATGTCCACTGGGGACATTTAGCAAAGGAATTTCTCGCCAAAGACAAAAGTGTACGTACCAGTAGAGAGCTACATTTAATGCAACATCCTGACTTCACTCCTACAAGTTTTGGATTTGGTCAGCATTCATAAACCAGGAGGTATTTCCTGCCTTCTTAATCTGGTCCATTTCTTGTTGTCTTTGTTTTCTGGATTAAGGAAAATAATGTTTTAAAGCAGTTTCTGTCACTCTTTTCTCATAGGGTTATGAAGAAAGCTCCCAGCTCCAGCTCTTTTTTTTTTTTAGCAGTGGTTAGCTTCTCCACTTGCAATCGCTAAAATTCAGTGTTTCTTCTAGTAGAAAATATTTTTTTGCAGAAGGGATAAGATGCTCAATGGCCTTCGGGCCACTGTCTCAGATGTTCTAATCTACAAAAGATGGGTTTCATAATTTGACACAAACATATTTCCAATCAGTTCCACAGCATATTCTAAACAATCTCTGGTATTTTTAGTTGGTTGATTGTTTTGGAGTTGTTTTCCAAAATGTACTGTGGCAAATGTACTGTCCTAGTCGTGGCACAAGATGTAGTAATAACCATGAATCAAGTGGTTATTTCTGGCTTTTCTAAAGCAAAATCAATCTCTCTTATTTATCAAAGCTATTTGATAACTTCTTTCCTCTCAAAAATGAGACAATAAGAAATGTTTACAAGTTATCTTTTTAAACCTAGCTTTGTCTTCTAAAATAATTGTTCCTCATGGAAGATCTGCTTATCAGATAGTGTCAGTCATCCTTTCATTATAAGAAAAAGAAAATTCCTTAGCATTTCTGCTTTATTTTCCTCATGTTTAGGTTCTCTGCATGTATATTTACTTTTCCTCCTTCTGTTATCTCAGAATCTACTCTTTCTTTTTACCCTTACCACCACAATTCTATCCCACTCTCCTGTGATCTCTTTCTTCCTTGTTTTTTCCTTCATTCCATATGCAGTTCAATTACCTCATTCTCAGTTCTTAAGTGTATTCCTGTTTCTGTCTTATCTAAATCCCTCCTTCCAGTGAACACAGTCTAATTTTGTACCTCATTTTTACAACTTTTTGCCTTCATTCATTAATGTTAAACGCCTTCCTCCATTCTTCTCTTGGTATCTGGAACATCTTTTTGCTTCTCAAGTGCCCATCTCCTCTGTCTGGTCTAGTGTAAACTGTGGGAGATGCCCCAGTGTGCATAAACTTACATTTTATTTTTAATTTATCGATAATCTAGATGAAGTAATTTCTTAAACTTTGCATATATGCAATACAATATCACCTTGGAACAGTCACGTGTAACCGGATTTTCTCAGATATTAAACAAATTACACTTACAGTTTTTCCTCCATATTTGTTAGTTGAAAGAATCTAGTCACTTACTCAACTGCAAGTCACGACATTGGAAGTAAAATGTCATTTCCTTTCACAGTGAAAAAAATCCAGGATACAATTTTCTGGTACCTCTATGTCATTTTAGAATCACAGCCTTTGGCATCTCCCTTAGAAAATATCCATGAAAATGCAGAATTTCAGTGGAAAATCCCTTTAAACAAATTATTTTCAGGAGTCTTTCTTCATTTTCTCCAAAAGAAGATAATACGTTGCGTCTGTTTTTCCAATGTCTTCATTTCTGTAGTCATTGAAACCTTGACAAACTGAGTGGAAGTAGGGGTTATCTTCATACCTAATTTCTTCACCTTGCTGACAGAAAATGGAGGAGGCATTCCTCACTGAAAGTACTGGTTTTGCTGAAGCGTACAGATGGGATGAGTAGAAGTAAGAAGTTTGGTTGTCAAAAAAAATGGATTTTTCTGGCAGCAAGACCAGTGAGATCAGTTTTTATTCAAGAAACATGCATTAGTATGAATACATTCCCTTTCTAGTTAAACAAATTGCTTTGTTTTTCCTCTCCTTTTTCCCAAGCTAACAACCATGACCACAGTCGATTTCCTCAACTTCACTGAAATGTTCTAAAAACATCTGCAGCAGAAAGATACAGCTTTAGATCAGATTGTTTTAAGTACTACTTGCTAGTTTGTGGCACTTCAGGGACTAAGCCAAGTAATAAAGAAAATGACCTCATGTGAATTGCCTGTTTACTAAAAATGTGGCTACTGAGCGTCAACCTAGAACAACTTAGTATGTGCTATTTTTACTAATGTTTGCTGTCACTGGATGTACTCTTCATTTCTGTGCTCGAAATTATTTCTGAAAGAATTATTTCATAGCTGATATATAGCCCCATTGACTCATAATAGATAATACAGGCCTTTGACAAAATCTCATATGGGTAACTCCTGATCATAATTTTATCAGTGTTTAATGTTCAGCGCTTCTGTTTGAATTTCTGAAATGGATTTTCTTTTTTTTTTTCAGACTAATCCCCACATTTCAAACCTTCCCAGAAACCAATCTACTGTCTTACAGTTAGTTAGGCATGTTCCTTCCATGCTATGTTGAGCTGAATCACCACAGCAATTTTTCTTCCACTTACTCTTACTTCTGTTGCAAATGACTCTTAATTCTTTTCCATAAAGTTATCAGAAAGTTACGTTATGAAAAAGAAGGAAAACACACTGCCTGAGAATTTGGACCCATTTTGTGATGGTGGCATCTCAGATGTGCACTAGTTATTGAAGACACATCCAAGGATAATACCAACAACCAACTAATGCACCATTTTGTGACTTACTATTATACTTTTTTTACTGAGCAAGGAAGACATCAGCCCTTTTTTAATATGAGTTACAAAAGTTGGCACCAGCTGAGAGTGTATTTTCGGATGTTTCATAGTATGTTATTGGGCCCCCATTTAGTAAGTGATCTTCATGTACAACCTTACTTTTGGGAAACTGTAACTTATATTTCACACCTGTTCTGAGATACTTGAGAAACATATATTGAAGATAGCATAATTCTGACACTTTTGCCCTTAAACTGTGTCTAAGGCTGCTTTAAAAAAGAAAAATCGATTCCTTGTCTGACTAGAGGATTAGGATAGGCTTATGGAATGACATCTGCTTAACAGAGAAGATATCAATGCATCAGTTGTAGAACTCATTCTTTTCTGAAGCTGATGCATTCTGAAGCTTTTCTGCTTAGCTTAAACCATGTGTAAAAAAAAAGTAACTAGGTACAAATAGCTGCATGAATGCTGAAGCTGTATTTTGATGCTGAAGTACTAAGCAATAGTTCCAGTGTTCACAGAGTTCCTTAATATATGTCTTCGAGAATATATATATTTTTACACCAGACAATGAACCACGGTTTATGTCAATTATTTTGGAAACTAACTTTGTAGTTTGATTTAAACTTATACATGTGTACCAATGAGATTTGAACAAGAATCTGGATGATGCCATGTATTTAAAAGTCATTGCATTTGCTGGATGTCTAGAAGATTGTTTGCTTTTTATTTTGATACTCTTTCATTTGTGCTTTTAGAATGGAGCTTGTTAAGTATCACATATCAGCTATCATACATATTTTTGTTGCTTTTGATAGTTCTCAAGCTGGAAAATCTATGTACTTTTGTGACATACTCAGTGGCAAAAGTACCATGCTTGACCCTGCCAACACATGGTGTTTCAGTCTTTAAACTTACATACATTTGTTCTTAACTTCACTTGTTTGTCAAGTACTTAAGAGTTCATGTCTTGATTAAATTGTATGAGAGCTAAGTTAAATGTCATGAAAACAATGTTTGCAGGATTGAATCTAGATGGATCTAGATAATAAGTGTATGTCTTAATAATTTTGTTATGCTGTTGTTGTGGAGATAAATTAACCTGAAGGATAAAATACTGTATCATTAAAAGATATGCTATACTTCATGTATGCAGCATACAATTATTGGATATGCAGTTCTTATATATTGTCATATATTTGCTCATATCAGCCTCCCCATTAGTATGAGTCCTGATCCACACTCAAACTCAGCAACAGATTTGAAATTGATGCCTGCATTCACAAGCTAATAGATCAAAACCAATTAAAGGAGTAGGATATACATAAGAACAAGGTATCATATTCATAACAAATGCACAGGATCTTACAAAGGTCAACATTTTAAACCTAACATTTTGAAGAACATTTTGCCTTTTTATGAGCAAGAAACAAAAATCTGTGGGGTTTTCTCCCATATTTTTAAAAAAATTTATTTTGTAGTGAATTCATAGAGCTTGTTAACAAGAGAAACGGTTCTCATTACACAGAGAATTCTCACTAACTTGTTAAGCGGGTGGTGCTGCATGTTGCAAAATCTTTGTGTGTTTCTGACCCACTGGCTTTATCAGGTCTTTCCTGACAACTGTTTTACATGGTGATTTTATAATCTTAAGATATGTGTGGTAAGAATAATGTCATCCATATTTTGTTTTCACTCATTGTTGATGTGAAAATGTAAAGCCAAGTTTGCAGAATGAATTTTTAGGACACTGAACCATGACAGTCTCATAATTTTTCTTTTTCAGAAGAAAAATTTTGTTGTTCTCTCTGGTTTGATAAACAGAGATGAACTGAATATATTCACTTAACCATGTGGAATAAATAACACAAAACTTGTGGAACAGCAGTATTTTTTTTTTGTTAGTGTGATAATTCTATTGTCAGCCTTAAGGTTTAACTTATCCATCATTAAAGCACGTCTGGCATTTTGAAATAAGTGGTGGAGGAGAGAGTATCAGAGGCAAAGGAAGAGCAGATGTGCAAGAATGCTTTGCATCAAATTATTTACATACACTCTTTTTCATCCCATCTAACTTTACAGATCTAATTGGTGTGCCTAAGATACTGGCATAGTCACTATAAATTGAGTGGAGGGGGAATATTAGCATACCTAAAATTGGACCTGTATCTTCTTTGACTAGATAAGGAGTTATGGAAAACATGCTTTGAGTTGACACACCTCATTTGGGTACCTGAAGCTAGGTAGGGTCAAGCAGATGCTGCAGGTCATACCTGCAATGAATTAAGTAAAGATTCCTATTACATTTAGTGGAGAGGCCCCTTTAATGCCTTCAATTTTAATTCACTGCTTTTTTTGAAGGCCTAATCAGAAATAGGAACACTGGGTTAAAAATAATTAATTATACTGGTGAGTAGATGTTTAATCTTAATTATTTTAATAGTCTTTTACCACCTTTGGATGAGGGTGAGGAATTCAAACTGGGAACTTTACACTTACTTTTTAGTAGAATTTCCTCCTTAAATATTCATGTTTGAGATTTATATATATATGTGTGACTGTCCTTTCAACTCTCAGGTATATGTCGCTCAGCGAAGGCAGACTGCAATTATCCAATTGTCAAAAATAGCTTTTGCTGTATCAGGCACGTTCTCAATTGTCTGTGTTGTTTTAAGACTTAAATATAGTTTACTGGGTTCCACACAGGAGCTGTAACTTGAGTGAGTGTTTCCAAATTAAGATTCCATTGAGAAAATGGACTTTATTTAAAAATAACAATGATCTCCCCACAGAGATGCCAATTCTGCAACCACCTATCATTTATCCTTTAACACAACAACAAAGCTGGTTTAAGCAGTGTCTGACTGGACTCCAAAAATTCCAGCAGACTCAGATATTATTTTGATAGTGTGACTTTTGGGGGAGAACATTTGCATATGTAAAATTTCAGGAAGATACATCTGGGGAGACACTTGCCAAAAAAGTTATTTTCGTATTATGACCAGAAAACCACTGTGTTTGACTACTGTGATTTGGGACGACTTTGCCTTGTATACTCTTCTGTTTGTCTGTTAAGTGAACAATATTGTTACTGAGGCCAGACAGGGACACAGTAACTAGTAGTGTGATTAACAGACCTACCTGTGTTTATAAACTTAACCTCTGACACAGATGAATCACAATTCCTGTCTCCAGTCTTAGAACGAGGCTATTTGATGTTATTCCATGTTACATCTTCATATAAGCACTGTCAAACCATGTTTGGCAAGTTATAAAAGAGTCTAGGAGGGACATACATCCCACATCTTGGTGCAGAGTGAAAGTACTTCATGAAAGGAGAAATGCTGACCACTGGTACAGTTCTTAAAATAAATAAAAAAATCCCATGTATTGCAAGACAATTATCCATGGTGATATATACAAGCAGGCATTTTTCCAAGTCACTCATAGGTTTCATAGTGAAGGGCAACACAGGTCAAATTAGTGTTAAGTTTGACTAATTTGGAGTTTCTGTTTCATTTTAATAAGATGTATCTAGTGCAGTTGCAAAACTGTAATGAAATTAGNTTAGGTGCAAATTCAGCCCCAGTGGAAATGGAAATAGTATGGCAATGCCTGTTTTAAGAAATGTGGGGTAAATCATTCTGTTTGATACTAATGCAGAAAAAAAGCGAAATTCCAGCTCTTCTTTAGTACAATGCTATCTAGCTCTACACAGCATTTGAGACATGTTTTGAAGACCGAAGTGGTGCCAGTCCCCCTGAGGAGCGAACAGCATTTTTTACAAAGGCACTCTTTAAGGCTCTGAAGCAATGAATAGCTTCTCGTATGCTTCCGTAACTCACATGGATAGTCAAAGGACTGCCCTACGTCAGAAAGGAAGCAGGTGCACAACTCTCTGCAGGTCTGCGTTTAATTCAGCCAAGCGTCGCTCTCTTTTTCTTTTTCCTTTTCACTGCAATATAATGCCATTAAGTTCATTTTATCATATTGTCTATTATTTCACCAGAATGTAATTCTGATTTGAACTTCACATCTCATTGTTAGTAAATTAACACCTTTTCACCTGTATTTCTATTTTAATTGTGTGGGTAAGTGCTGCAAGAGAAAATACAAAGACCTTGAAAATAACACATTGGCTGAAGTGAAAAAAGCAACAAAAATAAAGACATTGTGACAGCTTTCTCCCATTAATGTATTGAAAAGTGGTAGTGCTGTTACTCATGCCTTCGATCCACCCAGACATTCACAGATAAACAGCGTCTCATTTCACACAGGTGCATTGTTAGTTTCTTTATTAGTGAAGGCAAAGTTATGCCTCATAGTCCTTATTGTTTATTTATTAATGCATTTGTGTTAATTTCAATCAATTGGATTTGTCTAGCCAATCGTCCATCTGAGCAAAAATCTACCTGCAGATATAGGAAATAACTACCACCAAAAGTACTGTTTCCAAAACATTTAAGAAAATGCCACAAATAAAAAGGTAGTTTGTATAAGCCTTACACTTATTAGTGAACTTTCATTTGTGCGCAAAAGTCCCTGCAGGGTTAAAGTATTTGCACAGGTATGAAAATACCATTGTAAAGGCTAAGCAATGACCAAAGCAATGTCCAAATATGATGCCTGCATATTCTGCCTCGGCCTAAAATTTAGGCACCCATTTTTAGGTGGTCATCTAGTCTTCTTCAACAGTCGGTGTACAGGAACAGATAGAAAATATCATCCCATCTGGGACACTTGTATGTGGATGGTCTGAAGTTTCCAATCCTTCTGCACTTATTATAGAGGGAGTATGATAATTGTTTAGATTATTTAGGTGCAATACATATCAAAGATAAAGTTTTTATTCTTGTGTGCTTTTACCAAAGGACAGCAAAGTAAAATATCTGTTACTCACTTCAAGAGTAACAAGAATGCTGGCATGAAAAAGCGTACAAGCTAAGTATATTTCTATTCCCACACAAATATACACAAAATTATAGTAATGATACACAGGCATGGTGCTCTTTCAGCCACTGTGAAGAGATACACTGAGCATCTTGCCTTCCCAGATTTTGCAAATTTCCAAGGAACTTTCTGTGCTCTTACTTCTTATAACTGATTACAAGCATGAGGCTTAAAAATCTACTAATATGGCAGTTACTGGTCAGCTGATGTACCTTGCTTACTTACTCAGATAAAACAACTTCTTTATTCTCTTGCTTTATAACTAATGTATGAAGTCAATGGAATGATTATGGCCCGCTGTTTCCACACTAAGAATTCAGGATGGCTGGGGAACACTATCTGTGAATACCCTAATTAAAAGACCTAAGTCAATTTTTTGCAAATTGCATTTGCAAAATAAACATAGACACCTGCATTAAATATGGAAAAGTGCTGCAAATTCCCCCTTCCTCGGAAAGAGTTTTCTGAGTTACTGTTGCTATGGCATCCTTCACTTACTTCATTCCTACTAGTGCAGGAGATTCAACAAAATCCTTATGCGTACAAGCAGGTGCTTTGACTTTGGAATTGCTCATATGCTTTAAATTAGAGGTCTGTTGAAGCACCTTGATGAACAAGACCTGCTGTCTCATTTTGCTTATCTTTTCAGTTTGCAAGAAGAACTGTATAGTAGGTGTTCTTTGTACAAATTGTTCGCAAGCTACAGTTGCTGTTTTATGGGCTTGATATAGGCTGGAATTTGTTGTTACGAACCATGCTGTTTACAGAGTAAATAGCTCTATGTGATCCTTGTGCTAGGATAACGTGATGGCTCAGAATGCATTGTAGCAATTCAGAGTTCCTGTACTCCTATGAAATTATTATAGAAAATCACAGTATCACAGAAATGAAGGCCATGATTTTGAAAGACAAATCATTCAATAACAGTAGCAGTTTAAAGTGCATCTGTTTTTAAAAAATACATTTTTTTGAAGATTTGTTTTTGGTTCAGGTTTCTGTGTGTTTATTCAAGGTATGGTCATATAAGCTGTCATGCAGGCTAAGCTGGGGTCAAGGAACGGGAAGGAGAAATGAAGGGCAGAAGCAGGTAAGAAGAACAGGAAGGCATCAAGGTAATACTGCTGCAGGTAATTTTGTGAAATCACAAACTAAGGCTACAGAAAACCTTGAAATGTTACTACTCCTTTCTTCAAGATAGGATCGTGATTGACAGATGTTTGTCTAACTTGTTTTTTAAAGACTTGAAATGGTAGAGATTTCAAGATTGATCTAAGCAATCTGTCCCTATGATTATCTTTCTCTTCATGTAAATATAAAGAAAAATTAATATACGTAAAATGCTAGTACTATTACTACTATTATTCTTGTTGCACATTCATTTACACCTTTCAGTGAACTGTCACCCACTTTCTACTTCCCCTTTGTAATTCTATACATTCTGTAGGCTAAAGGGCAAGGTCTCTTTTGCTATAGGTGGCAGCACTAGCTTATTATAAATGATTATGGGCTTCCCTCTCTTGAAGGAAATAGATATAAGGATACCTGGGCAGCATATGGTTTCTATGTAAACTAATTGTGTTTAAAATTTAGATATGAAAAAATACAATCATATTTTTTTCTTATAGGGAAGATAAATGTTTTATTTTGATCATGTATTTCTTCTAAAGCATTGTTAGGGATGATTAGACTGAAACCATAGCTGCAGTCTTGGCTGGATTAATTATAAAAAATAACTAAATTCATAAAAAATCCACTGAAAATTAGAGCCCATTTGTGGGCTTGTGAAACTATTTGCTTTCTAATGAGAAACTCTCCTAAACTCAACTTCCGGAGCATCAGTTACTAGAATATTGAAATTCTGTTGCTTTGATACAGATGTTCTTCAAGGATTTGTTGTATTTTGCCCTGGAATTCAATGGTATGCTATCACTGCAGTTCTTCAGGTCAATACTCCAAACAAATTCTACTGAAGAAATACAATTTCTGGTCCCTTTACTTTTTTCACTTCAAGTTTTGTTACAATGACACAACCTTTCCTCCAAGAGTCTTCACCTAGTCACCTGTGAGAGGGTTTTCATTTTATTGGAAGCTATTTTCATATAAAAGAAGAATTAGCTTTTCAATGGTCATTATCCCGTGTTACTCACATACTTACATTCTTCCCTAGGCATTTCAGCTAAGAGGTATAATGGAGTGTTTAACTCTTAATAAATACAAGAAAACCTGGAATACATACTATACCACACCAGTGGCTACTTTTTTATGAACATTCAATGGAAAATAATTACTACTACTTCCTTTGATGACGCTTTACAAGGCTGGAGAGCTAAAAGTATGACCATCAAATCTAACCAGAAAAATTCTGAGGAGCATGATTTTCCTGAGTCATTCTTTGATAGGGAAGGAGAACAAAAATATTTAGTTGCTAGACATTAGCTTCCATCATGAAATATGATTTATGGGGCTGTTAACTTCTGTTACTTTTCTGCATCAAACCACGTTTTTCTGCGAGACAAATACATTACTGTATATGCACTCTCTGCTGTTCTTTCATATGTAGCTGTGCCTGAAATAGATGCCATACTATACATTAGCAAACCTATGCCGACGTTGCCAAAGACATAGTAAGACATTGTTGTCACAAAATTTCCTGTAAAAAGGTGTAGGAGAAGACTTCAGCTAAAAGCAAAAATTTTCAAAATTAAATGCCAGCTGTTAGACTTCTGTGTTCTTGTTTAGGATTTCAAAATGCTGAGCACCAACAGCTCTGGTTAACCTCAATTACGGTTACACTTAAGCAGTATTGTTCCCTAAAGGAACAAGACCTTCTCCAAGAGAGTCCCTGTCATTTCAGATATTTGTAACATTGTTTTCATGGCTGGCATATCTCAGTTACAGTCCTATGTAATTGCTAAATATGATGATAAAAGGTGAGTGAAAGCAGCAGATGAAATTCAAATGTTCCCTTTTTTCCTTCCTTCTTTCAATGTACTGTTTCAGACACTAATGATGAAAAAAAAAAAAAAGCAGAAACTTGAAAACTCACCTGAAAATTTACAACTTTTCATGCAAAACAGCGGCCAATTTTAATTTCAAAGAGGACAGGGTTTTATTCTGTGTATGTATGTGGTGCATGCAAATCTTGTTATTAAAATCTGAAATAGAGAAATTCTCTAAATACATTCTAGTTTACCGTAGTCCTTGCCAAACTTCTTTACAGTTTTGTACCAGGCTGCTGCTGGATAAATCTTCATCTTGCCTTCTTTCTAAGGATCTGTGCTCTTTCAGCTACACCCACTTTCCTAAACCCCTTGACTCTGCCCACTAATGTGACAGTTCTTTTAATCACTGTCTCCCTCTCAAGCTCAAAGCAGCTTTTATCCTCCAGAAAGTTTAGACATTCCTTTTTCTTTTCCTCTATATTTGTCCTAAAAATCCATCTCCAATTCCCTCTGCTATAGTAATTACTTGAAAAAACAAGAGTTAAATTTAGAAAATTATCGTTGTGATTATTAGCTAGGGCTTTACTTAGGGAAGCAGGATGTTGGGAGGAGATGAAATAAAGCACTGCCAAAAATCAGTTAATTAAAAACGGACTAAAAACCTGCACTAGGACTAACATGGAATTGCATTTTAGGTCACAAGTGAAAATATGCTGAATCTCATTCTAGCATGTCGTTCTCACACAGGTTTTTTTTTCAGTCTCAGCGCTTTTGTCCAGGAGCTCTGTAAACTACGTTCTTTTGACAACCGGGCAAAACGAAATGCTGGAGAATTGATAATGAATTAATTCCTCTTGCCTTTCTATGTTTATTCTTGCTGAGGTTAGAAGCACTTTGAAGCAACATACCTAATATCTCATATTTCTCAGTAAACTACTATTCAGAATTAGAGTACTGTAAAGATCACAATCATATGGAGATCTCCTTAAAATGATTCTTCAGAGAAGTGCTACTGGGGTTTAATTTTGACAAGCCACACGAAAACCACACGTAAGCAACTTCCCTCTCTCTGCCATCTTCCCTCTTCCTATTGTAGCAGCTCATCACAGGCTGGAGTTCACCCACTTTGTTATCACAACATACATACCATACCACCTCATATACATTCCTAGGTAACTCAGAGACAGCCCCTGCCTCCCTTAGGGAATTGTGTACCCAAATTCTCCTTCATAGCAACTACCAAGGCTGGAAAATGACGCTGTGTTGCTAGTCTTGCTTACATGTCAAAGAAGGAGGAACACTTTTTACTCCTCTTGCAAGCTGGAAGCCATCTGAGACCTACCGGGTGCCTTGTATAAGGCACTTTCCCTGTATTCTGAAATCATAGTTGTTGTCCCACTAAATGTCTGAAATTTCAGTGAGAAGCCCTATTCACAGCAAAGACAATAGTAAACCTCTTATTTCCTTCAGTGGAGCCAACATATTATCCTGTATCAAAAAAAAACTGGAAAATCAATGGTTTGTTCAGTAGGGAGAAATGAACTTTCTTTGGCTGATGATCACTCCCTTGGTAACTGATCCCTTAAGAGACTTGGGCTGCAACACAGCATCACTGGAACATTTCAGTTAAGATCAGTAGTTAATTCAAGTGCGATAGCAGCCTGAATTAGAATACCTCTCTCTTGGGCACTTCCAAGGTCTTTCTTCCCATGTTTATTAACTTTCCTGATGTTATATTAAATATTCGTCATTGTGATAAGCTTCAACTCACTGTTTCATCAGTCATCACCTACAAGCAGTAATCTTGACGACTACAGAGTTTTTTTCTGCTCACTTTCACAATTCATGAAGAGAAAGAGAGGTTTTTGTGTTTTTCTAATGCAGTATAAACTGTGATACAGTATACTGAATTAACCTTTCAGTATAACCTTGAAATTTTCTTACTGACATTGCTCTGCTTGTTGTCTGTCCTCAAAGGTTTAACACCTTTCTCAAGATACTCCACCTGTGAGTGGGGTACAGATAAGTAATATCCTAGCATGTTTATTTCATATGGATAAATCAGAATCAGACGGGTGAACTGCTGAAAATCATGCATTTTTTATAGGTCTGCCAAGGTTATACAGTCAATGTGGTAGAGAAGGAGCCAATCAAAATTAAGCAATTATACATTTTGGACAGCTGTTGAGATTGATCACACTCATCCAAAAAACTGACATGAAAGGAAGGAGGTTTCACTAGCTGCTTCAGAGGGAGTGGAAGGTCACTGATGACAAGAAGGGGAAATAAGGGAAAAGCAAGCCACAGCTAAGGAGGGTTATCTTGCACATCTCAGAAGACCTCTTGACAAAGTCCCAGATATTTTCCTCATAGTGAGGAAAATAATGAAGAAGAGGGTGTGTCGTTTTTCTGCTCTGTATTTTTGTTCTGGCTGTAGTTGTGAAAAAAGTAGTAGAAATTGTTGAGACCCTTGGCTTTCAAGAGCTTCAATTACTCTGTATCCTTGGAGAGGTGTATTGTAAACCATGGTAATCACATGCCTGGACTTCTGGAAAATGACTGTCCTCAGGGTATACGTCTGGAAGAGAGGCATTAGTCCTAGAACCTTGGCAGTCAGATTAGAAATTCCTAGTCCTCAAGACTGATGTTAAACAGAGGACATTCAAGACACCATATTTAAAAGCCCAAAGACAGACTCAGTGACTGGACTTCACTGAGACTCAATAAAGCTTAAAAATTCACGTGTGCAGTGGGAGAGGGAGCCAAACAGCAGCCTCCTGAATGATCAACAAAGGCTGTTCAATGAAGGCTTGGACAAAACAATGCAGTCAGATACCTTTAAAGCTAAGCACCACAACAGAAACATTTAGAGTGAGAAGCAGCAGCTTAGCACGAGACAAAATAACAAAGCCCTTAAGATTTGGGCAGACACCAAAGACCCTGGTTTAAGTTTTGGGTTGCCTTCATTTTTGGGTTGCCTTCATTTTCTTTACTGTAAAACCAGCCTGTCTTCTTGTTACTCCATTTCAGCCGCAGCTATTTTAGAAATAATCACCTCACATAAATCTCTTCCTGGTGTCTGTTTTTGCTCCCCTCCTTCCCTGTCTGCAGAACCACAGAGAACACTTTGATCAACTCATTATGTAAAATAAAGAAACAAACCCACGTTTTTATTTTTCTGATCACCAGTGAATAAAAACTTACATTGTCAGTATCTGGTAATTTCTTCTTTTATGACATTACACTTCTGTCTTCTATCTACCTGTCATTTATCAGAGTCAGTTTCGGTGATAATATAAAGTGATGGAAAGCATTCAAACTGAAAGATCTTAAACAAGTGTAAATGATTAAAAAAGTGTTTACAGTAAGACACTGGTTGCATGACCTTTGTGAGTGGTCACATTTCTCCCTCATGTCAGCATGATGTCTCTTGGTGGAACAGTAATGCGCAGGCACCAAGAGGGCTGAGTGCTCCCAGGGGCTGGAGTGCCGGTGGATGCCGGGCAAGGATGCTGGTCATGCCCTCAGGGCCCTGGAAGGTAAGCCAGATCAGACTATAAATATAAAAATATAAATTGTCCAGACAAAGAAAAAAGAAATCAAAACAAGCAGTAATTAAAGTACTTAGATATTAAACTTCAAAAGCCCAAGAGATTCAAAGAAGTGCCAAACAGTTTCATTCTTTGTGGTTAATAAAATGAAAATAAACATAAAAAATAACTTTATCAAGCAGATTTTCCTGGGTGTCTTACAGGAACAGACTTTCTCCTGTGTTTCTGTGTTTCCTGGTTTAATAAGCTCAGAAAATTCAGTGACATGATCATTTCCATTTTATGTCTGCCTGTGGCTCTTTCCTAAAAACAGAAAGCACTGCAAAGGCACCTAAATGGCCAATAAATAAAACCTCAAAACATACACAAGTTTCTGTACCCTCTGGAAAGGTTCAGGTTTGCTCTTATGTTAACTGTGTGGCTTTTCCTAGCCCAGGTGATAATTCCTTTAAAAGCTTTTAATGTTAAATAAAGAATCAGCAGGCCATTTTAATTTAGGATGAGGAATTTTCAAGGCAAATATCACAGCTATTTGTACAAGCTAAGCAAATATTAGAATGTATAAGAAGAAACAAACCCAAGGGAATCAAAGTTAATGTCATGAACCATTACAAATCTGGAGGGAATAATGAGGAAGAATCTATAAAAGCTAGTTAAAGCCAAAAATCTCTTGAACGTACTTTTGTTGGACCCTAATTAGCTTAGGGTCTTTCAGAATCACTCTGGAAACTGTCATCAGTCTATTGTAAAGAAGAACAAAAAGTTAAAAATATCATTAGAATGATAAAAAGAAAACCAACAAAGTGGTAGTTTGAAGTCTAACTTTATTAATAGAGTGCCCATGACCCAGACTTCACCAAAATTTCCATTTTTGCTAAGCCACTAAGAGCCGCACTTCAGAGTTGTGTTCATCTTGAAAGAGTAGATGACAGCTGCAGGCATATAAGTAAGAAAGGCACTGTGAGTATTTAAAGCTTTTATGTCATCATTCCTATTGTCTCTCTGGAATAATTATACCTTACGTTCCCCTCGACATTCACAGGCTGGGTTTTGGATCAGCTGCGGAAGGGACTGTAACCACAGAACCCTTCTGTGCCTTGACCAGACCTATTTTAAGACTTCAGGAGGCGGTCATCAGCGTCTGCTTTGAAACAATGATTTGAGAGGCCAGAGGCTGCACTTGGGAAAGTGCTGTATTTTATGCTGTAGGTGTATATTTGGGATTTTGTAAATGCTTAGTAGGTGTCTTATTTGTGTCCACGTGTGAGTCATACAGATAGAGCCGTGCACAGCATGCACACCCAAGGCAGGCTCTGCCAGTAGAGCTCATGGTCACAGCAAACATCCCATTGCCTGTTCTCAGTACTGAGAGATTTTGCATTTGAACTGAAAAAGTGGATTCGGTCCCTTGCTCCAGAAGAGCTTAGAATTTGGACTACAGTTGAAGGAACTGGGCTGAGACTTAGAAACCAGTGTCACAGTCCTCGCAGATGTTATTCCCAGACAGGGGTCTCAGACCAAACCCAGAATGCCCAGAGGGAAGGCATCATCACAGCATACCCTGGAGAAAAATCTCGCTTTGTATCATTCTTACAGAGCTCGGACAGAATTGAGCTGCCTTTTGTTTTAGGACAGAGAGTAGGATTGGCATGTACCTCTGTCCTTTCCTGGATTTAATTCTCTCCGTAGGACAACTCAGATTCTGAGCTTGTAGGCATCCCTTCCCTCTGTGTTTTGGTGAGTGAACTGGCATAATTCCTTTATCCTGACCCAGCTTCAATAAAAGAAAACAGATCTTAAGTTCATTCCAAGGGTGGACTTACATGTGGCCAGCTTTGAGTAGACAAAGGCGGCAGTTATAGCTATAATAAACTATGCATGGTGTCAAACAAACAGATATTTTGTCTGGTTTGACAGCTCCCTCAGCTGACTGTCATTGCAGCTGAGGGAGCAGCCAGCACATGTGCTCTGGCAGCAGGTAAGGGAACAGAGAGAGGACCCCCTTTCAGGAGCAGAAGTCATTGCCTTCATTCCCCCACTCCCTGACCTGCAGACTCTGATTGCTTGCTTCATTCTCTTCTGCTTCCTGGGTACAGAAAGCCCGCCTTTTGTCAGATAGCAACATTTACTCTCAAATGAATTATCTTGGCTCACTTTGAGTACAACAGAAACAAGCCATTCCAGAGTTTCTACCCAGAGAGCCCCATCCTGGGGATATTCTGTGGGCTATCCTATCCCAAGGTCATAGAATCACAGAGCAATTTAGATCGAAAAGGACCTGCAGAGGTCCTCTAACTGGACGCCCAGCTCAAAGCAGGTTTAACACTGAAGTCAGGTCTAGCTGCTGTAGGCCTTGTCCAGCAGAATTTTGAGTATCTCCAAGATGGTGTCTAAGACAGGTGGAAGGAAAGTTCTCTTGTCTGCCCTGTGTTTAGAGGGACTCTAGACAGCTGACTCAGACTGTATGCTAAATTTCAAATAGTTGAAAGGAGATAAGAAAAAATCCATTCCAGATTTCAAACTATTGCCTGTACCCCTCTTTCTGGCCCCTGAAGAGTAAAGAATGAAAATTTGCCATGGAAAAGCAAAGCATAGGATCCCCATCAGGAGATAGCATTTCGCTTTAATTCTGCCTCACTTGTGAAAGGCAAGATTTCAGCCACAGTTAACATTTCCCAGTGCTTTACTCTGGGTGGCTTCCCTCTCAGTGTGTGAGATTTGTGGACTGCCATTTTCAAGAATCTACCTCTCCTGATTAATACAGGGATCAGGATTCTGCTCAGAGGCATCGCAGCACTAACTTGCAGAGATGCTGTCATCTTATTATATCTAAGCCTTGACTATGAAAGACTACAGTCTTCAATTCATAGTTTTCTATTTTAAATTATACCTAAGTTTTATCAAGACTTCAAGCAGCTTTACATTTGCTACCATTGTTTTATTATTTCAGATATTTTTAAGAGAAGATTTAATAGTAAGACAATGTATTTTATTCCCTATTGATGGATGGTTTGCATCTTTACCAAAGCTCAAGCAAGCTAGTAAGCATTAGAATGATTATTTTCCACTAATTTATTCCTTTAACTTTAAAGTAATCAGCTGAGGTGGGCAGCGAAATGGAACATTTCCTACAAGAGTCAGTAAATGGACTCTGTGTAAGTGCAAAAGCTGATTACTTTGATATAAAGAGGGCCATTATTCTTTGCACCTCTGGAAAGCTGCCTAACTGGAAAGTCTTGTAATCTGATTTTCATAAATCCTATTTAACACATTATTATTTTCTTTCTAACAGGCAGCACCTAAAGCTGTATCACTCTTCTCTTATGTTACCCCTTCTTTTTCATAGCAAAATACCACAGCCCTGCTTATGTATAATTTGTGTAATTATCACCAAAATGCTATATTAAATCTAATCTTTTTACATTCGTTTTCAATGAAGAACAATTAGAATCAAATGGCATACAGTTTACATCATACTGAGTCATATTTGTGTCAGATTTTAAGGTCCTTGCTCCAGAGGAAAATCCATTTCTTCTCTTCCAACAACTCATGCCTCAATAAGATTTCAGTAAGTTTAATCTTTGACCTGAAGGGAAGTATGATGAAAAAGAGAGAGAGAGAAACTGATTAACTGTTCATTTTGGCAAGGTCCAGTGAACTGTGTTGTAATCAAGACACAAAGGACAGGCAAGACAGGAAAAACACACATTAAAAATAAAGACAGATATGAGTTCCAAAAGGAGCAATTTCACCCAGCTGAAGAAATTTTATCTGATCAGAAATCCCTCCTGAAAAACAGTTTCCAATGCATAACTCCCAGAGCTGCTTTATCCAGCTGTAGTTTTAATATAGTAAGTAAATGCATTTCCCCAGCTTAAATTTGGTAGTTATACAGTCTAATGAAAATTAATGCTAGCAAGTCCCCCTTTATATTCAGTATCAAAGTCCTTTGCTGAAAGAGTTCTGTATAAGGCTCACAGGGTCTTCTAGTCCAGCATCTTGTCCAGTTTGCCATTGTCACGGGCTTCATATAATCCATATAATATAGCAAGCGTCACCTTGAAAAGAGTAGAGCTTCTGGAGCAGGGATACTTCTCTGTTTGAAGGTTATTGGAAAACTTGTCTCATCTTTAGCTTCATTCTTCTTTCCAAATCTGCTTATTGGTGTTTGTTCTGCCAATATTGTTCTTGAGGCCGGACAGTTTGCTCTCCCTGGTGTTTACCTTGCTGCAGTATTTTTGTCAAAGTAAGCAAGCATTGCTTTTCCAGGCATGTGTCTGTGGATCTATTTTTTTTGCCTGGCTAATTAAGCAGCCACTCACGTGGCACGTTGTCTACACTAATATGATCTATCAGGGACTTATGGCAGCAGACTATCTTAGCTTGGGCACTCTGTTAGACATCATCCACTTCAGAGAGAGAGAGAGACAGACAAAGAGAGACTCAAAGGCAGAGACAGAGAGACTGAGAGATGCCAAGTTTGGAGAGTGAGCAGAAGACCGCTAGTCTTCACCTCTCTCCGCATGGCCAAAGGTACCTCTTCTACCTTCCTCCTCCCTAATCCTCCTCCCAGTTTTTCTCCTTATTTAAGAAAAAAAATTAAAACTGATCCCTGGTTTATTTTTATGCCCACTTGTGAACAAATTTATCCCTGTGCCCAAAAACCAGAAAGGAATTTCTCCTAGAAGAAAAGAACAGAACAGATGTGCAGTGATCTTCTGAAACAAGGTCTGGGTTTGCACACAAAAAGTGAGTCTTAAAGATATTACTTTGGAGCTGATATTTTTTGCTACTGTTCCCAGCAACCATGTGAATTTATGATAGTTTCCTCGCACTGTACAACTTCGTGTTGCACAGACTGAAAATTCTGTGAGAATAATCCATGTATTGGAGAGGACTTCTCATGAGCCGGAGATCAGAGTTGCCTGGGAACATATTAATTAGAAGATGGAGTTGTAGATAGGTTCCTGAAAAATAATAATAAAAAAAAGACTGAGGTAGAGGTTCTGCTCTAGGTTCTTATGACTTTTGAGATATGCTGACTCCTGGTGTGGCTGGCACAGAGGACTTATGCTTCTGTGCAGTCACAATGCCTTCTTTCCTCTTCCTTCCACTCCATGGTGAAGCAATTCCTGTTTTATAAGTACTGACTGAGAATTTGTCGTCCTTTATTGAGACCTAATTATTGACTATAAAGTGAATACAACCATTATTAAGTTACAGTGCTGTTTTTAACTCTACTTTTTAAACTTCAAGTTTGGGGTTTTTTTTAATCTACTTTCCTGCTCGTGCTAAGGACAAAGGTAGATTTTTTTGTTAACACTAGTACAAAGTGGGCTGGGAAATGCCTGATTTTATCATAGCAGACATTTCACTATTTGTCTTCCTGATGTTCAACAGTGAAGTAGAAGATTATACTCCTGCTTTGTGAAAATAAGAACTTAAAAGACCAAAAGGTGGTCTGGGAAAACACACACTTCTTGATTTGAACAAGTGGAATTCCTGTGGTTGCACTCAGTGGCATCATGTCCTTTAATCAGCAGTATAAAAAGATTGCTGTCCCCTTTTACAACCTGCTTCCCATAATAGCTCTTTACTTAAGGAGCCTCAGCACTCCCTATTCACTTCATTCACCTGTTAAAAAGAACTCAATTGTTCACATACGAAAATAATTTTTGAAGATAAGTTTGTGAGTTAATTATGAAAAATAAATGGGAAACTCATCAAAGTACTATTCAAGATGAAAAAAAAACCCACCTCACAAACTCTGAATATTTTTACCTTTCAGAAAGAGGTGAATAGTCTTTCTCGATCTTGAAGAAGTATGTAGGTTGTATAGCAGCCATGCCTATACCCAGCTTCTTCAGTGAGCTGATTTCAGAACAAAAAGCAAGCATTTGTCTTCCTCACACTTCTTTTTTGCTACTTACAGGTATTTAGTGCCTCCTTAGTTTGCTGTCTGTTTAGTGACATTCGTCTAGTCACTCCAGTTCTTTAATGTTAAGCTCCATTTAGTCCAATCAGCCCATATCTCAATTATTTATCAATTCTTTAAAATTTCTTCTGAACTCCTTCTAACTTTTTTTTCCCCCAATTAAGAGGATTTTTGTAGGAGGCCTAAAATAATTACACTTCTTTTCACCACCTATATTCCTAATTAACAATGATTCCTCTTCTAAGGTCTGTGGATGACATGCTGCTGAGTACATCAGATTTCACATTTAATAAGAAAAAGGAGTCGCTAACGTTATACATGATTTTTTGTGGTTGTTTTGTTTGGGGTTTTTTTTGTAATATGTTATCTGAGCAGACTTTATTTCTATTTTCCATCCAGCTCTAGTAACTGTAACATCTGGACTTGCATACACTTACAAAAGATAATAATTTTATTTCCGTGACTTAAGCTACCGTGTACATATATTTGTACCATGGAATACTTATATATATATGCTACCAAGTTTTATGATCAAGATTTGAAAAAAAATGTGGAATGAAAATTTATATAGTGTTCTGTTTTTTTAAAAAAGTTGCCTATTTCTCAGAATATTGTTTTACTTTGGTGCCTAAATGTGGGTTATAAAAGACAAGCCAGTTGTTCAGAACAAAGTTGTTTAAAGAGAAAGGATTGTGAGACTCTCACCTGAAACATTTGCTCTTTCTCTAATCTGAGCTTGGATTAACTTCAACTTCCTTCTGCTGAAATTAAGTCTTTATTTCCTAGATCTTCTTTTTCCTCTGTACGCATATTTAAACTTCGAGATCAGCCTTCTCTAAGCAGACTGTCTCCATATATGTTTCCCTTCAAGTTGTGCATTTCAATGGCAATTGCCATTCTTGTGGTTAAGGTCTGAAAACCCAGTAGATTTTTCACTACTTTTCTTGAATTTGGGATGAAGTGTGGAGCTGAGCACAGATTTCTGGACTAATCCATTAACAAAATAGCTTCTCCATCATTCCTTAGTAACTACCTATAAATTCAAGGTTTAGCTGAGCGCTTTTGCTCCTGCACTGCATTGGGAGCTTATGTTCAGATGAGTATAAACCATCCCAAGATATTTTCCTGGACAGAGCCTGTAGGGATGCTTGCACAGCCCATGCTTGGAAAAATGATGTGCATAACAATGCCTGCTAACACGGGAATGTGAGTGTGAGTGAATGGAATACCGAAAACTGACTGAGGGGACGTTTGTCCACAACAGATTACACTGGAGGGCAAGACGGCCACCAGCCAGATTAAAAAGTAATCAGGGAATTACCAACAGTTTTTTGAAACAAAAAAAAAAAACAGCTTGAAAATGTGCTATAAATGGAGCTCAAAAATTTTTAACAGTGGAGAGAGACCTTGCAGTGGCAACAGCAGTAGTCAAACCCCGGTGCTGCCAGAAGTTGCCCCACGACCATTTCAACCTGTCTAGGCCAGACAGGGATCCCTCCCTCCCAGCAGCATTCCAGCCAGCTGACCAGCAGTACGGGTGAGACAACAAGGCACCCACACCTGGGGTGTGCATATGTGAACTTGTGGGGTGCTTTCTGGCTGACCATGTGTATTAGCGGACAGTATGGAGCAGCTCCATACAGAAAAATCCAAAGCATCCACATGTCCAGGAGGATGTGGTGTTTTTTTCATTTTAAAAAAGGTTCAGTCACTTGCCCTTTTTATTATTAATTTTTCCTGCAGTGCGTCAGCTGTCAAACATTTGAAGATACAAGTTTCCATACATTCTAAGAAAACAAAGCCAAACAAAATCTACGGTAGAAAATATGACTATCATTTTTTTGCCTTCAAATTATAAACTTCTAAAAGATTCCAAAATACACTACCACTTGACAAGAAAACAGTAATGTATTAGCTCATCTAAAGTCACTAATGTGGCTGTAACTGCATCCCTAATCACACTACATCACTTTCTCCTCTCCTCTATGTGAACTCTGTTTGCTTTCTCTCTTTTTAATGGTTTCTTGTGTTCTACTTTGTGTGCCTGGGCAGCATTCTCTCAGTGACTTCTCGTCCCTTTCTCACAAAACAGCTGCAAACACAGATGTTCTGCAAAGCCTCCCATCTGTAGAGATCTTGGGGCAAATTCTCAGCTGCTGTAAATTGCCTGAGTCCCACTTAAGTGTGTAAGACTTGGCTGATTCACACCATCTGGCCCTTTAAGCCACTCTGTGTTATTTTCATAATTGAACATATTGTTTCAAGCTCATGCTGTTTAACTGTAAGATTTCCTGGCCAGAGGCTCTCATAACAGCATACCGTACAGTCCCAAATAAACTTAAAGAGCTATATAAATAATGATTATGGTTGTCCATTTTCTTTCGCCACTTCCCAAGCCTACCCCCCAAAGAGCAGAGCTTTCTGTAGCTGAAGTTAGGGAGGACAGACTTTGGGTAAGTTCCTGGAAAAACTGATAGCACAGGCTTTCTCAAACAGACTTGGTGCCTCACTTAGCCTCTATAGACAACAGAGTTAATACTGTAAGACCAACATTGAGTTTATTGACTTATTTTGTTACACTTCTTGCTTTGCTGTTACCTTTCCTCTTCATCTTGGGTAGATCCTTTTACTGGATTGTGTCACCTTCAGTATCTTTACTTTTTCTAAATGGCTTCAGAAAGGTTTTACTACCCAGTGCAAAATTAAATAAGAATGTAGCCCATTACCTGATAAAGTGAGCAGCCCCGACTCTAGATCTAGAGGATGTGAGCATCCTATTCCTTCTGCCATTTTATATCAGGTGAACAAAATGAAAAAGCATCAAGAAGACTTGGACTATAGGTGCTTATTGGCTTATAGTTTCTTAGCCTTCCTAAACAGGGACGAAGCATCACTGTCAACCTATGCAAAGAGAAAAAAAAAATACAAAAATTTGCAGGACATCTTTTCTTTTTACTGCAGAAAATTCCTGTATTGTTTATCACCTATGTGTTCTAGAAGAAACAAAAGTACCGAATTAGTGTGCCACTGTCTTATTCACTTTTACATGGTAACCAAAGATGCCCCACTTCCTCCCTTCATCATTACAGTCTGTGTATGACTGCCTGATTGGGACCAGGAGTGGGAAATATGGCTGGAGGAAACCTCATTCTCCTTGTACTTGCTTAGTACTTTGTGCCCGTGTGCATTTCTAGGAGGTAGCCAGCCTTACCCCAAATTTTTCTCCATATGAGGGATTAAACCCCACAATTCCCTCAATTCCCTAATCAATTAGACTGAAAGAGCAGAAGTACTTTTTTTTTGTCTTTTAAATGTGTGCCTAGAACTGCAACTCAGCTGTTACTATGCATATTCTGCTTGGAACGCTGCTTTGCTGTTTCACAATGTCTTCATAGACTCCTCGTTTGTTCCTTCCTAACAGAAATATTTCCTTTTTCTGAATATAAGCTATATAAACAGTTTGGTTTTTTTTTATTTTGCTTCTATTGATTAAAAGCTAATTATTGTGTGGCTTCCTGAGAGGCATCTTGAACCCTGAATTCTTGCATTCTTTTCTCCGTAATGTCTGTGACAGCATAAGATGTCATAACAAAAGCAATTTCACATTGCAGTGTCAATCAGACTGACAAGACAGAGTCACGAGAATCAGCAAATTTCTCCTCAATCTATTTTCTGAAAAGTTTTAAAAGTACCTTTCATATCTAAGGCATAGAAGAAATACAGAACATCTAGACATGAATGTGATATGAAGAGAAATAACAAGATCTGTATAAAGTAAGAATGCTACTGTTTCCCATCTAAGTGTTTTGCAGAAATCAAATTCATTCTGTTAATATTATGTAAGGTATTGTAATACTATTTGGATTATTCAATATATACACCCTTATGGCATTTAAAACTAGAGTTGTGATTTTCCAGTAATATGTATTTAAATGTACATATGTATTTTAAATATTTATTTTCAGGTAATGGTGAGATAATAAAAAATAAAGCAATAAAAAATTATTTATAAATATATTTAAAATAAAAATGAAATAAGTTTCAAAACAAAGTTGTCCTGAACTTTTTTGAATTGGGGTATTGCATAAATTATGATAAAATTTTCCATAGCATTTTTTTTTTAAACCCTACAAATCACCAGAGATTTGGGGGAGAAGGAGGTGTTTAGGTTTGTTGGAGTTTTTTTGTTGGTTTTGGGGTGGGTTTTTTTTTTGGTTAAGGTAACAAAGTCTTTAAATCCAATAAGTTTGGCATATATAGGAGATATTAATTAAATATTTGGTTTGGTTTGGTTGTATTTTTTTGTGGCAGTTGCTTTGGCAAAAATATTTTTTCTGTGTCAGCCCAGAACACTATGAATCCTAGGACTATAAGTATGTATATATTTAACATGTAATATATGAGTAGTTTTATAGATTTCAGCAGAACTTGCTTCGCAGGGTTTTAGTGTGTAAACTTCTGCAGGACTTGAATATAAGTGAAGACGGAAAGCTTCTTTCCCAGGAGAATTCATTCAAGTGGAATTATATTATCCTACATTGTTGTTTTCTCTGTAAACGAGGCAGCTATATGGTAGTATCATACAATTGCACATCCAGACAATAAGAACAAAAATATTCTTCCATCTCTGTAGAATTAATGTTCCACACAGAACGTGGCAATTGCATCTCATTCCTTAATTTTTTTCATGTACCACAATTTTTTAAAATGCCATTTACTGAACATAAATTATTTATAAATAATAACCTGAAATTCCATTCTTTTTCCTGTTGCATCCATTATTAATTTTGGTCATAACCAAGGAATACTGGAGAAAATGCCACTTGAAAGGACACAAATTCCAGGTATTTTATTACTCTTTTTTAGCTCACCTGTGGAGTGCACCAGGTATAGCAGAGTCCTGCCACACACATTGCTATTCCTTCTGATTTTGGGTGTATACGGAAAGAAGAACATAGAAATTATATTTCCATGGGTTTTGAGGCTTAAGGTAAAATCTTGCTTGGTTGAAATCCTTTGGAGCCATGAGTTCAATGGTTTAGTTGTGCCACTAAGTTTTTTATTGTCCCATAAAGGCACAGCTCTTCATAATGGGTGCCGTAGAAAGACTTCCAGCAAAAGTTTGGTGTGAAGCGGATGAAAGCAGAGATGGGGTTCATCTGTGCACTGCAACAACCACCAGTTGCAGGTGCACTTCTGCAGGCTGCTGCAGAAGATGTTCAGAGCAGGAATCCTTCACATCACTGTCCCCTTTTGGACATCCTGACACTCATCATCTATTTCAACATTTTGTTGTTATGGTAATTCTTCTAATTTTCTTTGTTCAGTGACTATAATGTCAAACAATACAGACTTTAGGACTTTGGGATTATACCTTGATCCCATTAACTTTTTCATTAACAAGACAAGGTATAAATGTTTAAAAATTGGTAGCTGCCTATACAGCTGCTTCCAGATACAGTCAGCTCAAGGCCAAGTTGCTGCTTCTCTTCCATCTGGAGAAGAGGAATTAGGGTCCTGTAGAGCTCAGAGATACCACTGCAGACTGGGAAGAGAGGTGTACAATTTGCTGCTCAAAATCCCAGAGCTGTCATTCTCATGGCTAGTGGAGAAGAGAGAGGCAATTCCCCAAATCTCTTCCAATCCCAAGGTCAGGCTACTACAAAGTAAACTAAATTTAGTACCTAACTAGTAAAACAAATGATATGTCTACTTTAGTGTTTGTACTTGAATCTGAAGCACACTGAAGCAAATATTCTGGCTGTCCCCATGTGCTGGGCTTTGGTTCTTATTGCATGGAGGACTCAGAGCAGGCAAACTGGATTTCATTTGGGTAAAACAAGCCAGAAGGTACATTCCCAGATTACATATAAATCACATCGGCTGCTGAGGAATCTCAGTGCATGGGATGAGACTGGAGACAGTTCAAAGCGAAACATCCTGGAACACATACAGCATGGACAAAAGGACTTCACCCCCATCTGGTGAGTTCTACAGATATGTTCCAAATACAATGGGAGATCATCTGGACCTCTCCAGTAGCTCAATAGAAAGACTTTTGTTTTACTTTACCCTCTGATTTACTTTCTTATTCAGCAATATGCAATGCAGTTGAGGAAATATTGCCAGGCATTTGTATACACTCTTTCTAGGTTTCTCTTCTTTTTTTTTTTTTTTTTTGACACTAGGAAAGGGAAGATAATATTTAAGTGAAAGCCTTGACTGCGAGGCAGGATGTCCAGATTCTACTCAGAGGTCTATAAAACTTTCTGGGTGAGTGACTAACTTCTTTGACAGCAGCAAAGTTTCTCATCTATAAAAAGGATTATAATACTTTTCTACCCCATAAGAATTCTGGGAAGATGAATAAATGAATTTTGAAATGACTTTAATGAGAGACATAGTAAGCCCACACAAAATCAAAATTTAAATTTTACATTTATCTTTCCTCGTATGTATTTAGACAAACTTGAATAGGGAAATTTCTATCTGCAGAACTGTTAGAAGAAATCAGATACTTCAGATGACATGAATTTCAAAGAGAAGAACCACTTCTGTCAGATTATGATGTAGAGAGAATAGCTAGAAATCCAAAAAATAAGGGATGCTCTGGAATTTATGAATATAGAACTAACTTTTTAAAAAAGAAAAAGGTGCTTAGGTATTTCACATAACAGTTGTCTCTACCTTCAGGAACAGATTTTGGGCTCAAAAATTGCATGGCATGGAATTGTCTTCCTCTGTCTTACCTAAGTACTGGAATTGTGCAGTCTTTCAGGCACAGCTTCTGTTGTATCTTAGCTATCACGATGATGGGGACTATTTCAACATAAGAGGCCAAAGAATTCCCAGACATGTGACACGTGAATGGTCCCCTCATGGACAAGTGCAAGCAGTAGGCCACGCTTTCCAGTTTTGTTAGACAGAAAGCAAAACTTTTGAAGAAGCTAGTTAGCAGGGTTTACACGATGCTGTGTCAGAGGTTATATGCTCTGCAGTACTCAGAGCTTGGCTGAAGGGACTAGCTGAGGCAGATGTACCCATACACAATTACCAAGCGGGTTTTTGATCCTGCTGTAGGCCATGCTCTTGAAAGCTAGGCACAATGGTGTCCAAAAAGTACACGTCAAAGTTTTTCATGAGACCTATCCCCTGGACACTTTAGTAAATGTATCTTCATGAAAACAGAAAGTGAAGAATTCCTGACCAGTGTTAAAAAGTCAGCGAATACTACTGGTTGAAACACAATTGTATTTGGGATTTTTTGGGGTGTAGAGTATCTGCTTTTTTTGAGAAGAAGATGTACCAGTTGCATGATAATATTTGACAGATGTTAAGTTTCTGAAGGCTTCAACACTAAGACCCTCTTGACAAATTTCTTCTGGGTGTTTTTTTTCTGTTACTGAAGGAGTTGAACTGTTGCTCTTACTGTGATACCTTTGAGCAATGCTCTTACTTATAAATAAGCTTATTATTAACCTCTTTTATCTCCTTTTATGACTCTGGATATAGTTTTCTCTCTTTTGTAAGCAATGAGTATTGTAACGTGCTGTAGGCTATGTTACTCCATAGCATTTATATAAATCAGTGAACACATGGAAACATTCAAGACCAGGCCCAGATCTGGGGAAGCCTGGATATACAAGACAGTGTCTTTTGGAAAACTAATTAGAATTTTAAAGTCCTGTCATTAAGAATTCGTTACTGATGTTGGACAGAATCAATTTAACTGTCTGTCACTCCACTGCTGAGCACATCTAGCTCTGGAACAAGTCATCAAGAAGGGCAGTAAGAATGTCTTTTATCACTCCAAATGATATTAAGGCCTTCACTACTCTTTGGACAAAAGTCTTTTTCTTTGTAACTTTAAAGACTGAATATCAGCAGTATTTGAGGTGGAATAGAAGCAGTGATGCTCCGCTGTCCCCACACACCCCTCATACTCTTTCAACATCATTTAAATAGAGAAGTATCACTGATACTTAAGATCATCTGGGCATGCAACTAGGTGGAATTCAGCACCCTAAAAGGTGTTTGGTTTCCTACTTTGCTTTTAGTAAAGTCCATACAAATCTAACCATCATTTTGGTCCCAGTGGATCTTGAAAATTCCACCCAGAAATTTTCCCAATCAGCATGTCATAAATTTTGATAAAACTGAATGGCAGATCTTAGTTGATATAATTAAGAATAAATCTTGTCTTTGCTGATAGCTAATTTTTAATTCATGACACAAAGCTATCTCCTGATTACAAATTCTGTTTTACAATGGGTGTAGTGTTCTGACCTGGCACAATGTGGCAATTTAGTGTTTTTGCTGAATTTGATATGCAATCACATCAACACTATAAGCTGAAAATGTAGACTCCTGGAAGACTGCAGTATTTTGTTCTGATAACTGTAATGTATTTTAAGTGGCAATCTTCACAGGACTGAAATTAAGATATGCTTTTGATTTAAAAATTTGGAAGATTTACTTTCCTTACATGAATTAATAAAGTTACGCTGTGATCTGTTATGACTTGTCAGAATTAGACACCTTTATTACCTTGGAAAAACAGATAGATTCTAACAATAAAATCCATCTGTCTTTGAGTACTAAAAATCAGTAGATATGGAAACTACAGGTCACCATCCTGGCCTGCATATGGATTTTGGCTGACTCATTTTCTTTGAACAGCAAAGAAGTAAAAGAACCTGGTTTACAGAAAAAAAGTATTTCAGTGCCAACAGTTTTTTGATGATGTTAAAGTAACAGACAGCAAAGGAAAGTTGTGTTCATTTAAACCTTAAAGCAATACTAGACTCATGAAACAGTGTATAAAGCTGTTAAAATGGAGGAAGAACTGGAGTTGCTTTTCAGCCAGTCTTACAAAGTAATAATTTTTAATGATCAGAAATATCCCCTTCAATCTCTTCCATGGTGAGAATGTGTTGACTACAGTTTCATGAAAATAAAAAGATACTATACATTTACTAAGACCCAAAGGATTTGTTTTTTAATTGTTTAATGAGGAGAAAGTAATGTGAAGGAAGAAGAGAATTCAGGTCTTGCACGTTTTTATATTGTATTGTTATTGAAAAAGATTGAATAGCTTATATTTTGTTGGAGAAGCCTTGTATTTTATCAGAGCCTTATACCAGATGCATTATCAAAATTAAAAAGTTAGACACACCAGACACACTTAATATAATTATGTAATATTTAATCTTGTCGTGTAATACTGTTAAACTATTTAAGGCTGAAATTTCATCAGATCTTTAACAGGATTATCTAAGTACTGGTTGGGAGATTAATCCTTTGCCACCATTTTCATCCCCAGAAAAAATGTTAGAAGTGTTAATGATTCACTAGTTGTCACTCTTATCTCTATGAAACTGGTGATAGAAGATTATTCCAGCATGAAGGAGACAACATTCCCTGCTGGAAATGTCATCTCTCAGCTGGAATATAAAGCCATGGCCCTGGTTACTTGTAATCATTAAAAAGTCCACAGCCTTTTTCAAATGAGCAAAAGCATTGTTAATCATAGCAAATTGCAAGTTGTCATAACTGCAGTCTTGCTGGTTTACATATTTCTCTGTTTTTTGAGTCAAATATTATACATATTTCTTTCTAAAACCAGTATTGGCATATACAGTCAGCTGCATTATTCCTTACCCAAAGGCACCCATTTTCAATGGTTAAAAGCTTATATTTAGAGAGACTGTATCTCATTTGATAAAGCATTAAGACATGTTACCTCTTGAAAATGAGAGATGGTATGTAATAAATATTATATAGAAGACTGTAAACACAACACATATATGCTCCAGAATCTGGCTATGATTGGAATTGTGAAATTGTGGTGGGGTACTTTTTTTCCCCTTGCAAGTTGTTCCGAAAATTGTAGAAAAATTAGGTAGGATGTAACTGTTCACTTATGGGCTCCCCTCCACCCCCCACACAAGAAAATGTTTCAATATCCACAAAACTCCTACAGAAGGAGGTGGTCTTGATTTAACTAGTCCATTTAACTAGACCATAAGTAGATTTGGTCCATTCCAAGGGACCTCGTTCACCACTAAGGAGACCCAGCTCAGCCTCCCAGCTTGCAGAAAAGAAAAAATTGTTCTCACTGCCTTCTGCCAGAGCTTTTCTTCTTTGCTTTGTTCTTCCACAGAGGATATTTCTCTACTTTAGTTTTTCAGAACCATTATAAGAAAGGTAAGGCAATGTGTGCTCCAGTCTGTTCTCCAGTAAACCTCTGAATGTTAGGGAAGACTGATAAAGACCTGTCCAGGAAGGCATTTATCCATTGGTTAAGAAATATGGGGCTTGGCCTCCAGTGTCGACCTGTAGGGTTGAGATTTCACAACTGTGAATGTCATTAAGGACTGATCAACTCTACTCCTATTCTGTGAATTTAGTCTTTTGTTTATTTGGCCAATATTAGAAGAACTCCAAAAAGAAAGATTTTTCCCTGTAATTTTCATGAAAAGAAAACTCCAAAGAAAAAATTATTTCTGGTCCATTTGTCTCTCTGTATATATATTTTTTGAGCAAGATAAAGACAGGTTATGTTTGACATTAAGATCATCTAGTCTATTGTTCATGAAGCTTCAGACAGAATATCCATCTTTATATTTGTCCTTTTTTTTTTTAATTGTGCCATGCGCTGGATGATTTTTGGACTGAGAAAAGAGATTTCTATTAGATTTTTACAGTTTTAGCTTATTACATTTTCTAATCATAGATCATATTCCATTCCTGTGATAAGAAACAGATTTGTGGAAGAAAGTAATCTACATAATAATCAAGGTAAAACAGTATTACAGGAAACCAAATTGTTACTTGTAGATGTCTTCAAATTATGTGGCTCTGTTATTGAGATAATATCCACAGAACCATACAAAGATTTATGTTTCTGTCACCTGTTTGCTGCAAAAGCTTGGTAAGACATAAATCTTCTTCTCAAATTCTTAAAATCCATGAACAGTTTAAATAGAGAAAAAGACAGAGAGGTAAAGATTCAGAGTAATGATGGCTACATGTCAATTTAATTCCAGCTTCTCTTATTTATTCTTTTAGGACATGTCTACTAGTAAACAAATAAAAATGCAAAGACCTAGAGTATTTTGCTGCTCAGATAAATCTGAATATTATCATGGGTCTATCCTGTAATCCTTTTCCTTTCTTCTTGTTTAATGTCACTCCACTGTACTTATCACCAAAAATTCTTCCTTATTGTCAAAATTTTCTTTAGAGACAAGTATTTCAGCAATAACCCAGGAAAAATTACAGCACTTTGTCTATATCCACCTATTTAAATGGATGTAGGACAAAGCCTTTCTATTTGAGTCTTGTAAGAACTGGTTAAAGAGGATTTCCATAGGAAGAGAAGCCATATCCCAGTAGATGAGCAGGTAGGAAGAGGTAGGAGAGCTCTGTTGCTATGTTACTCTCAAAAGTCAAAACCTTAGATTTGGGAATATTCAATGAAATCAATGATGTATATGCTAAGGAATCAAGTCCTGCTGGAGGATGGACTTCATTAAAGAATGGGGTTATACAGAGGAGTTGATGAGCCTACCCCAGTCTGAGGTGAATCACATCAGTTTGATCCCCTTCAGAGATCTACATCCATAATGAAGTTGAAAATGTCATTATGAAAGTTTTGCTCATCTGCTCAATTAATATAGCTGTTCATTTAATTAGGTCATCAGTAAGTTCTAAACTAAATACCTCTGTAAAATCTGCAATGCAGATGGCTAGGTACACATTTCTGAAACATGGAATGTGAAGAAGTCCAAATTTGTTTAAAAAAGACTGAATTTTTGAAATTCTACTTAAAATATAGTGTAAAGGATCCTCTAAAATAGCTCAGTTAGTTTGATATTTCTCTGTAAGATTCTGGAATCAGAGAAAATTGCAACAATGACAATTTCCATGTACCCAGTTGCTTCCTTCTTCATACTGAACATTTACGACTTAAAAAAGGGATCCTAGCATAATCATTTCAGCTATTATTTTGATCCTAGGAAACAAATTATATACTAATACTATCAAGGAGTTCAAAGTTCTCTTTTGTAAAGGATGTTTAAAAACTGATAACCTGTACTAAGCAGTTGCAACATAACATTTAATTTCAGTGGATGTTTTTGTAGTCCTAAGAAATAATAGTTTCACAAATGATTAAGGAGCCAGTTTAAGACACCTCAAAATAATCTTCAGCAAATTCTGGACACTCAAATTCATAAAAGTAGGGCTTTTTTTTTGGAGTGATCTGTAGTTGATAACTTTGAAATCTTGCCCAGAGCCTTTTATTAAGAGAACCTTATCCTCTGACCAATCCTTCCGTACATATTCTTTTTTAAATTAAGCATGAATAATTAAATAACTCTGAAATAAACACAGTACACATATTTTATTTCCCTAGTAAAACTTTTCTATTTCAAGCTATTTACAATTTTGTGCACTTAAATGAAGCATAAATTTTAACAATTTGTACAGGCATCTAGTTCAGTGTCTGCTTGTAATAAAACCTTTGAATAGCCATGGCTTGATGCCAAGATGGACAGCCACTTACAGAACAGGTGCGTTCATTTTCTTATGTAACTCAGTAAAATTTTCTAAATCCATGCTGTAGGTTCTGATAGAATTTTGGAACAAATATAATGCTATGAAGAAAGATACCGTAAATGGGAAATTAGAATATAGATCTTTCAGGAAGCTAAAGAACAGAGGTTTAAGGCAAATATCTGCTACATTTCATCACTGATAGCAGCTATGATGTTTGTGTTTTTGAAGCATGAGCACAAGGACATTCCTCAGCAGACGAGGACATGAAGCATTTAATCAAAATCTAATCCGTGGTATTACATTCCGTGTCTAGCAGGAATGACTTTGAGTTGCTGAGATTTTGTCAGATTTGGCTGATGAAACCCTCTCAGTAATGTTTTAGGATCTAATGTTTTCCTGCTTGAGTACATCCTGAGAACTCTGGTATTCTCAGTGTAACCGGACAAATCCTGCACCCATCCAAATCAAAGGAAAAGTCCTTCCTTGCTGCATTAGAGTAGCATCAGCAAATTATCTACTATTGAATAACTATAGGTATTTGAGGTAGGAGGCTGCTGTCCTTTGGGTTCCTCTACAATCAGTGGAGACAGGCAGGTCAAAGATAGGCATTGCTCTCTCAAAAGAGCCTTCTTTAATAGCCAGAGAGAGGGAGAGACTTAAATCAGCAGGGACCTGCAAGGCAGTTACTGAATCTGGCAACACGAGCTCTCAGATGGCAAATATCCTTCAGTGGCTTAACTACTTGAGAACTCAATCACAATTCTAGCTTTGGAATACCAATAAATGCATGATGTATACCAAAAGAGTGGTTTGATGAGTTTAGCCCCTTGATATGCTTATGGATAATGCTTTCAGTTTAATTGTTTGCTTATTCAGATTATTAACATTTAAAATTATTGATAAAAATAATTTGCAGATCGCTTACACTGCTCATTTATTGTGCTTATTTACAACTGAGGGTGGTTGGTTGCTTAGAGAATATCTACAGCATAGTTTTTCTCCAACACGTGGATAACTGTGCAATGTCTTAGCTCAATATTCACATGTGCTAAACACTTGTTCACATAGGAATCATTGCTGTGATTTGAACTTCACTTTCCTTGAATGTTTGCAACAGAATATTCACTGGCAGAAAAAAAAAAACACCAAACCTAGTGTAATATAACCAGAGTATTCATTAAAAATGTCGTTTGGATACTGCCAGAAACATTTTCGCTATTTGTCTATCTTGACTGAGGATTCAATAATGCTTATTCTTATGAAAAATATGGAGGTTTCTAATTACTTGTTGACTAACTGAACTACTTTATTGTGCAGTTTCTGTTCTGATAAAACCCTTGTTGTTACTCACCAATCTCTCAACCAACTGATTCATTATGCTCTTATATACTGGTGCTTGTTTTCTATCACAAAGAACGGTATACTATATGGCTTTTCATGGCAGTAAACCTTTAATGGTTGAACCTGTTCCTTTATCTTTCTTGATTTACAATGCAGAGCACAGTTTGCATTTAATAGAATAATAGGTATAGTTTTTTGTTCTCAGAATCACCAGCTCTGCCAAGAATATCTCGATGCTATTTTAAATCAGAGAGTGTTTTCATCCTTTCTTCTATGCATAAAATGCACCTCTGGTTTCTCATAATCATAGTGGAGAAGAAAGTATGTCACTGAGACACATGGTTGCTAGAAATTTAAAATATTGTTCATGTATATTTTCATGCAAAATGTGATTAAAAATATGAATACTGTTGCAAGTCCTTAACTTCCATTTCAAGTACAATAGATCCCCAGTTAAAAGTAATTTCCTCCAGCATGTCCTGGAACTCAGTAATTTAAACAGGTTGGTTAGCCATGAGCTAAATTACCACCTTTGCTCCTACTGCTGGTGGGGCCAACAAAATATTTTTTGTCTCAAATACAACTTGTTAAAAGTTCCTGCTTTTGATTTATCTTATGCTAAAATACTCACTGTGAAAAAAATCAGTAACATACAGACGCAACATGTAATTACACTCATAAGCAGTGGATTGCAATAAGACACGCTCATAGTGATCTGAAAAGTAATGTAATTTGCGTAAGGAGGTAGAGTTATCTCTTCAAGAGACAAGCTCACATTACTAATGTTTGCATTACTACAATAATATTTTGCAAATAAGTTTCACTGGATATCGAAAGCCTTATTATTGCATAAATGGGTGACATTAATTTTTCTTTTTTGTCCCTGATTTTTTGTTTCCTCAGATTAGTTAGCTATCTTCCTAAGAGGCTGGATGGTATGTGAGTTCAAAGACTTAGCCAAGGACCATGAAAGAGCAGACCAGATTTTTGAGATTGGACTTGGAGCAGAAGGCTGAAGTTTCTGTCTGAAAGTTTGTCTGTCTCAGATTTGCCCAGAAAAAGGTAAAATTTACCTCAGTCTAGACTGTGATGGATGGCATAATCATTTTATTTGTTGGCTAAAGGCCTATATCGTGAATACAGTAGATGAGTTCCTAACTCGCAGCGGCTGGCAGCAGAGCAGAACGCAGCCCGTTTACCTTGTCTGAGTGGCGCTGATAACATGAAACAAGCATGGCAAGAAGGGAAGGAGGGACAAGAGCAGAGACTTAAATCTTTAGAGAAAAGAAGGAAATATTGCAAAGGAACCAAAAAGGACTGCGTACAGTTTGCTTCAGCTGAAAGCTGCTGGAAAGTCAATGGTTTGGAAGGCAACAACGGTATTAGTTTCAGTTCTTTAAAGCACCCACTTTAAAAAAATATTTAAAGAATTTCAACTCAAAGCTTTGGCTTTTTTATTCTGTTATTATTATTATTATTATTATTATTATTGTTGTTGTTGTTGTTATTACAGCTTTCTAAATAAATAAAAAGATTGTAATTACATCAGTGTAATCAAAGTCTGAAATATTCTAAATTCTTTGTGTTTAAAGAACTCATAGCTTGTGAAAAGGTAACTGAGTAGTGAACAAAAGAGGCAAGCTTCTTATTTAATACTTTGATTTCAAATTCTAAAGGGGTGTTATCATTTAGCTATGCTACCTTTTATCTATTTAGCTATGTTATCATGTACTGTCATCATAGCACAGTCTGTTATCATTTTTACTAGGATTCAGTGAACATTATTATTCCTGTCATGAATGAAATCTTATTATTTGTTTTCATTCAAAGTTCGGAAAAAAAGCTGAAATAGTAATAGTTTTTGAGAAGCTTTTGAAAAATTAAGGTGACATTCACATTGGTATTCTTGACAAAAAAAAAAGAACTTTGATTTCCAAATTGCTATATATTTCAGTTTGTTAAATATAAACAAAAAAAAAAATGGCTCAGGTCGACTCAACACCAAATTTCATTTTTCATATTGTGATTTATTGCCTGAGAGCCACTGTGTGCTGTTGGGAAACACTATCATGTTGAGCTAACTGCAAACAATACATAAATATCTATTTGCTTTTACACTGTTCTGACATTGTTTACTTTAAAGGCTGAAATGTTTTCATTGCATTTAGTAGAGCCTGAACCAGGGCTCACCTTATGGAAATGGGACCTGCTGACACCAGCATGTTCTACAACTAATTTTCAGTTCTGAGTTTTCCAAGAAACCTGTGCTTTTGGATTTTATTAATTTCACTTGAAAAGAAAAAAAACCCAAACAAACAAACAAAAAAAACTTTGGGCAAAAAACAGATTTGGAAAAGCCTATGAAAACAAAGGTAAAAATAATTATACTTCAAATAGTGTATGTAATATGTTTTAGCAAAACAAAATAATTTTAAATTATACATAAATATATTGTGAACTCAGGTGTATTTATGAATATAATGACTATCTATAATGGGCTCTGATGTTCTACTGCTTGTTACTACCTTCTCTTAGAGCAGGCCTCAGAGAAGAGTCTCTTGATGAAGAGATATGGTACAATGAATCTAGCAAGTAAATTATTGTTGACATTTTGATTTTTGAAGTCTGACCTAAACTGTTTCTGCATTTCTGGAGGATCACCATGTTAACCCTAACAATCTCTACGGAAAACACTTTTCTCTTTCTTCCTTTTAATTCCAATGGTTCTGACTAGGTAGAAATAAAAGTTTAGATATAATTTCATTCACACTGAATTTTTAGATTTTTCTCTTTTACATCTCCTAAAATTAAGCTCTCATTATAGGGACATACATATGCACACAGCTTTCTGTGGCTAATTTCACTGAAGTCAGTAGGACTGATTGTATATTTAAATTAAATGAAAGAATGTACAAGATCATGTGTTAGAGATGATTTTCACTGAAGTCATTCACACACAGAAGTTTTGATAGACTAATCAATGCTAACTGAAGACTAAGGAAATAACAGTCCATCTGGGTATCCACAAAAACAGCTGAAGTAAAGATCAAGAGCTACTTTTACTCATACTGAGAAAGTCTTTAATTCATGAGTCATCCTGCTGGTTTCAGTAAAGCTTTTGCTGGCACGTGATGCAAGCAGAGGAAGCAAAATTCTTAGTATGTCATTCAAAGCCAGAGGTAACACCCAAGTGCTTGCTTTCGCTGAGGAGCTTCCCTGGAAATTTCCCTTCAGAATTATGATTTAAACATTTTGTCACAACCAAGTGAGACCTACGAGTAAATAGATTTACTTCCTTTTCCTATAGTTCCAGATCAATTTTTGTTTTCCAAAAATGTTTTAGCAATACTTGCGTATCTGTTAGCATACAGTATCTATCAACAACTTGATAGATGACAAGAGGAAATTGGGTGTTATCATTAATTCTTTTTATAAAATATCTTGCCTTTTCACAGAATGTTTGGCTTGTGAAAAGTAGTTACAGTGCACTCCTCTATAAAGCCAGGCACAAATATGCAAACTATGCAGCTACTCATCCTCTTATACAGGATGAAAAAACAAGAGCAAGTCCTTAAACTTATAGAACGTAGAAAGAGTATAATATATTCAAATCTAATGTAATCTTAAAACATTAAGAATTTCTGATTCTCCACAAGGGTATGTAGTATGCTTTCCTTCTCTTTCTTGTTGATGAGTTCCATTTTTATTGCCTTTTTTCCTTTCTCTTCTGTTTCTGATTTCTTTAACCATAATTGGAATGCACATCTGCACTTCTAGACTTGGACACTAGTCAGTGATCAGCGGGTGGCAGCCTGTCCCAAACAGTAGTGTGCACCACAGTCATGATCTGTTATTACTTACTTTTCCCATTTTGGGCCTCTCTTGAGCAAATCTGAGTGTGAGGTCCTGAGATCTAGTTAATAGTGGGATTTATGTCATTGAGTTAGGATGACATTATAAAAAAAAAGCCAAAACAAAACAAAACCAAAAAAAGTGCACAAAGGCCCACCACAGTTGACAATGAGCCCATGAGAAGCAAAACCAAAGAAATAATATTATTGAATATTTGTCAAACAAAACATTTCACAAAGCTCCCATTAATGGAAGAAAGAAAGAATTGGTGCTTTTCTTCCCTCTTCCCTCCCTCCTCTTTTTTTGACAAGCAGTTCATAGATGCCTGTGAGCATTTATTCCTATTTGCTCCCTTACACCATTGTGACGTACCGTGTTCTCCTGAGCACCAGTGGGTTAGAATTAGTACTGACAGGGGACGGTTTCAGCACAAAATTTCACACATCTTATTTTGCTGCTTCTCCTGTCTTTCTGGGCTGCCTGTGTAACCAGTAGAGAGAAAAGAGCTCCTTGAGCGAATGCATCAGTGCAGAAACCCAGCTGAATGCTCTGAATCTTTCTTCGGAGAAGCATATCTATCCATTGGCTATTTTTGAAGCCTCAGAAAACCAGATTGGTTGTCATATAAGATGCTACATCTTTATCTTGAACATATAATATGAATAATATGTTACTATATATATTATAATAATTTATTATTCTATATATTCATATTATTCTATAATATGAATACTCCCCAGATCATGAGAAGCCTTATTTGAGGGTTCAGACACATGCATCAGAGCTTGATTCTTACCTGGGATAAATAAGGCAAACTTCATAACAGTTGAAGAACTACAGTGCAGTATTGCTGCAAAGGACTTGGCAAAGTATTTTTGCCACTTTCTAATCACTAATTAACCTGCTAATTTAACCACTAGCAGTGGAAGTTTTTCACCATGACTGCTGTTTCCAACAAATATTTCAGGGTTCTGAAGTGATTAACAAGATTTAGAACATTATACGCTCACATTTGATACATACCATCTAATGTTCATTACATCTATCTTCTGTTTGGATGGCTAGTAAGAGATCTAGAACTTGGTGCTGCTTGACAACAGGTAAAAAGGGTTAAGTGCAGTAAGAGATAATGTAAGATCACAAACTATGTACCTTTTTGAAAATAATTCTGCCAGACTGTATTAATAGATTTGACATAATAGTATATTTTTGTAAAAAATAAAAAAAAATATCTAGTCAACTGACCTGCAGGTTTGGCAACGAAGTTCTTTAAAAAGAACACAGACATATTTCACAAAGCCTTTTATAAAATATTACTGTTTATGACGTTTGAGGAACAGCTGCTTTAGAGGTCAACATCTCCCAATATTAACAGGCCAAATGTGGCCTTTATTTCATAAGATTATCCCCACAAATCCATCATCAATTTCATTATGGACCAGGAGCAGTTAGGTCAAGTCACATTTTTTTTGTCACTGTTTAGTCTATTTTATAAACACCGCCCTGAGTAAAAGCTGGCAAAGCCAATGGAAACTGTGATTCAGAGCTTTGATTCCATGGATTACTGAATCTTCTCACCTTGCTTGGTTTATACTTTTTCACACGTAGGAGAAGTGTAGTGGGCATCTGCAAGGGCAACAAAATTACAAAGAATTTACCAGGGTTGCTCAAACCCCGTTTGATAACTGAGGAGCATAAATAAGAAGCCAGGAAAATTACAGATGATGAGGAAAAAACAAAAAGGTTGTTGGAAATGGACCTGCGGTTGTTCAGTGTGGAATGTGCATATCTTTGTAACAGTGTTTAATTACCGTATTTTTATGACTGTTCATTTCAGCTCAGAGAGTAGAACTGAATTTTGAAAGGCATTTGGATATGGAAAGTAACACAACTGAAAGCCAGCGCCCTCACGGGCTGCAAGCATACAGGATTAGGGCCTATTATAAATAGTTTAAGAGAAGGCATTTGGGCCTTAGCCCAGCAAAACAGTGATGTACATGCTTAATTGTTAATGCTTTTTACCACGTTCGTACCTTCCTGTGATTAATGGTCTCACTCAGGTCATGGGAAGTAAAAGCTTAGGATCATGCATATGTTTAAATGCTTTGCTGGGTCAGAGTCAAAGATGGTGAGCGTTTGAGACCAAATCTAGCACACTCTTCAGCCCCAGTGTTTGACTTATTAATGTGTGGTCCCACTGAAGACAGACCCCCACACACACTGAATTCCTCGTTTGGCTGGTGCCAGAATGTGCTACTCCTTTCAAGAAGGAGGTAAGAGTTCAAGAAGAAAAGGAAAAGAAGGAAAAAAGAATGAGTGCATGGTTTCTGTGGTACTTGGCCATATCTGATTTCTGGCACTGTAAGCCTAAGTCCTAAAAAGGAAAGGACAGGCATCCAGCTCCCAAATATAACATTCTGGGAAGCACTTGATATGCGATTTAGAAGAACTGTCCTCTCATGACCTCAAATTTTAGCTCTGTCCCTTACATCTTCTAGACAGATATCTTTCTCCTTGTTCTCTTAATAGCCATGGTGATGTTTTTTGTCTATTATGAAGACATGTGCTATGCAGCGGAACAGACTGGTCAGTAGAGCAGTTTTGAACAATAACCATTAATTTTTAGAACCTGAATTTTGATGTTCCCAACTTAAGAGTCCTCAGGGCTTCCTGACTGGCAGTAACCGTGTCTCTAATTTCAGGCTTACTGCACATTTCTTTACACTTTCTCAAAGACAAAGATCTTTTGTAGGCAACAAAATAGCTACAAGACTGAAATGATTGTGTATTCATTGCCTAAACAGTCTTTTCTTTTCTTTTCTTTTCTTTTCTTTTCTTTTCTTTTCTTTTCTTTTCTTTTCTTTTCTTTTCTTTTCTTTTCTTTTCTTTTCTTTTCTTTTCTTTTCTTTTCTTTTCTTTTCTTTTCTTTTCTTTTCTTTTCTTTTCTTTTCTTTTCTTTTCTTTTCTTTTCTTTTCTTTTCTTTTCTTTTCTTTTCTTTTCTTTTCTTTTCTTTTCTTTTCTTTTCTTTTCTTTTCTTTTCTTTTCTTTTCTTTTCTTTTCTTTTCTTTTCTTTTCTTTTCTTTCTTTGAAGGAAAGAAATTGAAGCAACTTCTGCTAAAAATATTTTCATTACATTTACCATTGACCTGTTAAGTCAGCCTTCTATGAAATGTCTAGACAGACAAACTGTATCTAATATGGTCAGTATTGCTCAGCCTAGCAGGGACTGTTTAAATGATATTGTTACGTTTATTGAGTACAAAAGTTACTCATATACAGTGCAAAAGATTAGTGTAGAAAGATTTTCAACTGCATCTTGAGATAATAAAAAATAGTTTTTTTTCTATCAGAATGACAGTGAGGGGAAAATCTGCATCCATGCACCAGTGGATGGAACCTTCATAGTAAGTCTGGGTTGCATGTTGGATCCTGCTAAAGGGATTGCCACAGCTGGCTCCCAGGGCTCAGCAGCTGACGCAATGCACACAACACACCCTCAGTAAGTTTGCAAAAGACAGCAAGTTGGGCAGGAGTGTTCGTCTGCATGAGGGAAGGCAGGCCCTGCAGAAGGATCTGAAAAGGCTGGGTAGATAGGCTGAAAACAACTGTATGAGGTTCAAGAAAGCTAAGTGATGGGTCCTGCACTTGGGTCACAACAACCCCATGCAACACTATGGGCTTGGGGAAGAGTGGCTGGAAAGCTGCCTGCTGGAAAAGGATCCAGGGGTGTTGGTCAAGAGCTGGCTGAATAAGAGCTAGCGGTGTGCCCAGGTGGCCAAGAAGGCCAATAGCATCCTGGCTTGTACCAGTGTAGCCAGCAGGACTAGGGAAGTGATTGTCTGTCTGTACTCAGCACTGGTGAGGCTGCACCTTAAGTACTGTGTTCAGTTTTGGGTGCCACAGTATAAGAAGGACATTGAGGTGCTGGAGAGGGTCCAGAGAAGGGCAACAAAGCTGGTGAAGGGTCTTGAGAATAAGTTATTGGAGGAGCAGCTGAGGGAAGTAGAGTTTAGTCTGAAGAAAAGGAAGCTGAGGGGACACCTTCTTGCTCTCTACAACTACCTGAAAGGAGGTTGCAGCGAGGCGGATGTCAGTCTCTTCTCCCAAGTAAGAAGTGATAGGACAAGAGTAGATGGCCTCATGTTGTGCCAGGGTAGGTTTAGTTTGGATATGATGAAAAATTTCTTTACTGAAAGGGTTGTCAAGCATTGGAACAGGCTGCCCATGGAAGTGGTGGAGTCACTATCCCTGGAGGTATTTAAAAGATGTGTAGATGTGGTGCTTAGGGACGTGGTTTAGTGATGGACTTGGCAGTGCTACATTAACGGTTGGACTCAATGATTTTAAAGGTCTTTTCCAACCTAAACTATTCTAAAATTCTATAATTTTATGATCCTAAATCCACTGGCTGACATGCCCAAGGGAAATCTTCATGCCATGCGTAGCATCAAGCCCTAAGCACGTTGTTATCAAAGTTCCTGAGAATTTAAAGATGGTCTTCTCCACAGCGTTAAAAAGTTAATTTGGGGAGTTATGAAATTATGAGCACCTCCTCAATGGGACTTACAGGGCAAGGCTTTTCCCTTAATTCTAATGTGTTTGATAGTTGCCTTAGAATGGGATGAATCACTCTTGACAACTTCAGGAACCTAGAAACTAGTTTAGGGGAAGGAATGAGTACTTACACGGCCAGAAAGTTTGGTGATATGATTTCTGTTTCTTATACTCAAGTATTGGTTAAATTCACTAACACCTGAACGTGAAATACTGGAATAAATAAGCCGGCATATTTCTGTGCCACATACAACTGAAGGAAATATGAGAAATCAATCTTAGTCTATTGTTTTCAACCACATACTGGAATCCAACTTTGACAACTAAATAGCTGTAATTGCCTTAAAGATACTGCACAGCATCAAGACTACACTGCCACAAGCAGATAGGTTATTTAGGGCTTCTTAGAGTTGTATGATTATTCTTTAATTTTTACTTTTTGATTACTGTTGTTAGATGACTCTTTGGATATTTCTAACAGTGAAATCAAGATTCTGCTTTCTGCCAAATTTTGGTGCTTATTCAGCCTACCCCCATTCTGTAGCTGGACTTAATTTTTTCTCTTGAACAGTGCTATTAAACAAGCTAGATCTGACTGTCACCTCCTTTGCACAACTGTCTGTGCTTGGGACACTTAGGAAAGGAAGAAAACAGGAACGATTTCCGAGTCCACCTGTCCTGTGACGTAACTAACAATTTATGGATCCTTGTGATGACTTTGGCTCCAGAGCAAGTTACCTGAATGCATATGTATATATGTGCTAGTGATATATCCAGTGTCCAAGCTTTTAGTCAAGGCAGATTTACGGAAGTCTCCAGTTCCCTAACACAGGTGTTAGTGCCATTTGAGATGGCAGCAGAATCCAAGCCACAAGGCTACCTGATACAATGCAGGGCTTACAGCAAATCTACACATTTGTGGAACAGCCTGGAGGCAATGCGATACATCCCACAGCATGTGCAATGCCACCAGCTGAATTTATTTAGGCAGCTGAATCCAACTCCAAGACAATGGACTGTGATTTAGTTATCCCTGAATACGGCACCCCTGGCTGCTCAGGTGAATGGCTCTCTGGGTTCCTTTGTCCGCATTGTCTAGACGTCCATAGACTGTAGCAGATCATTTACGTAGCTCACCTATCTTAGTTATAGACACCTACATGCACACCTATGCTTAAGTTTTTCAGTCTCAAGCTGAATGCCACTGTAGATGAAGCATTAACTTAGAGACAAAAACTCCCTACCTGAAATTCATAAGGTAACTCTTACTGTATCAACCCGCACTTCATGTGCTGTCATTGTGGCAAAACAATAAAATTCTTACTTGTTTTTTAGTTTTTTTTTTCTCTGATTTTTCACTACGATTCTTTCACAGGCCAGAACATATTCCATAGCATGCAATGCACATTTTTGCTCCTTTTCTTTTTGTTCAGCTCTTCCTGACAGAAAATTATTTTAAAATATGTATGGCCAAACAAATTGTAATAATGCTTTTGCATATTCTAAGTCATATAAATGTTAATGTTCTTTAAAAAATAGGAATTAATATACTAGTATTTATGCATCAAAGGCATAACAGACTGAAAGCATGAAACATCTATGCACACACGAGCACAGAAACCCATGTGATAAACATTCTCTCAGCAAAGAGAAATCATTATCTAAATCTAGAGGATCTACTCAGGTGTTATTTTAGTTTACATTGCCTCATAACCTTTTCAACATTCATGTCTGGTACCTAGTTTTAATTATAGCAAAATATATGCATTTAGTTGTTCCTTTTCTGTCAACTAAGCCTTATAATGAAAACCTTTGAATAAAAATCAGCTGAAACAGCTCTTTGTTATAGGTTATAGCCTTGTTTTCACCCATCCATGTACTTTGTAATAACTTCACTAACCATATTTCTTCATGTCCAAAAAGCACTGAAATGTATCCATTTAGAGGGTGTTTTCTTCAACATTGTCAGATTTAATGACAACGATGCTGCCTACATACAGTGCTGGGAACAAAAGCACAACTGTTCTAAGCAGCATCTGTATTTATTTATTTATTTTTCCATATAGCTTTGGTAAGTGATTTTGACTGGTTATTAAAAACTATTTTGTGGTCTTAGAACTTACTTGTCAAATCCAGTCAGCAGCAAAACCTGACTGGTGCTTTACATAATTCATGTCAAAACTGCAGATGTTTCTCTAAAAGTTAAGTGATTTATTGGTCTGAAATCAGAAATAATCCAAATAAACCAAAAGAGAAGACAGCAGATGGGAGGACAATGAATATGTCTTTCAGTCTTCCACACTTTCATGAGCTCAAAGTGAATTATTTCTTACTGTGAATTCTTACCATATACCTGTAGGCGCATCTATTCACTTACAAAATTGGACATCTGGAATACACATGTTCTCCCATGAAAATAATCCAAACTAAAAATATGTGGAGGTTTGCACTGACAATCACATGATTGAAGTCATTCTTTCTGTCCTTAATTATTTATTGATTAATTTTGCCACTACAACTAATGGGCAAAGCGTCCAACCAGTTTTTACTTAGCACTATGCCTTATGCTTTATTATTATTATTATTAGACCTTATGCCCATGAGATTAAGTTTGAGGCCCTTTCACCAACAAACACTCATGTGGCGTCATGCTAGGTTATTCCACTGTGAGAATGAGTACCAGTAAAGTTAGACAGGATGCCTCCATATTGCATTTTGAGCTCAGGGGAGAAATTCTGGGTCCTCCCTAAGGTCTTTTGGCACATACCTCATGATGACTGGAAGCTGTTTCAGACTCCAGGACAAAAAATGAAAATCATTTCACTGCCATCCTTAGCATTGCAGCCTACCCATTTATTCCCCATTCTGGCCTGTGAAAATCCCTCCTGTTATCCTTCACAGAGGTGGAAATTTTGGGATAAGACATGAGGGAATAGTTAAATGACATATAAAGAAGTTTGCTTGAACTAAATAGCTTCTCTCAGCCCTCCAGGCTCTTTAATTGTGAAGTCCCCCTGGAAATATGGTGTCTGTCCTTCCTATCAGCCTACATATACTTGACAGCAGTCTGACGAGTACAAATCCGTTCTCAGAATGCTTTCTCAGCTGTAGCACCATCTTTCACAAGTCATTGGGTTGAGTGGGATCTTCTGTGGTAGGGCCCAAGATGAACAGCAAGAATGTTTTGATAAGTGTTGTTGTGTTTCCTCACCCTTGCATCTCACAATTATTAAATCTCCTTCATGGTGTTCTTACTGAAAACAATAAAAAGAAGACACTTCAAGCGATACTAGGGAAAACAAAAACTTCTTAGCCAAGATATTTGGGATATCTAACAGCCTCTGTTGACATCAACTAGGTCAGGACAGGCTAGGGACATGAGGGAATAAATCTGCATCGGAAAAGAAGAGGATGGTGGTGATGTTTCTTAATGGAAATAATATCTATTTTTCTTGTTTGCTTTTAGTTATCTAAGAACAGGTGAACGTAACATGCTTTTGTAACATGAGCTGTTCTGCAAATACGTCCAACCTGCACAGGATACATATTTTTACATTTTATCTGTCACCAATGCAAATCTGTTTTCCAAAATAAGTCCATTAAATTATCAGAATACAAGTGTTCTACTAGAGCTGTGAGTGTGAGTTTTATTTTCTTTAACTCTCTTTGTGATTCTCAGTTTAAAGAAACTTTATTATGTATATGCTGCATCCTTCTAGTTTCTCACCTGTGAAAGCGTTCAGATGCAACATTTCTAATTAGGGTATTAAATCTTTTTCTTTGTTCAGTGAATAGCAGCTTCACAGGATTAGACAGGGGTTTTCACATCAGTAATAACTCTGGAGGAAAAGTAGAGAAGAGTATGGAAAAAGAGATGGGATAATGATAAAAGGCATAGTTATATGTGGCGTGCAATCTTCTTGAGAAGAAGGAAATAGAACATTGATGCTGGGTTAACCACAGATATCATGTTCCAAAACAACTGTAGAGAAGCTTTGAGAAGCTTTGTCACTTATAATAGGACACAATTAAAGTAAAAAGTGGTGTTAGAAGTAGGCTGGATCCTCCAAACAACTTTACCAGCAAACATATGGGTTTATCAGACATAGGTGGTCCTGAGCACTCAGGAGTTGCTCCAGCAAAGACTTGTGCTTAATTTCAATATATCACTTGTCAAAATTTCAATTACTCATGTTGTAAATATGTGCTTAGGTGTTTTACTGGGTGAGAGGCATACTACACTGCATCGTTCAAGTTCAAGCCCTGTGAATCTACTGCTTTGAGTTTCCCCTGTACTATGAATTATCACATTAGTGAATGGAGCTATACATAGTAATGAGCACTACATGCTGTTTGCATGGTAACTGCATGGTAAGCTGTTAAGTTTTCAAAGAAAAAAGACAAAGTGTTTACAACACAACAGCAAAATTGGTATTAAAATTATCTGAAAAAAAATAACAGATTGAATGATCAAATTCACCCTTCTTATAAAATACTTCATCATGGGAGTGACTGGCTGTGGATAGCTGATGCTTTGTAATATGATATATAAGAATACAGCTGAGTACATTGTAGCTGTTAGTGGCAGAACCAGGGAATAAGCGAGGATAAAAGTAGGATGGGGTTTTTGCCTAAAATCTTGGGAACAGATTTTTCTTTCTTTCTTTCTTTCTTTTTTCCTTCTGCCATATTCTCATATCTCTTCAACTTTCATGATTTTTAAAAACTACACTGCCAGAGGTTTGTGTGAGTTTATTTGCTATTTCTCTTAAGATGCAGACTGTTTGGAATTACTGATTTGCTTGTATTCCCATTTTTTAAGTAATCCCGTGGCTGCTCTTTGTCAGTACCTACTCTGTCAAAGTCTTCTTTATGTTATTTCATAGAGTAAGGTTTTAAAAAGAAATATTTCACCAGGTTTTTGAACTCTACATATTTAAAATTGTTCAGAAGCACTTTTAGTTTTTCTTTAAAATATCCAATGTCTCAAACCTGAAATAGTTTATACAAGAATTATATTATTCCCTACTGCTCTCATTGGCTTGTCATTTTTATCTTTCTGACCGTAGCATATTCTTCCTTAGCGTGATTTTTATGCTAATCACAAGTACACTTATTCTATTTTTGACTGCTTTTCTGTGTGTCACCGAACATTGAGAATTAATTTGCTACTTTCAGTTATATTTAAAGTTATATTTAAAAACATGCAGGGCTTCTTGTTAAATGATGGAATTCTCATTATGACTTCAAATCAGCATACTGCTCATACATATGTGTGACTTTAAGCTCCTGTTGATTCTAATTCAAAGGCAGCAGAGAATAGTTTTGGCCTAGGGTAACAGATGCGCTCTCATGTGAGTAGACTAAGCTCATATATCTGTTTTGTTTATTAGTTGCTCTGAAAGTCAAAATAAGGAACCCAACACAATTTAGGCAGCATCTCAAATACTTGCTAGGTTTGGGACAGTTCATCTACATTCAGGGTCTGGTTTTAAACTGCTACTGGCTTAATTCTGGTTCTGTCTGATATCAGACTAGTACCATGTCCTACTCAACTATAAATTAAATGCAGTTTCATTCTTGCAATTAAAACAGTTAGAATTGTATATTGAAAGGTCTAAAATGCTCTGCACTTTCACCAGTGGGTTGCGCTAACCCTACCAAGCTTATGCTTAAGTTTAAACTCCTGACTCGCAGTATAACTTTGTGCTGGATAACTCAAGACTTGAGACTGCATTAGATACATGCATGGGTTACTGCTCTAGGCCCAAGTCTGAACTCGTCATTTTTGTTTTGTGAACTAGGCTGCTGCTCACAAAGTGCCGGTTTCATGCTCAGCTTTCAGCATGCAGGAAATGGCTCATCAGAGGTATGAAGCTTTGTTTCTGTCTAGAGCTGAAACACCCTCAGGCAACTGATAGTGGGACAGGTCTCACTGCCTCGGAGGAGCAGGTTGGGGAAGGAGTAGGCTCTTTGCAGCCCTTTTTCCCAATGCCAAAGCTTGCCTATGTACAAGTGTGCCTAGGAGAAATGAGCCATTTTGAGTCTATCACCATTCTGAAAATACATACCTGTATTTCAGAGACCTACATAATCAAGGAAAAAAAGTTAGTACCCCTTTTTTTGTCATCACTGTGATACCTATACATGCTGTGACGCACACTGTATGTGTGTATACGCACATCTTGTGAAATGTCCACTAATTGTTTGGTATTCTTTCTATGTCACTGATGATAATAAAGTTCTATCCTCTTTGAAATCAATGTGTCAACTAAACTCCTTAGGTGTTTTTTTGTATTTAGTGTTTGGAAAACACCACTGTGCACCTATTTACATGTTTCAGCACCAAAATATCTTCCATCGTCAGGCCCTTACTTCATAAAGTTCATTTTATCTTGTGATCAGAGCAAACTGTCTAGCTTTTCTAGAGCACCAAAGTGAGTTTGTCACCATGCTCTTATCCATAAGTCTTCTGTGTGTGGCTCTGTAAACAGTTTCACAATGCTTATTTCAACTTCTATCGACTTCCATGAATTGCAACTCCTGAAATAAAATTAACAACAAAAATTAATAATATTCAATGTACAGGATAATGTTACATTATCAAATAAGTTTTTTTGAGAGAAACTGGCAAGTTCTTTCTTACATAAGGTCTTTATTGCTAGAAATTAGTATGACATTATTTAACCAAGAGATTTTGCAGGAGATAACCCATGACTGCATATCTACTTTTTCACTTTGCCAAAAGTTTCTTTAGAAACATTTCAAAGATCTCATGCAGTAACAGACCTGATATTTTCTCCTAAATGTTTGTAAACTAAACTTTATAGAGTGCACATTATGGTGGCACCAGCTTATGGAAAATTCCACTCTGTTTGCACTCTTGCAGATTTCCCAGATTGTGGTGAGTTTGTACCAGAAACATGACTCAGACATAGGGGACTTTTCCAACCCCAGAAAAATCAAATATTTATCCCCACCTCAGATGCTTTTTGAACATTTCACTTAAAACAGAGTATATAAAAATATTTTTTTTTAAACTTTATTGGGATCAGTTACTCTTATCTGAAGTGAGAATTTGGGGAACATATTAGAAGCAATAAAGAACAGAAATCTGATTATCCATTCTTTCACTTTTGCTACTACTAAAAGCCTTGAGCATTTTGGAGTACTTCCACAATGTGATTTATGCACTGTTTTTCTCAGCATCACAATGCCTAACTTTGAAACATATACTCTGAGACTGGAATCTGGAAGGACTTGGGCGTACTGGTGGATGAAACGCTGGACATGAGCTGTCAATCTGGGCTTGCAGCCCAGAAGGCTAACCGTATCCTGAGCTGAATCAAAAGAAGCGTGGGCAGTGCGTCAAGGGAGGTCATTCTGCCCCTCTACTCTGGTAAGACCCTACCTGGAGTACTCCATCCAGCTCTGCAGCCCTCAGCACAGGAAAGACATGGACCTGTTGGAGCAGATCCAGAGGAGTGACAAGAATGGCTGGAGCACTTCTTCTGTGAGGACAGGCTGAGACTGTTGGGGTTATTCAGCCAGGAGAAGAGAATACTCCAGGGTGACCTTGTTGCAGCATTTCAATACATAAAGGGGGCTTATAAGAAAGATGGGGACAGACTTTTTAATAGGGCCTGTAGTGATTGGACGGGGGTAATGGTTTTAAACTAAAAAAGGGTAGGTTCAGACTACATATAAGGAAGAAATTTTTTACAATGAGGGTGGTGAAACACTGGAACAGGTTTCCCAGAGAGGTGGTAGCTACCCCATCCCTGGAAACATTTGAGGTCAGGTTGAACAGATCTCTGAGAAATCTGGTCTAGTTGAAGATGTCCCTGTTCATTGCGGGGGGGGGTGGACTAGATGACCTTTAAAGGTCTGTTCCAACTCAAACCTTTCTGTTTCTATGAATAATAAGTGAGAGGATATCATTAATAAATGGGTCTGGACAGGACGGAGTGGGAGTTACTTAAAAAATGTCTTCAGGTGAAGGATTTACAATTTAGAAATGCATCTGAGAAGGTAACAGTCTTCAAAAAAAGTGTAGACAATAATATCTATGTCTATCAAGATGATGGTAGTTCTGACCATGTGAAAGTTCTACCTATGTCAGCCAAAGAAAGTATTAAAGTGTGGGTATACTGTTTAAATTAAGCCCAAAACTTAGTCTACTGAGCCTTCTTTTCAAAGTGAACATGCTAAATGTCCAATGAGAAAAACAGTGTCTGAAAGTGAAATATATGTATTTTACTCTTCCTTCTTTGATTCTTCTATGGACTGAGATAAGATGATGCCTTGTGCTATCAGGAATCCTTTATACTGTGGAAGTCATACAACAATCCTTCAGTACAACTTTACTCAACAGGTACTCTACTGACAACCTTACCAGATCCTTCTGCTTGCTTACTGTCTGACTTATTCTCTGTCATCAGTTCTCCTGGGTCATTTTACATTACCCTAAAGACTTCCCCTTCAACTTTTGCCAGGTTTTCTTAATGCTTCATATCAATTAGCTCTACCCAGTCCATTACAGAACTCAGTTCATTAACTTTTAGATAATAATTTGTCTTTTCTCTTCAGGGTAGGTTCAAAACCTCTCCATTGCAGCATACATCTTGACACTTTAAAATGCCAGTAGTTAATTAAAAAGAAAACTGTTGCTAATGCTTTTATGCTCTTATTTCAAGCAAATACAAAAAATATGTTCTGGATCTAGTTTTTATACTAATTCTGTACCTTAGCACACTGTATATGAAGAAAACTTGGTAATTTTAGACTACGCAGCACATAAATAAGGGATAAAGAGTGGTTAACTTTTCTAATTTAGTCTGCACTCAGAGATCTGTCAAGCAGGATTTCATATGCAAATGAGAATTGAAGCAGAATAAGTACCTGTATATAGCAATCTTTTGACAGAATTGCTCTGAATTGCAAAAGCTTTCTTCTTCCTTTTATGTTTAGTACACAGAGACAAATTAGAGGCTGTCTTTTACATTCCTGTCTATTTGATATCCATACAAGTGATATAAACCAAAGAAAAGGAAGACAGCTTGCTTCTCGTTCACATGAAACTATTTTTTAACTAGCTGCCGCAAAACCTTGAAGCTTATGGTCCCCTTAAACGTCAATTATGCATTAAAACAACGATGTGATTCCTTAAACTGAAATCTGTAATTCATAATACAGACTATGGAGCTATGGATAGAACTAGGGCTGAATATTGAAAAATTATCACACCTTTAACAACAGACATAGGGGAGATTTTGCACCTGCTGAACATTTCGGAGAGTATTCAGAAGGAGCAGCAAAAGGATAAATTGGCTAAAAAATTACTGTGAGATAAAGGCCCAGAAAGATGGTCTGAAAAATGTCTCTGATGGGATTTTAGGACGTTCAGGTCAATTTGAGCAGTGTCTGCAACTCTATATTTTATAGTCAATAAGGTTTTCATGAGGAAGCTTTGTTCTAGTTGCTTAGCACTTGAATCCTCTGCTGGATGAAGGTTCAGTATGAGACCAATGTTCAAAATAAGCCTGTTCTTCCTTTGCTGTGTGGTGTTTTTAGATAGTTTTCTCCGACACAGGAGGAATGACCATGTTGTCTGCTCAACCCACGTCATTCCATTTTACATCCACACATGACAAATGGCACAAACACTTTGAAAGCAGTGGAAAAGAAGACAAAGTAATTTTTGAAGAACCAGACGTGACCAGGGTCCCAGTTTGCAGGTTGAACATATTTTAAAATGTCTCTGAGCCAAATATTGTAGTGAGTTCAGTCTCCAAACCTATATGCTTAAGAGTTTAGAACTGAGTGCTTGGGTTCTGCCTATTAAAAGGAAGACGATGTGTAGGTCCTGAATCCAGAGTTCAGATCTGAGATTTATATTCCGGCCTACTTATTAGAGATATATAACATAATGGAGCTAAAATATCATTCAGGTGTTAGTTCTTTAGGCAACTGATTGCTATTTATCTAAATGATAAGGACTTACCCTTTTCTTATGTGTTTACACATGAAACTTTGCTGATGGAGACAGAAAAAAAGTACACAGTTGTAAGAAAAACCAGTGACATGTAATATGTAATTTCATGTAAAATTATTTTTTAATGTCAAGAAAATATTGTACCTAGTTTGGTAGATAGATCACATTTGTTTGTCAATTAAATAATTTAGAAATTTAAAACAAAGTGTAAAATGTTGTTGTTTTTCTTGGAATCTCTTTTCACTCTTCATTCAGAACTTTTGTTTTTGCAACCCTTGCAATTAAATACCCCAGTCCATATTCAGAACAAACTATGCTGCATATATAAAACTCTTACTTCCTGGCGACATGACTGATTCCTAATTTTACTACCCAGCTTACTGCTTCCTTAAGAGGAAAAAGTCAAAGCATTAATGATGTTGTCCATGTGGGAGCTTAATGTACACTACTGAATGCTGTTATTAAGGCATGTAAAAATGATCTAATTACCAAAACTGGCACCAAATTATCATTGTTAGCAGGAAGCTGTTTTAGGGAGTACTACGTAAGTGAAGTACCTTTTGTAAGCTCTCCGTCCCTCACTAAGGGCGCAGCAATAGAAGGCACAAGCGTTGAACATGGACATTTTTGCTTTGTCCTCATTACTTTGTGAGTTCATAAACAAACAGATAATGCTTTGCAGCCAGCTAATCCATCATGGAAACTCCTCTGCACACCCCAAAGCATGAAGCCTTTTCAAGAGAGTACGTTGTCAGGAGTGGCAAAAGAGAACAGGATAGATTTCAAACTGCCAGCTGTTTTCTACTGGCAGCAGCTAAGGTGGGTATGTCTTTTGTATCATTTTGCCTGGTACATAAGGTTTCAGCAGAATGTTTTTTGCAATCATGGAATGCAAAAAGGTCAGGTAATGCTCAGAAACTTTTTTCTCCCACTTGATAAAGTAGGATATCCACAGTTGAAAAACACTTCTGAAATATAAAACTTTCTGCTTGCTGAGCAAAATAATTAGAATTTCTTTTCAACGCCTGTTAAATGTATATGTTTTACAACTTTTGTGCATCAACAGCCTTATATTACGTAACCCATTTCAGGAAACTTAAAATTAAGTGCTTTTTTGCTTGTTTTGTTTGGCCTATTGCAATACAATATAGAAAAGAAGCTAATGAACTGTAGAGGGGTTCCCTCCTCAGGAGAAAAATCTCAGACTTCCACTGGGAGCCAATTTTGTGATACTGATATAATGATCTGAGTACAGTTTAAACACTTACTGTTGAATACACTTTTTGAAGCAGCCCAATTCTGATGGAAACCTGAGGGCCTGAAATATTGGCAGCACTATTTCCCCTGTGCTTAATGGCATAGAAACCCCATACAAAATAGGTAAATGTAGGTAGTAAAAGTCAGGTTTTTTTTTTTAATTTCCCTTGAGATACAATTGACTGTTTCTCAAGGCTGTTTGTAGTTTTGTCTGTCATTTGGAAGGAGTTCTACTGTTTAATGGCAGTAACTTTAGTCAAGACATGGCTTTGTAAAAATATATACGCAGCAGCGTACACTACAGGAGATGAATAAAGAGCTGAAGAAAATTGGCTGTAGTTCAAAAATGCATGGTAAATCCATAGCTGAAAATGCTTACCATCCAGATGGGAAGGTTGCTATGAACTTGTTTCCAAGGCAGTCTCCCTACCTGCACATTTTCAAAGGTATCATTTACCACTGTAAGACTTCTTTGACCATCTGTATGGGATTTACAGAGTCCAGGGAGCTTAGTGAGCATAATGGCAGTAGTCCCAATACTGCCATTAGGGGCTAGAGAAATCTGGGAATCCCAGACTGTACCAGTTGTTCCTGCAGAGAATTACACTCAGCTGCTTGCAAGGTGAAGTGATGGACACGCTTGTTGACAAGCTGGGCTGAAGGTACCTGGGCAGAAAGTCTAATCTGGTCAAAGAGATCAGACTTGTTCTGCATCATGGGCATTGAAGAAGTGATTCAGACATGATAGATCCCATATATGTTGGACTTGCAAGTGCAAAGTGTTGCATAGCATCTTTGTTCTTTTCATACGTTGCACAAAAACATCTTGTTGACCAGTCAGAAACTTGGAGGCTACATCTTTTTACATGTCAAATGTTGATGAGTATGTAGATCCAGCCTCTAAGGTGCAAGGGTTAAGCCCACGCAGACAGCAGGGGAGACTGAAAAAGCTTTGGACTTCACAGGCTGAAGTCTGTACATCATTGGCAAGGTTAAAAACAAACATTGAAAGGCTGACAGGCTGAAAAAGCTGCTGTGAGCAGGGAGGAGGAGAACAAGAATAGAAACAAACATAAGGCAATTTTAGAAATGCACAGAAACAGAAACGAGAAGAGCTGTAAAAGTTGTCATATTCTGCTCTTAACTGAAGCAAAGTAATGAATCAACTCTGCACACCCTGTACAGGCTGAACAGTTTTTACCTGCAGTTCAACATCTACTAATACAAGTCTAGCATGATGTTGAAGAAATTGTAGTCCTTCTGAAATAATATTCTTTTACCCCTTATTGGATACCCCATATACTGTATTGGTTACACTATCCCCATATGTGTTTCTTTTGTACTTTGGAAATAGTGCAAAAGGTAGAGAAGTTAACTTTAATGGGGACCTGGGATTTTTCTAAAGTAAGGAAATTCCGGAGCAGCAAAATACTTCATGGTTCAACTCATTTGCACACAGAACATACTGAAGCTGTGGCTGTGATCCAAGATGGTGCTCCAGATGACCTGAATTAAATGTAGTCAGAAAAGACAGTTACCATACATGCCAAACACCCCCAAAAAAAATCTATTCATGTTTAAAAACTTAATTTTCATTCAACACAATAGGCTTCAGGATGTGGGACTCTTGTATTTCTTTCTTTCTTTACAGAGCTTAGGGTATTTTTTTATGTGGGTTTTTTTTTTTTTCCTCACCTGTTAAAGACTGGAAATATTTCTGCCAGTGTGAGAACTTTCTGTGTAGTAGAACCTCCACAAGCAAAGGGAAATACATTTTTTTTTTCTCAACCTTAAAACATTTTCTAATTTTGAAATGCTGATATTAGAAAATTTTTCTTTCCCCAATATCTATGCAGGACCTAAGTCACAATGCTTCCCTAAAGCTTCTGAAGTAAGTTGTCTAATGGTATCATCCCTACTGTATTTTCTTCCATAGTTCTGAGACAGAGTTCTTTTTTTCAGTAAGCTGGACAGAACTTGTGCCTGTCTGAATGGGAGAGATTCCACTAATTGTGTGCTTCTACCAGTGCTCATAATTTAACACAAGCACTAATCTACCAGACCTTTGGGAAAAGAAAAACAGAACAAAATCCAACAATGTGAATTTTCCAGAAATAGACCTAAAGACCTGAAGTTTGCAAGGAAGCTACAAAAATATGCAGATAATATTAGATTGTCAAAATTTCTTGCAGCTGAAGTGAATTGTATTTAAAAATAAGCCATTAAATTTAGGGATCTTTGTGCTGCTATTCCCTAAATAGTGCAGCTGGAAAGCCAGAGACTTTGATCTTCGGAGTCCTGCTTGACTGCTGGGTCTCAGGACAACATCTCTACCCCCACACCATGTGCTGCTTGGCAAACTGTAAACAACCTATATTTCCACATTGTATTGTTTTGTATGTTCCTTTGCAGAAAGGATGTGATTCTTCCTGTTACACAGGGAGAGCAGTGTAAACACCACTTAAAAAAAAAAAAGAAAGAAAAAAAGAAAAAGATGAAGAAACAGAAAGACATGTTTTTCAGTTTTGGAAAAAAAATATCTGTCATTCTTAGGCTGACTTACTTAACATTAGAGAAAAAAATACTATAAGAAAACAAAATACTATTTGTTCTTCCAGAGATATCTGGGTTAAAAGACATTTGAATACCATCTCTGACAGCTATTTAATTTTTTTACATGAGAGGCAATTTGCCTTAGTGTGCAATCCATTAATGACACTGAGCTAGGAAGCACAAATTTGTAATGTGGAATATTCAGAGAATTTCTCTATAAGCTGTCTATCAGAGGCAAGCCTTATGGTCTAGGCTCTGTATCTTCGCAGAATCATAGAATCGTTATGGCTGGAAAAGACCTTTAAGATCATCAAGTTAACCGTTATCGAACCCTACCAGGCCCACTTCTAAACCATGTCCCTGAGCACCATATCTAGAAGGCTTTTAAATACATCCAAGGATGACAATTCAACCACTCCCCTGGGCAGCCCATTCCAGTCTTTGATAACCCCTTCAGTGTAGAAGTTTTTCCTAATGTCTAACCTAAACCTCCACTGGTGCAACTTGATGCCATTTACTTTTATTTTGTTACTTGTGAGAAGAGACCAACGCCCACCTCTCTACAACCTCCTTTCAGGTAGTTGTAGAAAGCAATAAGATCTCCCCTCAGCTTCCTTTTCTTCAGACTAAACAACCTCAAGTCCCTCAGCCACTCCTCCTAAGACTTATTCTCAAGACCCTTCACCAGCTTTGTTACTCTTCTCTGGACCCTCTCCAGTACCTCAATGTCCTTCTTATACTGTGGCACCCAAAACTGAGCACAGTACTCAAGGTGCAGCCTCACCAGTGCCGAGTACATGGGTAAAATCACCTCCCTGGTCCTGCTGGCTACACTATTCCTGATACAGGCCAGGATGCTGTTGGCCTTCTTGGCCACCTGGGCACACTGCTGGCTCATGTTCAGATGGCTGTCAATCAATACCCTTCATGCAGGTTGAAACTTTGTCATTTTTCTGCTTTGAAAAGTTTATCTTCACAATACAGTTTCAAAGTTATAGGCTTCCAGATAAGTAGGTGTCCTAAGTGGCTAAAGTAAAATACTGAATAATACAGTCTTCTGGGCACAAAGGCAAAGAAAAGCAACTGTATATTTATTTACAGAATAAATGAAAATGTGAAGTGTTTCCTGAGGGGCTTTAGTTTTCTGATATTAAATACCTAGGAAAAGTCAGAGGGAATAATTTTAAATGCTGTTGAATGCTAAAATGTTAAAAATGAGTTTACTTACTTAATACATTTCCTGTGTGTCTCATTAAATTCTGTGCTAATTTTAAATAAATCCTAATGACCATATGCAACGTTCATCTATTTTTAATGACCTTGAAGAAAATGTTTCCTTTTTGGCCTTACTTACAAACCGTTCCAGATTGTTGAGCTGCATTTGTAAGTTTCTTTTCACTGGTCATCCTAAAATAAGACTTTGAGGCAGATCTCTTCAATTATGTGGCTTTGAGTCAGATGATTTAGTGATCATGGAGATATTTCTTGTGAGTTTGTACAAGAATCTGTTTATCAGCCTTGTCATAAACTTGTTATTGCCATAATTTTCAGTGACAACTTGTAAATATTTGATCTGATTTGTCAGGAAGAATATAACTTTGAAAACCTCTTATCAATCTAACATTGTTAGATTAAGTTTCTTTACTGTAGTAAAAGCCTAAGTCAAGATAAAGAAAATGTCACTCTGCTTGTGTCCTGGAAAGTCAAATGTCTATTAATAAAAGATGGGACAGTGAAACAACATAGGTTTGTATCAAAATAGTTAAGACATGTCAATATCTTACCAAGAAAAAGAGGCAGATTATTTAAAGTGCCATAGAAGAGTTTACTTCTGCACCACTTCCTTGGAGTGAAGAAATGCTAACAAAAACTTCTAACTCCCTTCTGGTTTTGTTATGTTGCCTCTCCTTTGGGAGGGGGGAATTCTAAATATGTATAGAAATGAAATATGTACTTTTGTATAATGCAGAACACATGAATATGAAAGGTATAAAGATATATTTCATTTAAAGAAAGAAAGAAAGTTTGCCAAGTGTGAGGTTCGAAGTTTCTCTGTCCTACCAAATAAGTGATGGAGCAAGTGCTTTGTTCTCAGACACCAGGGATGCAACAAAAGTCACAGGACTTTCAGGTCAGGTCCAGTTATGGTGAAGGACACTTTAGGAAAATGCTTTTCATGGCACGTTACATTATCAGTCTTCAGACATAAAATAGTTAAAGCCTCAGTTAACCCCCAGGATACTGGCTTAATTTTCTAATTAGAAGGTCCCATGTGTTTATCCTCTTTGTTTCTATCATAGTTTAGTATCAAATCACTCTTTGCTGTACTTAGCGGCTCCTTATTGCAAGTGTCATCACCCTCTCTGGCCACTAAATCTTGTCTCGCATGTACCTTCTACCCTGAGGTGGAAAGCCTCTAACCTATGTCCCCCCTGAGTTTGTGCATTTGGCCTGAAATGCCGCCTTTGCCCTGTTGCCCTGTGACTCCTGTCACCTGCCACTCTGGGAGTTCACACACTGTGAGTGCGCAGGGAAAGATGCGTGGCTGTCACGCGTGGCAATGCTGAAATGAGGAATGTCCTCTGCACCGCACAACAGTGATATGCCTTTGATTCACCTTCTTCTGAAATACTCTAAATAAGGTATACTAAATTTTTATAAATCCAGAACTTTGAAATCACATGGCCTATAATTTATTTTACATAGGTGCTTTATAACTTCAACAGCTGGTACAAAATTATCCTGTAACATTAAATATAATAGAAATGAGAACTCTCTTTCCCTGAGACTGAAAGGTGGAGCATTTAAATACCCCTTAATAATAAGATAAAATCATAAAATTCTGTGACAGATCAGAAGTAAAGACAGATCAGAACTTTTTCCTATGGTGGCTGAGGAGTTTCTCAAGGGCTGATATGCCACACGTAGTGGGGAATAAGAACTACTCTTCTCTAAAACCTGTTTTCAGTTGTTGGTTAGATTTTGAAAGGAGCTTATATATGCAATACATGAAGTTTTTCTCTTATCAACTGTGCAATTTGAACTACTAAGGAGTCTTGGGAAACAAAACTAATTTGCTGTCACAGTCAAGTGATAGACATAAAAGTCAATGAAACAGTTTACAACAATTGTTTACTATATGTGGACTTTTTTTAACAACATAAATGTTTAAAAAAATCTCACTGGTAGGATTTCAGTTAGAAATACTTTCATAACATGCTCTTTTATAATGTGCACAGAAAAAAAAATAATCCCTTTCTGCTTAAGCTCCAGTGAACATTAGTCATTACTGTCCTCCTTCAGGCAAAAACTAGAATCAGAATTGTCGAATAGTTCCAGTAGAAAGGGACATCCAGAAGTCGTCCTCCTGCTTGAATCAGGATCAATAACCTCTTCACAACTTCTAGAATGGACAAAGTCTTTTCTGTCTAGAAATATATTTTAGAGTAGAATGCCCCAATTGTAGTTACTGTGATGGGAACAGTCCTTACAGACTGGGAAATATCAGTACCTTAGAGTACGAGTTCTATGGACTCCACGCATCCTACCTGCTGGCCCATTATGAGCTCCTTGTAATCAGTATTTTTCCCAATAAACATAGGGGATAAAATCATCCCTTCCATTACAAAATATTGACTGTACAGGTTAAGTCTATTTGCAATTATTTTAGGCAAACAAGAGCTATTCTGGAAGTATATCTGTAGCATCACTAGTGCTTAAGTGGTTGCTGAAGGTAACTAGAGTTTTCTTTGTAAAGTTTGTAGGAGGAAGTAGACATTATAGTTTTAAAGGTGCTTCATAGCTACATATAGGAGTGAGGCAACCATCAATAAAGATAGCTCAGAGTCAGTTGCTCATAAGCTGGGGGAAGGGAGTTTCCTCTGGCCCTGTTCTTCAGTCTTCAAGTGGTCACCTTGAGGGACTGATGACTTCTTCCTCACAGAGATTCTCATCCATTCCTTAGTCGAACTTCAAAGTTTGTTCCAGTGTCTGTCATAGGACTCTGAAAGCTTTTTGTGATGAGAAACTAGAAATGCCTTCAGTGAAGCCCCATAAGGGCATGAAGTCTGTTTCCTTTATGGGCTGCAAAGCCTGGATGAAAAATTGCAGAAGTTGATCATGGCTATCCATGGCCTCCTAGCATAAGCTGCTCTGAGGCCATATTTTGAAGCTTTTCCAAGAACAAAGGAATGACTGAACTTTTGTAGGAAAACCAAGAGAACTCATATTTAGTAAACATTCATGCTTTACATACCTACAGATGAAGTTCACCGTAAGTTCCTGTTCTTTTTCCCTTAGGATACCACTGCCTTACCTGGGTTGTAACATCAAAGTTAGAGGCCTGAGGGAATATCACATTTCAGCAAACAAAATCTCAAACTGAAAGCTATATGCTTATCTTTTGTTTTCAGTGTGCTGCTTAGTGCACTCTTATAATAGTGCAAAAGAAGAATCTTGTAATTTATTTTGTGGAAATACTAAGGTTTCTTCAAGGTTTCTATGCTGAAAACAAGATTCATCAACAATTACGTTGTTTAGTGTTCATCCACAAATTATTGATAGAATGACTAAGTCAGTCTTCCCCCCATTCATGTGACAAAATAATTAGACAAAGAGATGCACTGTCACTTGATTAAACATTCTTTTCTGCCTAATAGTATTACACCAGAAAACACAGACTCTCTTGCCAGTTCCTGCTTTTCACTGGAACAGACCAGGAGACTCCTGGGTGAAACAGGGAACCTTGCCATTTTCATTTGTGTTTCTGGTATTATCTGTTAACTCGGGCAGGAACATTGCCTTCAAAGGCCTTTGAAGAAATTTAAACTCTAGGTGGGGTTTCACTGAGTAAATATAAAGGACAACAAGGGAAAACAAAACCAACTACAGCCATTTATTGTGACTTTTCCTGAAATGTAAGAGCATGAGAGAAATTAAATTTGAATGTACAGTGACAACAAACAGTTTATCATAGAGATTACTGACTTGCAAAGGCTTTTACTAAAATGTATAGTGTAGCAAATGAAAAACGGAATCAGATGCATGTCAGGATTTTGTTTTATAACTCACAGAAGAGATAGGTGACAGTCAGCTTGATGTAGGGACTTCTGAGGTCATTATATCGATAGGATTCTCCACTGCTGAGCCTGCTGGAGGACCAGGGAAAAAGGTACACCACCAGCATATTAAAAGTGTGTCTCATGAGTAGTCTGAATGGTCCCACTTGATGTCTTCAATATTTGCCTTACTGAAAATTCCCATATGTAGAGAAGGGAACAATATGTGCAGCACTGGCCCGTACATTCATGGAGAGGGGAGTAAAAATTCAGGGGATTGCTCCTGAATTCGTGCAGGAAGATGACTACAAACTAGGCATGTCAATCCCAGTTCATCAAGTTACTTAAGACACAATAAGACTGTTTATGGTTAAGGAATCGGGCACTGCTCCTATGCTATCTGAATAAGAAACATAACTCCAACACCTAATTCAAGATCCTACCACAATCGGTACCATGAAGAAAATTTTAAAAAGTTAAATTTCAAAAATGCCAGCCTTTCATAATAAAAGTCCTCCACTGGTTTCGGCTTCCTGCCCTTTGTTTTGACACACTTGGTATCATTTTGTGTGACTGGGGTGGCAGAACTCAGTGCTGGGTGTGAGAACTCACCTCTGTGGCGCTTAGCTGGCTAAAAGCAGGGGAAAAATTTTGCAACATTCTTCTAGTGGTGGATTATTTCCCCAGTCCAGTCTCAGCGTTGCCACTGAACAATGTGTATGATGGAAACACTTCCTAAGCGGACACACAGCAGTGCTTCTCCAGGGCTGTACTGACAACATGGAACAAAAGACTGGCTCTTACATGGACCCCACAAGGAGCTGGCTCCTGTCATGCCGGAGGTACAGGCTATTCAGCAGAAATAGCCTCTTCGAGGTAATGGTAATAATTACAGGTGTTTTGAGCTTGAGTTGAATAAATATTGAGCAAAGTAACTAAGCATCAACCTAGAAGAAAGTAGTTTTTTCCTACTCTTATGAGTATTTTTATGTTCATGAATGTACTAGATATAGAAAAGCATTTGCTCTACAATACTGAAGACAGCTATATCTTGAAGCAGTACGTCAAGTCATTTTTTTGCTTTCATTCTGTTTTTTATTGCTTTATTAAATGATTTGGGTTAAGAGTTCTGTGATGTTTTTCTGTGACAGGAGGCTTTCAACATCTCTCATGCACTGCAGGGTATTTGCTTGCTAGGTTTGTTTTACCTTGGCCTATTTTACCCTTTTTTTCTTTTCCTTTTTTTTTTTTTAAACATGACTCACTGTATGGTGAGAACTCATTAATGGCCTTGGCAGATACTAATTAAAGGCAGTTTAATGGCTCCCAGGAAAAGAAGCCTTTGCCCAATTTCTTTGGCTCCAGACAACATTATCAGTCTATTAGAAAACAAAATTGTGAGTGAAGACTTGTGGGGAGACTTGTGAAAAAGACTACTGGGGGGAATAACTGAGAGAATCATTTAAGTAGTATTAGTCACAGATGTGGTTGATTGTAGTATGATTGAAAACATATAAAATTATTTCAGAAAATCCAATCTTATCATTATTTTCTTTCAGTCAGTCTCATGATTCTCAAAGAAAACATTTACATGATTAACTGGCATGATATCTCCTAGTTCTACAGAAACATTTAGTCCAAGTTTTCCGGAGTAGGTAAACATAAGCACACAAACCTTCTTCAGCTGAATAAATCAAGGTCTTTATCTCAGATAAAATTTCGTGTTCAGTTACATTGGATATAAGCATTTTAATAACAACATGCTTTTTGCCATATTACTGGCTTTTATGTTTACTGCATTAATAAACACATTAGAAAACTGTTTTCAAGAATAATGACTAATGCTCTGGTATTAGCCCAGAGCACTGGACTAAAACATGGTATGATGGTTTCTATCCAAGTGTTAATAAATAAATAAAAACATTGTTGTATAATCTTTTATCTTGTAGACTTGTTTCAAAAATATGTCAGAGCCTTTAGACAGGTACGTCCAAGAGGTCATACCATTTGACATCCAGGAATCTTAGTCATATGATCTGATTGCTCTTTCAAGACAAATTACTTCTGTCCTAGGATGGGTATGTTGCTTTCTGAGACTAATAGCTCACTTTACACTACTATCCTGGTTTGAGGTAAAACAGAAACAAGTTTCTGTTCAGTAATTTTACTTTTCAGTTAAGGCTCTTCTAACTAACTGAACTCTCTGAAATTAACAGTATATTGTCCAGACACTGTCTCCTTCTAGCAGTGATAAGGCCTGATGTTTATAATTAATACCAAGGAATAATATGCAGAGAGGCTCTTGCTTATAAAAGAGCCCATAACACCCAAGACCAGCGGACTTTGTTACATGCCCCGTTGGAGGGTCAGAAGCGGAAAATCATAGAGGGATCCCACCTGCGGGGTGGATCAGACAGGACAGGTGGCCCAAAACTGACCAACAGGGTATTCCGTCCCATCTGCCTCATGCTCAGTAAAAAAGCTGAGGGATCAAAGGGTCAGCCCTCTTTCTTCAATGGCCAACGTCTGAGGAGGACTGTCTGTTCGTCTGCCTTTGATCACGATCTGTGGATTCCTGAATCCAGATCTGGAATCCAGCTCCCATCCATCACTGAGTCCAGTCTGGGACTTTCCCAGTGCCTGCTGGTGATGTGATCATCATGATGTCATCATCTTGGGAGCTCAATACAATTTTGTATATATTGTATATATTTCATTATAATCTTTCTTGATATATTATTTTATTATTAATATTTCATTACAGTAGTTTAGTTTTCTTTTAAATTCATAAGTCTCTTTCTTTCTCATCCTTTTCTCCCTGAAGGGAGAGGTGGGGGAGAATATCTGTCATTCATTTCAGTGGCCAGTTCAGCCCAAACCACAACTACCTATGCTAATGATGTCAGTATGCTAACAGGCACATTAGTAAATGTGAAAAAAGAGTGAAAAGAGGGAGAGCTTTACAAACTATGTTTTCTTTATCCATTGTGATATTCCAAACACAAAGAACTCCTGAAAAATTGGCTAGTTTATTTGAGAATTAGCTACAGCATCAGTATAAGATATTCAGCAGGAGGTAATCTCAACATAAGAGAATTGTTCATTTACAATGGTTCCGGAACTCCATTTGCAAAAGGCCTAGTGTGGTTTAGCATGATGTAGTTCTCATACAAACTCATGCTCACATCCGACGCTAAACAGCTGTCTGTAACAGGTTCCATATCAAACACAGAGCAAGAGAATTTAACAATATGACTGATGAATTTACAATGCTCCCAACAATTAAACTGCACATACACAGCCTCCATCAGTGAATTAGAACAACCTTGGCCCAAACCCTCTGTCAGGGAACCTGAAATACTGGAAGCTAAGAGCAGAAGTACTCAGACTCCAAAGATATTAGAACCAGTGTTGTTTGTCTTTTCCTCAGGACTTGGAAAGGCTGAGAAAAACCCTCTACAAATCTTAAATTCTCTTCAACCTGTTGTCTTCTTACCTATTATTGTGCCAGAGTGCACATTGTTATAATATTACAAACCACCCAACATGTGAAGCAGGACCCACAGTGCAATGCACTGTACCATACGAAACAAGTGAATAATTCATAATAAAAAGGTAACAAATGACAACAAATAGCTTAAGGGTATCCAGGAGAACAATGGCTAACACGATATCCTCTGATTTTAGTACTGAACACCAAGGCTAGGATTTATTTGACCTATTATAGATACCTGCAAAGGAGCCTTTTGTCCGAGACAGAACCATACACTGCCTTCACCGTCCACAGTACAATTTATTGAATAAAAGCAGATGAATAAAGCAATTCAGATGAATCATGCCTAAAAGTATCTATATTCCTCTGTTGACAAAAACACTGCCATTATAGCTCACGTATACTTGTGTGCATTGTGCATGTTTACAGTTAGATGAGACCAATCCCACTTAAATGAACTAACAGTTCTGCTGCTTTGTTTTGTTTTTGGAGTTGGTGGAATGAATCGGAGAAAACAAGAGTTTTAAAGATGAATGGAAAAGAAAATAACAAATCTTATAGCTGGCATGATGTTTGAAGTCCAAGAACATGGTGGCAACACGCTTGAGCATGGATAAGAGTAACTCTTACTTTTTAATGATCAGGAGAGGAAACTGTCTGAAATACATTCTTTTAAAGCTGATTTCATGTGGAATTTTCTCTAGGGATTGAAAAAAAAAAGAGAAAACCCCAAACCGTTTTGTTCTGAGAACTTGCCTCTAGAGTATTGGTCATGTTAGGCCAGGCCACTATGTAGGTCACAATATTAGCAGCAGCAGAAACTAAAAGGCTAGTGGAAACTCAGCTGATAAGCAGAGTCACAAAGGCTTCCCGGAACTAAAATTTGGACTACCAGTGTTTAGAGACTACCACATACTTTGTTAGTATACAATCCCTGGTACATACTTTTTCCCAGTTGCCCAACATTGAATTGGCTACCTGACCAATTCACAAAACACAATAATCAGCTGGATAACTGCTAGGTGTCCAAATCTCACATTCAAATTCACAGTTGCTTGCTTTGCTGCCTATGAAAACTGTTCTTTAATAGAAAATCTGTATTTGACTTCTTACCTAGCTTGGAGTGCCAATCTCTGATCTGAACATGAGAAACAAGCTGAAAATGGGAATAAGGGATTGCTGGGTCCAGGCAAAGGACATCCATACCATCAGAGACTTACAGTAGAAAGAATCCAGCTAAGGACAAGGGAGGGGTTTTACAGAAGATGAAATAAAACATATCCCAGTCATGAAAACCCAGAAAGCTCTCTGAGATAAAGGAGAGTTTTAAATGTCAGCAGAAAGACGGCATCACAGTTTGGAAAGATTCATGTGGGAGAGATTAAGAGAGATTTTAGTCATGTTGAGCTTCAGCTGACAGCAAATTTATATAAGATAGTGCCAGAAGGCAGACAAGATGTTTTTGGACACAGTTCAGCCACTAGTTGATCTCATAGATAGTTCTTATTTGGAGATACAACCTGAAATGATGTGAAACAAGGATAATAGGTTCAAGGACAGTGGCCCACGAAACAGCTGCAGAAAATACGAGGGGAGTAAGGACGATTTTCAAAAAATCCCCTAAAATAGAAAGGAGAAAAATTGGAAGAGAACTAAGACATTAGAAGATAAGAGTTCAGAAGACTCTCCATGTTGGAAGTACACAAGAAATATGACACACAAGGACATAATATGGTATGGCAGGGACACCCAGACAGCACACTAATTCAAAAAAAGACAGAAAGCAAAGGAAAAAAAAAAAAAAAGATAGTACCATGAGATGCAAACAGGGCAAACACACATGGTAAACCTTAACTAAGAGTTTAGAATATTTTTAATAAAATTCCTTCCTATGTAACATAATTGGCAGTTCACAAAATGCTGTTCAGCTTGTGTTCACTGTACTGAGTACACACACAATATCAGGTTGTAAACTCAGCAGTAGATATTCCACATTTTCATCTGTTGTTTGAGGTATCAGTCGAAACTGCTTTACAGTGGAAACATATTATAATTATATAAGTAAATAGTAATCTTTCTTTCACTGTAGGCCAGCCATGCTGAAATAAATACTCTAGAGAAAAAATATAAATCCATTTAATCACATTTGCTTCATAACATTGATGATCTCATCCTTCTGAACTAGGAGGTTTTTGTCCATAGTATAAAACTACCACAGATTTTTGTCAGACTTTGTGTGTCCATTCACCACATTGTCAAAGCAGTTTGGAAAGAAAATATACTTTTGATACTGGTAAGAGAATTAATTATAGTAGGTTTAATGCAAGTTATTATGTGATGTCATAATTAAGTCATAAAGCACAAAAGCTGCTGCTGATGATGATGGTGGAGAAAAGGAAAAGGAATGCTACATGTATTCCTATATGTATATAAGAATAGGATTTTAAATTATGACTCAAATTTGGGTTTGCTTCTTTTGCCAAACACTTGGAGACAAGCTACGTGACAATAAATGGGAAATAAATGAATGCCATTGGACTGCCAAAATGGTACCTTTGTTTCTCTTTGTAGACAGCTATTTTGTTCTGCCGGTTGTGCTTTCTGTTGCATATGTAATGTATTTGCAGAAACAGTTGACAAATAATTGCAGGATTTGATGGGAGCAGCAGGTGCCTATTTTTCTGGTCTGTATAAACCTTATTCTCAGTAAAACTTCACACTTCAAGAAATAATTAACACTGCATGTCACAGTAGAACATTAAAACTGAAAAGAAATTATCACGGAATTAGCAATGGCCTTTACCTGAATACATTCTAAAAGCTTGATCAATTTATATTTCTCTTTGGTTATAGCAAAAAAAGGCAGCTGGACCACTGTCTTCCCTTGTGGCTAGGTTAATTCTGCAGAAGTAATTTTCCATTTTCTGTTTCTCCTACCAAGCCTGCTTTTATATCAAATCTGCCCAAGTCTCTAGTAAGAAATTTTTTTTCCAGATTGCCCCCCTAACCTTTCCTCCCTTGGCTATTTCTGAGTGCCATTCTGTCTTACTACTTTCATTATTCAAAAGAGTGGTGTACAATATAGAAACAGCCACAGGAACACATGAAACATTATGTCTGAATGAGCAGTTGTTTAGAATCTCTTGTGGATGGATGTACTTTGAAACAATCCACGGTAGTAAAAAAAAACAGCTTAGATGAGAACTGAAGTTACATTTTCAAAGTCAGTATTTAGGCTTTAAAAATAAATTAAAAAATGTTTTGAAGACAGGTGTGCTCCAGATTTACTCAAAACTCAGAAACATATAGGTATGTGCACATGTGCAAGGGAATGTGTACATGAGGTGAAGATACATATATACACGGAGCGGAGAAATGAAGTTTTTCCGGTTTTACAGGGACAAAGATCCACCTCGTACAAAGACTAAAAATTTAATTAACTGAATTTCCTGTAAAATACAGACTTATGATTACCACATGACCCACAGTAATCTTTAGAGGCCAACATGATACTCTTCATCATGACAATTACTCTTATATGGCTTCCTCTAACATATGAACACATCAGTTTGATTGTTCCTTATACGTTTGCCTCTCTTTAGTCTAATAAATTGATGCTGGCAAAAAACCCTGAAACTCTAGTTTTATTCAACAACTATATACAATTGTCGTGTTGTTTTTACTAGATGATGATCTTCTCTTTTTATTAAATAAAGCAAAGCTTGTTGATGCTTGTCGTGGTTTAACCCCAGCTAGCAACTAGGACCACACAGCCGCTCACACACTCCTCCCTCTTCCCCCCAGTAGGGTAGGGAGAAAAGGGAGAAAAAGAGGGGAAAGCAAATAAAACCCTCATGGTAAAGACAGTTTAACAGAACAGTAACAGAAGAGTAATACAACCATAAAAATAACAATAACAATGACAATATTAATAAATAATAATGGCAGAAGCATATACAAAATAAAGTGCTACAACAGAAGTCACTCTCACCACCCAACAATCAGTTACGCATCCCATCCCAAGCAGTGATCGCGGATCCCTGCCCCCCACCCAATCGTCATTTATACCCTGAGCATGACATCTATGGTCTGGAACATTCCTTTGGCCAGCTTGTCCTGTCTATGTTCCCTCTATGGGAAGCGGAAAAAGTCCTTGGCTAATGTAAACATTACTTGGCAACAACTGAAACAGTATGTGTTATCAACATTCTTCTTGTACTAAAACCAAAATGCAACAGCTACTAGAAAGAAAATTAGCTCCATCCCAGCTGAAACAAGGACAATGCTCCCCTTCTGTGCCAGTATGCAAGTGTTTGGTAAACATAATTTACTTGCTTGTCACTTTGTCTGAAAAGTTGTTACCCAAATGGACATTATGACCAAATGCGAAACCACAGCATAGATCAAGATAAACTCAAAGTGTTAAAGTATTCCCCATATGAGAATATACACTTTTCTTATATTGGCTTACCTGTGTTTGTCTTAAGTTCCTGCAGGACTTCCTCACTTCCTTTCCTTTTCCTGCAGGGTTCATCCCTTCATCCTGTCATGGGACATTTGCATGTGCATGAACAGCAAAAGATTGATATTTGTCTGTGCTAATCAAACAATCACAGGGCAAAATCCACACTCCCAGACGCCATCCCCTCCTCTTTCTTTTTTAAAGATGAAAACAAAGAAGAAAAGTTAGCATTTTGATTGTATTATATGTCTTACTTCACAGTATACGGATTATACTTCTGGCATCTATCTTAGGGAACTTAATGCTGTGTCCTTTACTTTTACATACAACCACAGGTCATGAACTAGAAACTAGACCTAATTTTATGATAGCAAATTGCCCTTCTAAAGAGGTGTTTATAAAAAAAAACCCAACCAAACAACAGAATTTTGGAAGCAGAAGATAAGAAGCTGATTTAGAATATATCTTAATACCCCAATATTAGATTCAAAGTTTATGGTACTTAAGACATCAGAGGGCTATCACACATTGTTTCACGGAGACAATTTTTGATGTGGGAAAATGTTACAGATGTTTATTGAAAGAAAAGGTATCTTTTTACTAGTGTGAACCCAACAGGCAGGTACAAAGGACATAAACTTTCTTTGCTAGGACACAACCTTCTGGAAACATTATTTAATCTCACAAACAAGGATAACTCAGGGCAGCCTGACAGGAGCAAACTGGTAAACTGTCGTCTACCTGGATTTTAGTAAAGCTTTTGACACAGTTTCCCACAGCATTCTCCTGGAGAAACTGGCTGTTCATGGCCTGGGCAGGTGTACTCTTCGCTGGGTAAAAAACTGGCTGGATGGCCATGCCCAGAGAGTGGTGGTGAATGGAGTTAAATCCAGTTGACGTCCGGTCACAAGTGGTGTTCCCCAGGGCTTGGTGCTGGGTCCGGTTCTCTTTAACATCTTTATCAATGACCTGGACAAGGGGATCGAGTGCACCCTCAGTAAGTTCGCAGATGACACTAAGCTAGGCGGGCATGTTGATCTGCTTGAGGGTAGGATGGTTCTACAGAGGGATCTGGACAGGCTGGACCAATGGGCCAAGGCCAATGGTATGAGGTTCAACAAGGCCAAGTGTTGGGTCCTGCACTTGGGTCACAACANCTGGCTTGTATCAGGAATAGTGTGGCCAACAGGACTCGGGAAGTGATCATCCCCCTGTACTCGACACTGGTGAGACCCCACCTCGAGTACTGTGTTCAGTTCTGGGCCCCTCACTACAAGAAAGACATTGAGGGGCTGGAGCATGTCCAGAGAAGGGCAACAAAACTGGTGAGGGCTCTGGGGGACAAGTCTTTTGAGGAGCGACTGAGGGAACTGGGGCTGTTTAGCCTGGAGAAGAGGAGGCTGAGGGGAGACCTTATCACTCTCTACAAGTACCTGAAAGGAGGTTGTAGAGAGATGGGGACTGACCTCTTCTCCCTAGTGACAAGTGATAGGACGAGAGGAAATGGGTTCAAGTTAAGCCAGGGGAGGTTTAGGTTGGATATTAGGAAAAAAATTCACTGAAAGGGTTATCCAGCATTGGAACAGGCTGCCCAGGGAGGTAGTGGATTTGCCATCCCTGGAGGTGTTTAAAAAAAGGGTAGACGTGGGATATGGTTTAGAAGTGGTTTTGTCAGGTTAGGTTAATGGTTGGACTCAGTGATCTTAAAGGTCCCTTCCAACCTCAACAATTCTATGATTCTACAAAAGTGTGTGTGTGTGCAGGTGTGTGTCTATGTGTGTGTGTGAGAGAGATCACAACTGTCTTAACTTTCATAAAGTTCCTGCAAGTACAGGCTTCTGGCACACAGTAGCCAACTAAGATTTGATGGTTTCTTACACATAAAGAAGCTTAACAACCTCTTTTTTTTTCCCTAATCCAGTTGCCTGGATTCCACAGTAGAACATCCAGAGTAAGAGTATTAAAAACCACTAATAATAATTGAAAAATAAAGAGAAAAAAAACCACAACAATTCCTTTGAAGATTTTGTCTGAAAAAATGTTTAAAATTTTCCAGAAATCAAATTGGAGTATTAATGAGTAATATCTAGAAGGAAATACACGGTGTACTGGGAGATTATGATATTGTTCCTTTTCATTTTGAAAAATAATTGAGAAGAACCTTAATTAAAACTTGAAGAAATGTAAGGCGCAGATGAAATACTACCTTATTCTGACATATATATCTACCAGGAAACACATACAAGGCAAGGTGACCTTGTGATATTTTTTATTGTTACTAAAAAGGAAATCTTCCAAGAGAAAGCAGGTAGAAATCATTAATGAAGTAATGGTCATAAAAAGGGTTAGCAGAATAGAGGTAAGACACTGTCATGGGAATGAAAACCAATTGGTGCAAAGCCCTTATGAATCAGTTGCACTCTAACTTACAAGCAGAATCATGGTCACAGGAGTTCTGGAACAGGAAGAAAAGTAGCTGGGAAACTTCTTGCCTTCTGTTCTGTGTGCTTTCAGAGTATTATTTTCTGTGCCATATTAGCTTGCCTTAGGTTTCCTCTAGCCTTCTTTGGCATTCAAAGAAATTCTTTTTTTTCATGCTTACTCTACACTACATTCCTCCTCCTGCTCCCTGGGCCATACTGGAAGGACAGGGAGAAAGTTTTCTTCTCTCAGTTCAAAAGCAAAACACAAAACCAGCCCCTCCTAAAGTGGCCTCTACCAGCTAAAAGGAGTGACTGAAGGAAAAGTCAAATTTACTCTTTCAATCCATTAAGGACCTTCAGCAGTAACAATTCAACATAGTGAATAAGCAGCTGGTGCATAGAGGTGACTACTAGCCACGTGGCTGACCATGAACAGAGACCTTTTTTTTCAGTAAATTATGTATTTGGATACATTTTTGTGCCATTAGCAAAGTTTATATTTAACTCTAGAGTGTCTCAGTTCTACATTTCAAAGTGTGTAGGTACCAGAGCATATAACATTTTCTTTAACAGGGCTACATATTGTCTGATATTAGCATTGCTGAAATGGTCTAGAGGAAAATTTTTAATGAAATTAAGCCTGTTTCAAATGGTTGCCTTGGAAAACTTCAGCCTGAAAAATTAAATTTGAGCAAAATTTTAAGAAACTAAACCAGAATTTTATGATGTGAGACATCACATTTAACTGTTGACAAGGACCTTGTTCTAGCTACAATATCATTGCATAGTTTAGCAGACGCATACATATATACATAAGACTACACTGAATTATGAAGATTGCAAGAACACACTCTGCATTAGGAGGTTAAAGAAAGTGACACTAATTTGAACTGCTTCAAAGTAAATGACTTAGAGGGCTGTTTCTGTAAACAGTTAACAGAAATCAGCTCATTTATTGCAATTTGTTACTATATGATCCCCTGTTTTTATGGCTGTCCTCAGGGTCTCAAGACAGGCTCAGAGAACGAGCAAAAGTGGCCATCTTGGGACTGTTTGTCATGTCAACATCATGTGGTTGTGGGCTTAAGTGTTTTTGTGTTCTGTTTTGTTTTTTTAAGGGGGAGTTAAGTTCTGATTCCCAAAGTTGAGATGGTACAGTACAGTACAGCTTCAGGAATTTGGCCAAAGGTACCTAGGTTCTCACAGTAGCAGATAATAAGAATTGACTTGTCCTCTTATTATTTCAGCAGAATTAATAAAAAACAATGAAGAACATATAACACATGAAAACTGCATTTACAACAATGAAGTGACATAAGTGCATGGATAATAAATGAAAAGGAAAATTAATAATGAGTCAATTGAGATCTTCAATTTACTTTGAAGACCATTAGTAGATGGTCACTCTACAAGGAAAGAGTTACCTAATTTATCTACATTCAGAGACTGAGTGGAATTAGGCTGGTGGGTTAAGACACCTAAACAAAGACTTCTACATATAAACCAAGTGCCTAATAACTCCTTTTAGTCAGTGGAGATCTAGTTAACAGTGTAAATGGAGTCTAGAGAGTGATTTATCTCAGCCTAATCTAGAAATCTCCATTTAATCTACGAGCAGTTCTAACTTTTTCTTTTTCACCATTTTTGTGACTAATGTGTGCAGCTCTCGTTTTCCAGAACCTGAGAAGTCCTGTCATGTTTAAGGGTCTCTTGACAGTTTGCAAGTCACATCAATGACAGTTTGTCACATTAATAACAAAAATCTTGTCTTCAGACCAGGGAAGGGAAGGACAGGGATTTTCAATGGATGGTAATAACACAGAGGCTTTTCTGCCACATGGACTTTATCTGAGTAATTTCCATTTTTGTTCTGGCCCAGGGGCCACCAGCATTAATGGGAAGATACCTATTCCCTGAAGACATTCCTGCCTACTCCCAGTACCTCCCTTTAAGACCTATGCTTGCCATGGGAAATTCAACCATCTCTGTTACTATCCCTTTTATAGACTCGGAAAGATCATAGGCCTGTCGATCTCAAATCAGACACTTTTCCAGAACAAAAACTAAAGGCAAAAAAGAGAAAAAAAAACCCTCTAGATATATTTGTTTGGAAAGCTCAGCTCAGTCTTGCAGTTGAGGTAATGGACATATGAGCCAGAAAAGGTATGTTGCATAAAATATGTATAATAGCCCAATATTCACTTCCTCTCCATGCATGCACACTTTTCACAGAGGGTATTCCTCACCCACAAGGAATTCCTCAAGAATTTATCAACCTTTCTTAAAACACTATACAGTTTTTTGGTTTGGGTTTGTTTGGTTTTTGTTTGGTTGGGTTTTTTTTACTTGCAGAAATTCAGGAACTAAAATAATTTTGAGATTTATTCCACTGATTTCTGACTTTAAAACAGATATATTTTATATTTCATCAGAATAAATTATTTATGTAATTAAATTGCTGCATTTTGTTCTGCCTTTTTTCAGATTAAGGGGGCCTCCTCCCACTNAAAATAAATAATATTAAAAATAATTAAATAAAGAAACTGCTTAATATACCAGTTTCCTACATTTATTCAGCAGGGTGTTAAGATATCATAGCTACCTCATGCCCTTAAAATAAAAATAAGAGTACCATGGAAAATAAATGGATGTATAAAACAGCATAAGTGTGAGAAAAATTCCAAAAGGCTAAGATGTGGAAAAAGTTTCAGCTACTAAGGTTTATAAGAGATATTTTAAAATGTTTAAATAAATACATTTTTTTAAAAAAAGAAACAGTTTATTTAAGTGAGACTGAACAAGTAATGAATGAGACAGAAAATATTATCAATGCTTTTTTCTGTTTTGATGCTTCATTAAAAAATGGTCAGTTGTGACCTGAAACTGTTAATACCAGTACATCTGATACCCCTGGTTTATAGTACATCTGTGCATAGTACATCTCTACATCTCTGGTGGAGAGAGAACACATTTACACGGGTTAGATAAAACTTACTTTTGATGGAGAAGAACAAGAATGATGGATTTACAGAACAGTTCATGTAACTTTGGTACTTGAAACAATACAGAAACATGTCAAACTGGAAGAGGGTAGATTTAGAATAGATATTAGGAAGAAATTTTTCACTCTGAGGGTGGTGAGGCACTGGAACAAATTGCCCAGAGAAGCTGTGGATGCCCCATCTCTGGAAATGTCCAAGGCCAGCTTGGATGGGGCTTTGAGCAACCTGGTCTAGTGGGAGGTGTCCCTACCCCTAGCAGAGGGGTTGGAGCTAGATGATGTTTAAGGTCCCTTCCAACCTAAACCATTCTATGATTCTGTGAGTCTATGTTTATACACCTAATAGGTAATAACAACGCACCAATATGAATATGTAAAGAGCCGATAATAACAGATCAGTCTAATCCTTGGATGGGTTTACTGGTCTGTGAATACAAGAGGGGTGGTTGCAGCATCTTGATCCCAACATACCTCTGGACATGATTCTATCCAGCGTTGCAATGGAGAAGTCAGGGAAAGACAGAAAAGATGAAAGTGTTCTTAATTCAGCGCACAAATGGTTGAAAAACTACATTCTCAATGTAGTTATCACGGGTTTGTTGTTGAATCAGAAGGACATACCTGGTGGCATGTTTGGATAAAATAAAGTACATGCTTATAAAATCTCTGTATGATATTGAACTGGGAAGGGTTTAATACACTCTGAAGAATCACATTTGAATTCAAAATTTTGTGGGTAAACTGGAGAAATGGTGATACCAGTAATATGATTTTTCATAGTATCAGGTGGAGATACCACATTTAGGGATGAAAAACAAATGCATAATTACACATTGAGAATTAACTAGTTGAGCATAATGCTCTAGAAGTAAAGCTTAAAGTGGTGAAATAAAAAGTCTGGAAATATATTTTCAACTTAGTTGCTTTTGTGTTAGATAGATGTCATTGTTAGATGCATTACTGTTAAGACAGCAATTATTCTATTCCAAGACCTTTCCAGAATGTAAAGATCAATTTCAAGCATTTTTAAATTAATTAAGAGGAACTCAGAGAAGATCAGTAAGAAAGGAAGTTTGGAAATACTCTGTATAGCCTGAGAGGACTGTGGTTGTTAAGGCAGGCGTAGGATAACAGTGTCAGGGAGGAAATCAGAGGGAGGGACACAAAATGTTTCAAATATATGAAATATTATAACAAGAGGACAGTAATGAGTAACATTCTACAGTTGAAGAGCATAGGCCTAGAAAAAAAAAAAAAATCAGTGTAATTTAAATTTGCTTCAACAGTTAATAAGATGAGATGTTAGAAAATGTTGTGAATTGTAAGCATTGTGAAAGAGGGGAACGGGCTAGTTTGGGAAGCTGTTGAATCTCTGTGCTGAGTGGTTTTATGATTGACATACAAGGCAAACATCTGTCAGGGGCTGTTCAGTTATACTTGACCTTGACTCAAAGAAGGGAAGTGGACTAGCTTAATCTTTGATCCTTAAATACTAGCATCTTCAGGATGGGAGCCATGCAGACATCCAAAAGCAGGAGGAAAAAAGCCTATGTTAATTTTATGTGTGCTGTTCACAGAGGAGCCATTTACAAGTCATAATGAAAAAGAACCTTTTTAAAAATACATGAAGGGCAAATGTGTTTTCTTTATCAGCCTCAACAATTTGGTGCACGTTCTAATTTCTTTCTGCTGTAGCTTCCAGGATCCTATTGATCTTGTGGCGTGGGAGGACTCTTAGGTGGGAGTCTGTTACCCTGAGGAACATGACAGCGTTAATTCAGCTGTGCTCTGGGAAAATGAAAGTAGGCTACATGCATATTTGCATCTCTGCCAATAAACACATTAGAGCTGCAAGTGCAGGAATTTTTGCCACATTAATCAGTTTGATTCCTCTATTAGTATTTTTTTAGTGCTACCTGTCTTCCATCTGCTTGATAAGAAGGCCAAAGGTTCTGCTTGTCATATGTCTCATATTAAACTTTGCTCAGTTGGTTTGCTTTATTGCATACATTCATTTTAAAGTTCATAAATGAGAAATCCAATAATATGCCACTAGGAAAACCAGCTGGTTTTCATGCCATTTCAGCTAAATAATTATTTTTGCCTTGCTAAAATGTAGAAAGCATTCTTATCTTTAAGAATAATTTTAGTATTTATGGAACATAGCTTGATTCTTACTCTTTGCTGAAATGATTTTTCCTCACTCTTTGTGTTATTGCATCCAGTGTCTGTTGAATCTTTGAGAAATTTCTAGATATGCCTCAGTGCAGTCGAGTTGGGCTTCATCTTGCCTAATTTCACTATGTAAGAGTTAGGCTTCTAGTCTGAGCTAGTCATCTAGATCTCTGCTACAGTCACCGGGGAAAGAAGCGCCTTGAGCTGGTGATTCATGTTATCTGCAGTACTTCAAAATAAATGGAAACCCAGGGGTATGGGATTTCTGGGTAGTATTACACTCTGATCAGTGTCCAGCTTGAATGACTGAAGGTCCAAGACACTGGAGACATGATAACCTGAACCTTTACAACTCAAATCTGAGTGCTGTTGCAGTTTTTCTATGGGTAGCTATAACATACTTTCCTAGACATAATAAAATTTTCTCCATAAATTTTAGGGTGAGTCTGTTTTCCCTTTATTTCAGGTGGAGTTTTACTTGTGCTAAAGTGATCCCATAAGAGTGGGAATCAGCCAGGTTTAAAGGTGAACCTTGGATTAAGACTCCTAAATGAAGCACATTTTCTTCCCGTGCAAAGGTTGCGTGCACTGCAACTCAACAGCTGGAGACAGTGGTTCTTCAGGTTAGCTTGCATAAAATATCAGACATGGGGTCTACATATTCAACATAGAACATCACAGTGAGCATCTCCACCCATTTGTTCAGAACTCTGAATCCTTCCCTGAGGGTGGGTGCTGCAGAACAGAACAGGAGGCAGATTTTTCTATAGCAGAGCAGAGAAGACTTGACCATAAGAGGCTTTGCTTTTGAATCCTTTGTGAGCCTCAGGAGTCTTGAATCCATTGTTCCTACTCTTCAAGAAAAGGGTCTAATCTCCAACTCTCTGCTTAAATGGGACCAGCTCCTAGTGCCACTTATGCGCTTTTACCAGTGATTTTTTAACAGATAATCCCTATGGATTTACTGTCTTATTTTACAGTATTTGATAAATTACTTCTCTATTTCTTTAACTAATGATCTAATTTGGAAACTATAACTGGCATAGGTAGTATGAGTTTTGGATGAAATGGACTGCATATCGAAATGAGCAACTAAAGATTCTTTTGACTTTCTCCAAGATGATGACAGCAGGAACCAGGAAACGTGCTCAAAGCACACATTATCCAAATTAAGCATGATAAGCAGAAGATAATATCACCTTTCTTTTCTTGTTTTTTTTTTTTTTACACAGATATCTGCTCTAAATTTGAGTAAATGTGTACATGAGGTAGCCAGTATTTAAAGGTAGTATCTTGCTGTGTGTCCCTAAACTTAAACAGTCATCTGCACATAGAATTTACTGTGTTTTTTTTTAATTTTAAATCCCTATATATATATTGTATCTTTACTGACTGTAATGCAGATGAGTCAAAGCCACCAGTTTCTATTTTCATTCATGATTTTTAATGAATGAGAACAATTGTGTGAAACTCACAGGTTCATAACCCAACTTGCTAAAACCCATGATGTGTTTGCATGTGTGTGGGTAAGACAGAGAGTGAGTGGTGTACAATAGGGAGTAACACAATGTTGAAATGGGAAACTTAAGACATTATTTTCTTCATTTATAAATTATAAGTCTCATTTTCCACATCTCCAGCCCCATCAGCCTGCCCTTCAGCTGTGAAACTTAAACAATAAATGTGAATAATCAATAGCTCTGCAAATATGTTTTCTGTTTCCTACCAAGATAATTAAACCTGTGGGTTTATGCCTAGTTTCATATCTGATATTGATAATTTTTCAAAATACTGAAAGCTATTTCATACTGATGAAATTTCCCTTTTGCACAGAGATCTAAACCTGCTTCTGTGCTATTATGTCAATGAAGAGCTTTTCAGATAAACAGCCCCCCTCCACAAGCTCTAGGACCTGTGGACCCAAGCCAGCTCTGCACTGGAATATAGCAGTGGTTAAGGTAGTGTTCAACTAACCAGCCATGCTGGAAGGTGCAATATATTAGGTTGGACTCACAACATGATAATGTCTGTGGGCTAGTTTGGAGTCCAGATAGCTTAAGGATACATCTGTCTGAATAAGAAATGGAGACATATCTTTTACTCTGCCCAAATCAATTTTGAAAGCTTACCAGANGGGAGTGGGAGGACTGGGGCACAGGTGTTAACAAGAAACAGTCTTTTATTCCAGAGTTTTCCTTGGGGCTTCCTAATGGAAAACAATTTCTTTTTTGGTTCATCCAAAGTAACACTGTCTTGCCCATCAGCTGTTAACATGCCTTTTATATTTCTTTTCGTCTTATCGCCAGTACTATTTTGCTGGGGTTTTGTCCCTCTTTAAGCATCCTACAATCTCCACATTCCTTTTGGACTTGTCCATTTAATTAAGCTGAAAGAGTCAAGTATGCCAGGACCTATTGCTGCAGTGAGTGGAGGTGACCTCTACATAAAGTGCGTAGAAGTAGTTCTAGTGGTGGTACCCAGACAGAAACTGATTGAAACAGACACTGGTACATGGAAATATTATTCATTTTAATAATGCCAGACAGTCTCAGGAGTATGATTGGTAATTGATTCCATCTGGTTTGGTTGTCTCTGTTCTGCCTCAGAATGACTTTATAATTAGCTTTGAATATATTAAGCTCTATAATTTCAATCCTGAAATAAGCTAGGTGGCTTCATAAAAGTTTAAAGGTAATATACAGGCTTAGATTTTCATTTTAGGAGATGCGTATTGGAGGTTAAGGATTGACTTCAGTTAATCATACAATCTGATACTTGATTTAAAAGATCAAATAGATGAACTGCATACAAGCTAAGGAGAGTGGATTAAATTAAAATATGAAAAATGCTCATTTGCATAAAGTAAATCTTAATGGGCTTTTTATCACTGAAAAACTACTGAATTTTATTTACTTTCAATTGTTAATACAGGATATTTACTAGCAATTCAAAAATAGACATGTGAGAATCAAAATTCCTTTATGTCTCTAACAAGTGAAATAAAGATTGAGAAACTCACTCTACTTTTACTGATGGTGTTATTAATGAGTTTGACTCATTATGCAGAAATTTTGCATCTCTAACATAGACTCTTCTGGAATAATTTACCCCACAAATGAACCCTTGCCAGAAATCAAATTCCTATGGATACAGAAAAGACAGTCATTTTTATCATCTTCAGCATGAATAATCATCTAAATTAATTTGAATCGGTATATTGTCTTCAATTATACAGTTTATATACATCATTCCCCTTGTTACCATTCAAATGTAACAGGATGAACACTTTTAAGAAAAGTCTTTTCTAATTATGAAGCAAAAGATCAAAGTCAGCCGATCATTGACTCTAAAGCAAGAGGAAATGGGAAAGCTGTATTGTAAGAATTAAAGAGATTTGGAGGTGAAAAATAATACTTTCCATCAATCTTGTATAGTCAGTACAATGTATAGTCAGTGTCTAATAGGTAGCTGTAATTTATAAACTGAACACTTCTAACATTAAGAATTGTTTCTACAGAACATCATGGAAAGTAATTCTAGCTGTTCGAGTTGGATCCCTGAGAGAAACCCTTCATTTTATGAGATGCATTTATCAAAAAAAAAAAAAAAAGACACATACATATATCTAAATTAAAACTGTATAGAAATTAAGTTTATTTGATTTCTACACAGATACCTTTGTAAAGGCCAGTGATGGCAGATCAATGGCACTGATTCAAACTGTTGGCAATGACAAGAGGTGTATACTGGCAGCAGCAAGAATGAACTACAATGATTTTAAAGTAAACTTGACATAAGACTCCAAGAAGGTTTCTCATTGCTGCCAATAATTATATTGCGATTCTGCACACGCATTGAAAACTGAAGTGCTTCTGAATCAGATTTCTTAACAAACAAGCTTGCATACAATTGTTTCTAGGCAAACCTCAGTACCAGCCATTATTGGTATTTCAAAATTTCTAGCTCACAGCAAAAAAGGAAATCCAATAAAAATCATAGGAGATGACACTTCTTAGGTTCTGGTGTGAAAGACCAGTGATATTACAGTAGTAGTTGTAATGCTACCTACAAACTACAATTCTGAGACATTTAATAATGTTCTGCAATAAAAAGTAAGTAAGCAAACCTTACTTTTAGGTGGAGGTAACTTTTCTCTTTTTGAAACATTTTTGAAAAAAATAAAGGATTCATAATGAAAGTTCCTTGTAACACACTTTCAGTGCAATTGTGCCTTTTTCTTTATTGATATTTGTTAATGGAACATGCCAAAAAGCCAAATTCAAACAGCAGATGTGCAGCATTTTTTCAAATCAAAAAATATATGCATTTAAGCCAATGTTACCAATTCTCCATAGTCGACTTTCATTCACATCTACAACAGCTTGGTGTCTTTCTAACATTCGGGGAGTTCATATTTCTAACAGTCTTACAACCAGTATTATTATTGCACCTGTAAGGTAGGACCTGTTAGTCTATTTCACTCTCAAACAACGCTAAGCCTTGATTGAGACTGATTTCAATACAGTGGTAAAATGAGATGGGACAAAGATACTGAAAGGCTTTAAAGGGTAATAAAAAAACATTAAGTATTATATTCTATTATTCTATCTGAAGATGTCCTCTGATATCTTCAAAAACAGCTCTGGTTTGATTTAAATCAAGTTACCAATAGCATCTTTTAAAACATTGGGTCCAAAAATAACTCAAAATCTATCTGGCAGATCACCAGTGAACCACATACACGGAAAAAAATATTCCTGTATTTCAGTGAACAGTCACAAAACGGGTTGATTGAGCAACACACAGCAACGTACAACTCCATGTATTGCTAGTGAATAATCCTAAAAGCAAAGAAGTAAAAATAAATAAATGAAATAAATTGACCTCCTACCAATCCTGTAACACAAATGTTTGGGTTTTTTTTCCTTTGATCTAGCCTTAAGCAGTCTTGAAAGAATAACAACGAAGTGTAAAATCTTTCACATACATAAATTTAGTCACATATACGTATACCACCTAAATTAAAAACTTACAAAAGCCCCAAAAGCATTTATCTACATCTACTCATATAAAAATAACCCAAATTTACTAGTGTAAGGAAAAAAAGGAAAAAAGGGAAAAAGAATGATTAAACGTGTTATGTGATTGCACTTTTTCTTCTTTTCCAGTGATTGTTTTCCTTTAATCTGCCAAAGAATTTTCTCTCAGAGTCCATTTTTAATAATTGCCCGAAACACACCTTTGGCTGAGATGACAGAGTTATTTTTTAGTGTAAAAGTTTACTTCAAATGAAAAAGTAGAACTCACTCTTGCACAGCTTCATCATCGGCATGTGTGTATCCAGCTAGTACAAAGTAAGAGTCAGCTCTGAATTTTAATGAAATAAAGGTGTACGTAAGATTACAAGTGGGTGAATTATTATGCATAAAAATGCACTAAGCCAGGAAAACTACTAAAACTGACACACCTCTTTGAACACACACTGAATAATTCATAATTCTGTGGTTTAAATACATATTATCTAAACTATTTTAGATAAGGCAGTGCGGAAGGTTATGCTAAAAAAAGCAAAGTATTCTGAGGGGACTACAGGTAGGAAAGATGAGGCTCTCAAATCTACACAGAGAGCTGAATTTCTTCGATTCAGACATCTTGTCTAACTTTTGCAGAATTTCACCAGGTTACTTTTGTCAATTTCATAACCATCACAATGACAATTTGTCCTTTGAAGGAGAGCAGCTTTTGATTTTTAGATTTTTATTACTGAATGCCTTAACATATTCCCAGTAAACTTTCACACTTAGGGCCAAAATGGTCCTCTGTATTTTCAGTTTGAGTTTGTTCAGCTTTGTCTTCCAGACCTAGAACAATACTATTAATTTTTTTCTGCTTTCAATTGTATTTTCTCTATATAAATACTTATAGGTCGTGAACTTGTCATTTCTTTGCCTCATCTGGGATAAAGTATAGACTCTCAGTGAAAGCAAAATTCAGCATTTTTACAGTTCTTTTCTGGCCACTTCCACATTTTATCATTCTTCTGCCACATAAACAGGATGGTAACTTTCACTGTTTCTATTTACAGGAGAAATATAAACTTTTAAAAGCTTTATATCACCTAGAATATGCATCTGAACCTCATGTTAATCTTCTTATCTGAAGGAATGCACTGAGAGCTCAAATATTTAGTTATGATTAATTTTGAGTCTTTTGTAGGATCAACCAATATTCCGGTTCTCCTAGAAGTATGATCCATATTTTAGTCCTTTAGTTTTGACATTGCATTTCTAATGCCTGTGTTGAAATGAACTTACTCTGCCATGTAACTAATCAATAACAAAAACATTAACCTATTTGTAATAATTAACCTAATTGTAATGTAACTACTCTACAATTTTTCTTCACCTTCCAAATATTACCATCGATAACATTTTCTTGGTGAACAATACAATGAACATGAGTCAGGAATACCCCTTTCAAGCAATTTATGAAAAACACGTCTTGGGTTGCATTAGCAAGAGCATACCCAGCCGACCAAGGTAAGTGATTGTTCCCCACTCTTCAGCACTCATGAGGCTGCATGTGAAGTATCATGTACTCTTGTGGGCTCCCTGGTACAAGAATGACAGTTACAGACTCAAATGAGTTTACTGGAAGGCCACATATATGGTTAGGAGATGGAAGCACATGATGTACATGGAAAGGACTGGAAGCATTGGATTTGTTAGCCTGGAGAAATCTCGAGAAGATATATCTCCAGAAGAAGAGGGAATTTAATTTCTGTCTTCAACAGCCTGTTACAGGGACAGTTGTTCCTTCAACAGTTGTTATAGGGAAGACAGACTCTTCCCTAATATGCACAGTAAAAGAACAGGACACAATGATCAGCTGTGTATATACAGCTGAATATATACAAAAAGAAAAATCCCAAATACGGTAGGTAAGTGCAGGAACAGGTTTCCCAGAAAGGTTCTTTCTGGAGAAATTTAAACCTTGATTGAACTAGGTCCCAAGAAAGCTTGTCAGACTTTGAAGCCGAACCTGTTTTGAGTAGGAGATTGGTCTCAATAATCTCCTGCAGTCTTCTCCAATGTAAATTATTTAATTATTTTATTATAAATGGGTTGTTCAGTTAAAGAAACCAGAAAGAACTGTCTGATTCATAATATCTTGCATTATGTTGAGGTTTATACTTTTGAGACTGACAAGTAACCTTCTAGGATGTACAGCATCCCTACACATGGGAATCATTGGCATTGTTTTATTCATTTTCATTTGGTCAACAAGTCAAGCCTTCAGATGGCTCAGGTAGAGATGTCAAGAATAGCAATATATGGAGGAAATACACTTATTACAAAGCTACAGATCTGGGATACAACATCAAAAGTAATGGGAATTGATGGTAAAACCAAAAAAAATTCATTCATGCTTAAGCAAGCCTCAGCAGGAACAGACATAGAAAAATGAATAATGACAAAGTCTCAACCACACTTTGTTGCTGAAATCAAGACAAATATGTTAGGCCCTAGCTTAAAAGGGTAGTAAGTGTTGAAATGGATATTAATCTAAACCTCTGGGACAGTTTCAAAATGAGTTAAATGACTTTCCTGTAATAAAACTTAATATATCTTCAGTGGGCTAAAATTTTAAAGTTTTTATCCTGCACAGAACATTAAAAATAATAGCCCCTTGTTGTCTGGGAATGGAGGCTATCAAGATATCATGGTGGCCATCAAAACAAGAGCAATATGAATGTCCGTCTGCTACTCTTCTTTAACAGTTAGAAGCTAAGTCTCTGATATATTCCTGAAGAATTCAGTTCGGCTGCAAGATAGCACTCCTCCAGCTCCCTGAATATATAATTCCCAAGGTTCTACTCATGCCTCTTAACCCTTTCAGTACACTTGAATCCATTCCTTCTTTCTCAGTCCTTCACAATACCATACCCTCCGCTGACTTAGCTCAAAGCTTTCCAGCAGAGTAGTCCATCCTGGACTTTGCTGTTGTTTGGATGGCAACTTGGCACACTCCAACAATGGGAAGGAAAGAAGAAAAGAAAGTTGCGGAGCTGCAACACAAAAGTAGGGGGACAGTCCTAGATACTCACATTTCTTACTCTTGGTGCAATCAAAGGAAAGGCTGCCTCCTCACCAGTAGTAGCTGTCACTCCTTAAATTGGTCCCTCTTTACCAACAGCATTTATCCTTCATTTCTACAATATCAACACAGGGAAACTTAGAAGCTACACAAGCGTCATCTTGCTGTCTTTAATTGCTTTCCCTATGCCTAGAGCCAAATCTGGTCTTCAGCTCCATCCATGTCCTCTACAATATTCTTGCTTCAATGAATTATCATCAATCCCGTTGAATGGATAAAAGGTAATGAATACCATAGCTGGCTGTGGGCTAAGACAACTAGTCAAAGCACACATTTTGATGGCCAGGCATGTATTGCCAGATAGAATAGGTAGAGACTGACTCTCTTCCTGTCTTTCCTTCTGTCAGAATGCTAATCAGGTAGATTATTTTTTTCCTTAACCTTGTCAGTTCTGCAGAACCATTAGGAACTTAATATCTCTGAGACTATTTCCCTTTATAGCAAATTAAGTTGGAATGAATCATCTGCTTCAAAAATTGTTAGGTAGTGGCCCTGACACACCTACACATACGGACAGTGAAAACAGGTTAGGAAACCGAGGCTCAGAAAATAGGCTATAAGTGAAAACACACCTAGAAAATAAAAATAGGAAGAACCCATCAAGACAATTAGATCTTCCTTGGGGGAACAAATGCGAACAGTAGCTGCTCCTTCAAATTGCATTTGGGTGGTTGGGACATAGGAGGTTAAGACATGAAATTTAAGAATTCTGGCAGCAAGGGATTATTTTCTAGCCATATTAGCAGCCTAAAATTTGGTACAAAATCTGCACTAAGCAGACTGAACAGCAGAGGACATTTATAGAATGTCATAAAATTAATTGCAAAAATGAATAAAATTTACAGTATTCAAAAAAATTAATCACTAGAAAAAATGGGTTTAGTATTTGGTATACGATAAGGATATCAAGAATAACTTTCTGATAACTTATTAATAATAACAAATAAATATGTTTCTATATATTCCTACATAGTTTAAAAACGTGAATTTTCATGGCTTGTGACCATTAAGTCATCAACGGAAAGACCTATAATTTATGAATTGTAATGGATCCCTTGAGTATATAGGACATGTATGGTAGTTTGCTGTTAATAACAGACAGGGCATACCTCACTCACACTTTCATAAATTACCTGTTTAGAATGCATGGTTTCACTGCCTCTGACCACTATTCGTTGCTTATTAATACTTGAGGCTTTGACAGTATTAAGTATATTCAACATGTCTCTGTTGCATTGCTTATGAGTGTAGTAACTGGAAAATCATGTCCAGGAAAATTAAGATTTATTTCACAGAATCACAGAATAGTAGGAGTTGGAAGAGACCTTCAGAGATCATCTAGTCCAACTCCCTGCCAAAGCAGGTTCACCTAGAGCAAATTGGACAGGAACACATCCAGGTGGATTTTAAATATCTCCAGAGAAGGAGACTCCACAGCCTCTCTGGGCAGCCTGTTCCAGTGCTCTGTCACCCTCAAAGTAAAGAAGTTTTTTCTCATGTTGAGACGGAATTTCTTGTGTTCCAGTTAGTGCCCGTTGCCCCTTGGCCTGTTGCTGGACACCGCTGAAAAGAGTCTGGCCCCATCCTCTTGACACCCACCCTCTAGATATTTATAAGCATTGATAAGATTCCCTCTCAATCTTCTCTTCTCCAGGCTAAACAGACCCAGGTGTCTCAGCCTCTCCTCATTAGAGAGATGCTCCATTCCCTTAATCATCTTTGTAGCCCTCTGCTGCACTCTCTCCAGTAGTTCCCTGTCCTTCTTGAACTGAGGAGACCAGAACTGGACACATTACTCCAGATGTGGCCTCACCAGGGCAGAGTAGAGGGGGAGAATGACATCCCTCGACCTGCTGGCCACACTCTTTTTAATGCCCCCCAGGAGATCATTTACCTTCTCGACCCCAAGGGCACATTGCTGGCTCATGATCAACTCAAGTTTAAAGCTTCTGCTTAATCATAAATGCTTAAAAAGTACACCAATAACCCCCATGATTTAAATAAGTTACAAAATAATTCTTAGCAGAATTATATATGTGATATATATATCACTATATGTGATAAGAAGAGGTATTACATCCATTCTGGTTACTATCTGTGGCTGTATTAATCCAGAATAATTACTTTAGTCTGATTTAAAAAAAAAAAATGAAAATATTTATAAGAGTTAAAAGACAATATCTTAAAAAACTCTTCTTTTACGGAGTACTTCATTTATTCTTTGAAATCCAAAATGTTATCATTTTTTGACCAATATAAAAAGTTACTTGTCTTAAAACTTGTGGATACCTATGAAGAATAATCCTGTTTGTTGTTGTTTTTCCTTAATAGGCGAAAAAAAAATATTTTCTGTCAAGCTCCATAGCAATATTACTTCATACAGTTCCTTCTAGCATAGATCTCAAAGGTCTTGCTAGTGCAGTCAATCTCATAGTAGCTCTCTGAAGCTGGAAAACTTTACCACCATTTCATTGTAACACAGAGAAAGTGTAGATTCAAAGAATCTTCAGTAAGCACTAAAAACATTTTAGTCAATACAAAACCCCACTGCAATCTTGAAAAGCCCTTCATCATGCCTATCAAACGCTTGAGAGATTTATTCTGTGCTGGTATCAATGTTTTGGATCATAATATTCTTTCTCTGGGTGCACAAATATAGAAGTCCAAATCTAGACAGACACTTCTTTTTGAGAGGTTTGATAACTCATTCCCCACCAAAATTCTGTTGCTGACCAACTATATGCATAATTGGAACCAAGCATCACCTACAATGGCAGCAGCCCCTGATTTAGTAGGCATTCGAAGACATACATCACCCACCTCATTTCTGCACAGAAATGGAAAATCCCACTCTCTTTCATTCAACGGCCTGGCTACAAGGAAGGGGTGGGTAGTATTATATACCTTCAGCATCGTATCTGGGTTGATTGGTCCCTTAGGAAATATTAAACCAGAATTACATCCACTTCACTAAATGTAGAAATTTAAACCTAGAAGTCACCCATTTGGGAAGTGTGCACTAGCCACCCAGGCACAGAGTAAAAAGGAAGGGACAGTTCAGAGGAGACTGCGTAGATCAGGACATCATTACTTTTACTGAAACATTCAGTTCCACCCATTAGCCTAGCAAAATTCAGTATTTTGGGAAAAAAATGAGCAAGCTGAGGCCTGACTCTGTAGCCCAGTGATCAGGACTCTTGGCTGTGGTCTAAGATGACACAGTACTTTCATTGCAAGATATGCCTGTCCTGCAGTTGTCAGGAAACTTCACTGGTGAGGTTAAAAAATTTAATTAGCTTGCTAATCCTTGGAGTATTAATGTACCCTTTTACTTTATGTAATTAAATTAAGTAAAGCCACATTTATACTCGCCTAACCACCTACTTGTCCAGCTGAATTATGCAATGAATAAGTACGGATATTCTTCAGTGTAACAATGAACATGGTTCATTTTCTTGTGACAGTCAGGACTTATATAATTTTTTTCTGGGAAATTAGGAGCTTCAACTCTGTAAAGCCGTGAACATACGCCCAATCTTCAGCTTTTGCTGAAGCTCATCTTCATTCACAAGATAGCTTTGGCACATGTTTAAAATTAAGGTCATATTAAAACCTCACTGTTTTAAAAGAAAGTTAAACAGACATATAATACTGATCTGAATATGAATACAGGATTTCTGCAGCTGTAACAATACACTGTTAAAGCCAATATCTACTTCCCAGATCCATACTAATGTTAATATACTACAAGAAAAATGTCATGCAATATTGAAAGTAATTACTTTGCCTTTACTTTTACACTTCTGCTTCTTTGGCATGCTAATTCAGACATCATTTATATGCGCTGAAACCAGTTCAAGCCCAAAAGTAGAGATATTCGTACTTGTGATAAACTTCCTCCATACTGATAAGGCAAAATGTGCTATATGAATTATCATACTTAATTATATGCTTTAATTTTCAGCATAAATCAGAAAACTTATGAAGCAGTCAGTATTTTTTGAAATATTTATCTAAACATATTTTTGCCCTAGTAATTTAATTTCTATGAAGTTACGAATAAATATTTAGTTTGACTAAAGTCATATGAGAAGTAATGATGTGCTTCTGTAAGTCTGAGAAACTTGATCAAGCATATTTAAGTTCAACTAACAATTTTCAATGTCTTCCTCTTTCAGCACTTCATTGTATACTGTAGCAAATATTGAGAGATCTGTAATTCAGAGAAATTGCATAACATGTAGTTCACTAAAATACAAGCATCATATCCTCTAGCTGAACTGAAAAAAAAAAGATCTAGAGAGAATCAGATATTTCTAATAGAAAAAGTTAGAGGTGTTTAGTACTTTAACAATGAGCACCATAGAAATGTCTTTTAAACAGATAATGTGGGGGGGAAATGAGATAAAATCAGTTTCCAGGATGGGTGAAGATCATACTGCATCTGCGAGATAAAACCACATAATACTGAACTAATTGAATGTATTGCATTTGGAGGACCTTTGTTTCTCCCAGATTATTCATTTTGCAGGATTTCTTCACCCAAGCAGTTTGGCTTCTGTGCCAACCTATGCTCGTAACTGCAAGAGACAAAATTGGGTTATGTATGCATTACAAAAAGCAGTGGAAAACACAGGCACTGAGCTAGTTCAGGAGCTGTAAATATTCTTCACACTCTAGAACTCAGTGCAATATGTCTTGCGTTATCCTACCTAGAGAAAGACTGGTAGCTGGGGAATTCTATTTGACTGATAGGACCATCTACACAGACAAGACGAGATGAAGCAGTACTAGAGAATGACAAAGTGGAGTGGCTAAGTCTATCTAGCTAGACAATATCATAACAAGGAATAAGACCAGTGTCTCCAGCTGATTTCCCAAAACTTAGGCTGTCTCCTTGATTTTGTAATGAGATATGAAGTGAAGCGCAGGCTATATCATAAGCTCTTGGAAAGTTTGTGTGAGATATGCTGCTTTGTTTGGAAATGCTTATTTCTAACCATGTCCTGTCCACAATATTGAGAAAGACAGAAGAAAACCTACCTCATTTGTGGAGACACTTGTATCATACATACGCATGCAGAATCACACAACTAGAGACTTCAAATAAGCTTTCAGCAAGGGTTTTAATTCAGGGTCTATAATGTCATGTTGCAAGTATATTTAACTAATAAGGAAAACTGAGTTGACTTCATGAAGGTCTTGGGCACTGTGGTATGCAGATGGGCAGGAGAAAAACATACAGGTACTTTTTCTCATGAGCTGAAAGTAAATTACAAGACAATTTTACTGTGACCTAAAGTAGATATTATGCAGCCATAAAGATCACTAATTCTTTGCACTGGGAAGCTTAATATATTTTTATGCATTTTTCCATTAAAACTATTTTACTGAAGGGAGTCCTGAAAAGTCTCGTGTAAGCTCTCATTGCACTAAGGCTGTCTGAGTGGATGTCTTGAAAATTCATTGTCCTTCTCCTAGTAACATGTTTGAATTATCACACCTAACCTCAATGACAGTGCCTATGTGTTTACAGCTATTGGATGAGAACCAAAATGTTCACCGTGCTGCAGGATGGAGCACAGGTTGGGCAGACAACAGGAGGTGACTTTATTACTAAATGTTCACCGGAATAACAAATTATGACTAACTATAGTGTTAGTCAAAACAAGCAGCTTGACATTCTTATCCATTCATTATCAACTGATGAGCAATTCCAAACAGCATAGATTTGCAAAAATCAGTACTGACAGTGAAACGTTATTCTGTTCTAACAGTGTCAGGTTGTTACATTTGGCACCACCAAAATAATGTTAGACTAGAAACCCCACTAGTATAGAACTTTACTAATCAGGGACTTATATGCCATTCTTTCTAGAGGGAACACCCTGCTGGCAAATTGGTGTTTCTCACATTTTAAATATGTATTTCCCATTAAATTTACAAGCAAAATAACTGGGGGGGAAGTTGTTTGCCGATATACTTAGAGGACTTTCTTTCTAAAATGGATCAAGAATATTGTATTAAAAACAAACATGGCAACTAATTTTAGAAAGTAATCTTCAGTAAGTGCTGTCTTTTTAATCAACTGTTTTTAACCGTGTTAATAACTGTTTGGATTATGAAATGAGTAAATAATTGAGGGTATTTGCTGTATCACATTAATGTTTTAACCAGAATAATTTCATGTGCAGTTCCTGCATGGTTAGATGTCTGTTTACCATGGTCATGAGTGATTCTTTGTCACTTTGTATTTCTGCTCTGTTTGATGTATCAGTAACGCTGCCCTTCCTCCTAAATTCTGAAACGATGATACTCAGAAACCAAACATGACTGCAGTAGCTACTCTTTTTTTCATGAATAAAGTATCATGGGTGTGAGTGAGGGGGATTCAGTTGTTCTGATTTCTCTATTTACTAGTAAAGTGAGTTTGCTGCTTGTGCAATTACTGACCATTATCTTCGCAAGGAAGGTAAATGGGGCCAGGCTCAAGCACTGCCCCATGATCATCTGTGTCATTTAATTATTTGTGCTTTCACTAGAACAGATTTGGCCTCTGACTAGCATAGTCATAAACAGCTTAGGGACATGACTGGAGGGACGATGTGGTGGTCAGTAAAAGGTATGGATGAAGCCAGCCTGTTTGTTGGAATAAGGGAGTTGAACCAACTAGACTTGATCTGTGCTCCACCATTTGGTCTCAGGGTTAGAGAATTTTATTTTGCTATTAGAGGTATGCCATTTGTTTAGAACAGTCAGGACCGAGATGTAGTAAGTCTAGGGTAAAATGCCAATATCTACTCCGACAAAAGTAAAAAGGAGAATAAGGGGGCAAAACTGATCTAAGCTCTCTGCGACCAATGGAGAGGATTTCTGCAAAGCACAGTCTGTGGAAAATAGCCAGAGTAATCACCAAGAATCTAGTATAAAAGCCTACTGTCTCTCCTGGGCTACAGCTGTGCTAAGTATGTGAAAGGCAGAGCTAACATCTCCTGTATTACAGACATTTGGATGATAATGGGCTCTGGAAAGCCCATAAACATTTTATAGACATACTTAAAGCTTGCCAGTTTTGCATCGATATGTCTAGCCTGGCAGCTGTTTTGAGGCATGACTGAAATGTACCTCAAGGAGCTGAAAGACCACCCAGGGACACCCCAGTTCTTATTCGAGGTTGGAGGCTCTTGTATTCCACTCAATGTCTGCTGCATCTTCCTCAATTTATTTATCTTGTCCATTCTGGAAGGAACTAGAGAAAAATAGATTAAAGGCAACACAAAAACAGATTTGACTGTTTTAGACCAGTGAATTTACAGTTCCAAGGAGGAACCTGCAGGGCTGTGATACACATTAAACAAGTACTGAGGAGACAGCATCATCCATTACCAAAAAGCCTCTACTTCTGGAATAAAAAGAGGCATCACTTTTTTGACTTAGATTATCTNTGAGTGAAATGGAGTTGGGAATATAAAGTCTGACTCAAACACAAGCATGAGTATTGCAACTGCCACAAAAAGTGCAGTGAGATCATTAATAGCCAATAGCAGTCAGAAAGGACTGCAATTCTAAATTGTATTAACAGTGAGAATTACCATTAGTTTTGTGATATCCAGCATGTCCTGAGTCTAGAGACCGACTGCAGGCATGTTATGGGTTGTTTTTTGGATGTTCAGAGGCTAGTTTTCAGATATTGGCTGTCTGCAGAAAATTTGAATTCATCTGTAAATCAAGGTGCATAAGTACTCGTAATCATACTGGCAAAGTTACTCTACATCAGATAATAGAAGTACTAAATAGAGGAACTAAATGAGTTCCTTTTGCCTTCTGAATAGGAAAGCTACTTTGAAAAGATTAAGTAATTATCACCTACAAGTTGGTTATATGAGATACTTTCTCTACAGATATGCTTAAAAAGTATTTTATCTATTTCAGACATCCATACAACACACAATTTTACATATACTAATGTCGGTGAGTGCCATCTATTCAAAACAGAATTTACCCTAATGTTTTTAGGTACCAGTTGCTATAAGAAATCTAAAATTGACAGAAGAATGTCTTCACTGTAAGGGGTATATAATTTTCATTATTTACTTTGAATAGACAAACGGTCTAAAAGGTATATGCAGTTTAATTTATGACACTTATTTAGTATTGGGTCAAATATGGTGAATCCAGCTCTACTCAAGAGAAAAGAATAAGTTTTAGATTAAAAAGGAAAAAAGAGAATGATTTTTGTCAGACAGACTGCTATGTTTCAGTCCGTCATGATGTTAATGGTAGCAATTCATCTCCTGTCAATTAGTTCTATAAATACAACAATGCTCTCAAATTTTTGAGACTTCAGTTAGAATGGGAGATGCATTACTTCTGTCATGTGTACAATAAACTGTTTCAGAGAGATAGCTAATTTCTTGGCTTAAAGCTCAATACTAGAAAATTAGGAATGTCCTGATAGTTTTGGTTTCACTGACATATGCGAGATTTATAGTTTCTATCAACGATTCTTTTCATGGTTATTAAAATAAGGATTTATCAGTGTCAACGTCACGTGTCTGCATTTAGAAATTTGGTGCCAAAAAGAGTATAATAATTTAGTGCCATAGTAAAAGTCTTTCATAACCAAGACAGCTAACTTTAACATGATGCATCATTATTGGAGAAGACAAATTTCTATGGGAATTTCTCATGTGACTGCAGTTAGGGTTCAGTGGGCATTCATAATATAAACCAAGGTCTGTGTGAGCTTATGAATCTCACCATTTTGACTTACGATGAGCCAAGACTGAGCTGGCAGATGACCTGTATTTACATTTATCTACATGGTGGGGAGCCACGTACAAAGATGCTGGAATCTCTCTAGACCGGGAATCATTGTGAAATATAATTAACACCTCCCTCCCCACCAATGCCAATTATAGACTACATATTTCCTCACCTCCATCCCTATGTGTAAAAGCCGATCAATGGTAAATCCATCTTCAGTGGTCTTCTTTAACATCAACAGGGACACGCATTAACTGTCAAGTCATCCATCACTGATGGCTGTTCATCATCCCAGCCTCAGTGCTACTCTGGGAAGATAACATAGATGTAGCCAGAGGGCCTTTCGGTCAAGAATGTCAAGGCATTTAAAGTGTCATCATTCATATTACAGTGATGAAGAAACTCTCCGGGAAGGGGCCAGAGGTGGGGCCAGCGGGTAGTGGGTGGAGGTGGGAGGGAAGAGAAACGGTGACAAAAAGGCTTTTTTTTGGTTGTTCCTATCTAACAGACCTGGAAACACACCAACTGCTTTCTAGGTAGTTCCACACTCTATCAGTACTCTCCTTAGCTGGTCACATAGCTCTGTCCTTAAAGACCTGAGGTTTTAAAGAGAAGGTGCTTAAAATTCACTTGCTTGTCATTCAGGTTCACAATGCATGGGCTGGTTTTACAGGATACCCCAGTGTTTGATCTGATGTTTCTACAGATAGAGATTCAGACTTTTTGTACACGGAAAAAAAGCATTCTTCATAAAACAACCAAAAGATTGTTAAAGAAAAAGGTCAATTTATATCAGTTCTAAATTGTAAAACAAAGATTTGAGAAAAGTTCAGAGTAGCATATTTTGACCTCTCAAAATGAAGAGTTAATTTTTTCATGACAAATAACATTTTAAAAAATATAACTTACTTTATACTGAAGTTAAAAGATGAAATAAAAACACAATGTTTTGAAATTGCTAAAACAGTTCTTTTACTTTGACCTGAAATGCAAGGTTTACACTCCTGATTTGAGAAAACCACTCAGATTTTCAGTTTAAGTTCTGTTTCAGGACTTTTTTTCCTCTTTTATCATGACAGTTTCCACCCAACTCTGCTTTTTGATCATGAGTTGGAACTTTAAGCAGCAGTTTTGGAAAACCTTTACTCCTGAACATTCATGTGATGACAGTTTCTTGAACGTGAATGGTGCTGTTGAGAAAAAGTAAATGAAAGATCTGTATAAATTAAATTTCAGCAGCTATGAATCATATTAGTGTTTGTGGAACTCTCCTCATTTTTTGGCAATGGAACTCAAGTCTGTCTCTAATAACCCCAGTGAAGTCTTTAACCTTTCCTGATGAAATACCAGTCAGTCATGCTAAACGGAATAGTGGACAGTCATTTGATGAAAATAAAGGTCCATTGTGCTCTGGAGTAGGACGATCAAATTCATTTTAATCTGTGACATCTTAATGGATTAAATCACTCTATGACCTGTCCAGAACAGATCATGTGTACTTCTGCAAACCTAGACAATCAAACACCAGCATTATCAAAACACCTATTGGGCAATAAAGTAGCTAAATGAGTTCTCCTTTCCTTATTGGGCTTGACTTCTAATACAAGAAAGCATGATTTGCTCCTAAATAATCCCCAGAATCACTATTGCTTTTAAATTTTAATATTAAGGGGAGTTGATCCGTAAGCAGATCAGAGCTTTGAGGAAGCTTTTGACTGATTTTGATGGGATGTTGATCAAGGATCTGGTGTGGTTTTTAACATCTATCACTTTGCCTCTAGCTATATGCTGAAATTTGAAAGACAAACACATTCCTGCAGCAGATATTGATATATAAATATTTCTTTTCTCCTACAAAAGGACACATTTCTACACAAAAATATATAGGTATTGAGGCTTCTGAAAACAAAAAAAAATAAGCAACTGAGTAGATAATGAGAAAACTCTGTACCTTTTGAGGAGGAGAAAAGTATGTGGTGATCACCGTTAAATAAGCAAATCTTTGAGCGAAAGGTACTTATTACCTTAGAAAAGCTTACCTACATAAGTCAGGTCCATTAAGTTGATCATACGAAATTTAAAAAGGCAGTCACTCTCAAGGTCTGACATTTTCAAAAATTCTTCTTCATCAGTTCTTAAGGGTTTTTTCTGTTTAAGTCTTAGAAGCATCTTGATTTTGCTTTGGTTTCAAACAGTGAATAATGGACTGAAAAAGTCTGTGGGAATCCAATGACAAGTTGGAGCAGTGTTGGTTTTAATCCAGAAGGTTGATACCGGAACAGAAGTTATATGGACTCTTTTATGGTTTTGAGGCTCGGGGACAGATCTGAAAGTGGAAGACTTATCCCTTGACATGACTGTATACTGATATAGTTAAAGCACGCTAGAAGCAACTGGTACAAAAATGTTGGCAAGTGCAGACATTCGGTGCAACCCGCCCAGGCAGCAGAGACCATTCCCAGTATTGAGAAACCTCTGCAGTGAACACACTGCAGTGTTCAGAAGTGAACCGATCCATGACACACCATGCATGCAAACAAGCATGCACTATACAGAAATAAAGAATAGGAATGAGTTGGAAAATCAAGGACTTTCCCCTCCATTTCTTTTCTTCACCAAAAAGGCCAACAAATACAACCACTCTTAGGTTGCTGTAAAAGAAATAGTTATCGAAAGGAAAACGTTGGTTGCTATCTAAGGGCAATACAAGGGTAAAAGCGTTTATTTGGTATGTATAGAAAGGCTTGGTGCCCATTCCTTTTTTCCAAGTGATGTCATAATAATCAAGCTTCTGACAGAAGAGGCATTGTCAGCAGAAACTGGAAATGTTTTCATTGTTATAAAGAGGAAGATAATTCAAGAGACCATGACACTTAGGTGTAGAAGCTCAGCCAAGAAAATACTGTCATCTCTTCCAAAGCACACAGCTATTTGTCTTCCCACTCAAAAAAAATGAAAGAAACCAAACAGGAGAGGAAAGACTGTTTTTCTCTCATAATACAATAAAAAATATTTTTAAAATGCGCTAGTAATGAGGTTGGACATTTCAAATTACGATGAAAATGAGGAATGTTACTGTTGGAATGGAAATGGTCCTGTTAGGTCCACATTAACAATACTACTGTTTTAAGGGTGAATCCTTGTGGCAATATTTTACCAGGAAATAGAAAGTCTATCTGCTTTTCTGCACATATTTAATTACTTTGCATTACTAGTAAAAAAAGATACTACCTAAATCCTCTGAAGTGTTTTTATATATATCATTTGTGAGATATACAGAGTCAGGTTAAATCTGTAGCAAGACTTTTTACAGCACTGGGGCTATAATGCAAAAATGTGTGTGCTGTCACTGAGTTGCACAACTGGACTAAAGAATATCTGCTTTAGTGTGATAACCTCTGTAATTTTTTTTGAATACTGATGGTTTTAATGGTGTTCAGAAGGGTACTTGTGCATCTGAGAGCAAGCATCAATTAACATTTCCTGGTTTTTAACTGAAATCTCAGGGCAATCTGACTTACTTCCACAGTAATAAAGTAATTTATCAAGATGCTTACTTAGAAAAATACCCCTAAAGTATCTTTGTGTTATGTATGGATGAAATCTAGAGCTTGGAGATGCCCAAAATGTTTTAGACTGGATTCACTCATGTTGGCTAAACTTCAACATGACTAAATCTCAAGTGGCAATAGCTTTTAAACTTAAATAGCTGTGTGGATAATTGCTATGGTATGTCATTTTTCATCAAAGTAGGAAAATGAGCATGACTTCATAACAAGACAGATAAATGCAAGAGATCCGTACTTTTCAGGTTTAGTACAAGAGACAGGTGAACATTGGCAAGAGAATTTTGTCTGTGAGCAACGAAAAGTTAAATCAATCTGACGACTTCTGTTCAATTTTCAGCTTCTCAAACACCTCTGCCTGAGTATTTTCTACTTATGTACTAGACCTTAGTTCTTTCTTTCTAAGTGATAACATTAAAAAATAATTGTTGTCTACAGTAACCAACAATATTGGCCTTGAAAATTAGTATACTCTGCTAATTTTCTTACTTTCCTCACCTAATCTTTCTATCAGAGGTCAGGAGGTGTTAGGAACCACACTTTTAGTTGGCTTCATGGATCTGCTGAGATTTGAATGCCATGAATCAGGCATTCCCTGTTTTATACCATTTCCACACTATTCAACTTCAGCTGTTACAGAGTTTGCCAAACAGTCAAAAATAATCTTCGCAAGTCCCTTAGCAAGGGAGAGACACAGAGGGAGTTATAGCCCATTTTGAGACAAGCGTACATAGTAAGACAGATAATCTCCTTCCATTGACCAGAGCACATAAAAACAGTATAGATGAATGTCTGCCAGTTATACAGTGCAAAGGAAAACATGAATCCCTACCCTTTCTACTAGACATGTAATGATGCATTTTGCTAGCATGCAGGTGACTCCTCCAGGCTCTCTCTATGCGTCCCTATGTATCTCTGTGCAACACTGTAGTTTGTCTGGTCTCTGACAGACAATAATACTGACAGAAGAACTCTCTGTTCCTGCAAAGGAGAATATGCCTGGTTTTGCAGCTGACTCCATAAAAACTGTCATTAGCAGAGAGAAGATAAAAGTGATATGAGGTTCTGAATTTTAGTCTTAGCACTACTTGGCTGAAACGTCATTTTCTGTATAAGCATTTCACCTATATAGATTTCACTGCAATGAAAAGCCTTTTTTTTCTCCTGTTGTAGCCATGTTTCCATTTCCTGAAGGTGCTATAAAATATGTTGTCTTTGTAAAGTTCTTGCAAATAAGGATAACAGTAAACTTAAAGCAGCTACTAGCAGTACACTTCAAGCAGCTACTATTCAATGCCATTGTTGTCTTAAGTGGGAAAAAGTTCACCCAGTGCCAAGCAGGGACTTCTAATAGAAATTCCTGCTGATGCTGAAAAGGCACGAAAACTTTGAGTGCTTTTAGAGTCAGAACTGCTGAATTGTCTTCCCTCAATTCTTTTTTTGTTCATCTGTTCTGTTATGACATGGAATAATTACAAAATAACTTGCACAAAGATAACCGTTCTTTTAGATACCAGGTAGTTTGCAATTGGAATATACCTATATTTTGAAGAAATAAGTTTTTTACAGGCAGGTTTTATTAAGGCAGAAAAAAAAAATAAGTTAAAGGGCTTTGATTAAAAAAAACAAACAAACAAAAAAAACCCCAATGCCTCTGGACTAAACTATACTAAGAAAACATCAAATGAAGAGGAATGTGACTGCCAAAGTAGTGAACAGCTGAGAAGGTAGGCTACAATGGAAATTGTCTTTCTACCTGAATAATCCCAACCAGTGAACAATAAACAAGAGACATTTAACTTTGTATCTCATTCATTTGGTATTTTCACAGACAAGAAATGAGGTCTGGAACAGGTTCACTTACTTTAAGAGAAGTTCCTGAAGTTAGGAAATTTCGTAATGTTTCATATTGTCTGTTGTTGAAGGGGGGATATCACATTAATCTCAAATCTTGGCAGAAATTGTACTTACCTAAAAACAAACAAATTGACTTCATGTAACAAAAATGAAAATTTTGGTGAACATTTGAAGTTTCAAAAATTTACGCACTCTTAGAGGAAATGTGAGAATTGACAGCAAAAGCTAAAGCCTGTATCTGAAACAAAAATTCTAGTTACTTTAAAATGTAATTTCTTTCAGGAAGTTTCCACACATCCCAGCTCCTTTGTTCAAAGAACAAAAAAGGGCTCGATCTAATTCAGTTTTTTATTTATGAATGTACACACATGCTATCAGATTTATTTCACCTAACTATGACAAGGTAAAACAGCTGGTGATGATCCAAGTGAATGGGTCTCTTCCCAGCTCACATCTGGACAGAGGTAAGGTTAAAGTGACATCAAATTTCCATGTCACCAAAGCCCTTGAAGCTAGTGGCTAAACATTTCTAGTTCACTTTCAGTTTCTTTTAATATTCACCTAATATTAGGTATACATACTATTTTGGAGCAGAAAGGGAAAGCTGTATTAGTTTGTGTTGCTTTAGCATAATACTAAGACGTGTTGAAACATAATTGAAGGTATCTTATTCAGCAGTTTGGACACAGGAAGGCTAAAGGAACAGGTTTGGACCTGATTACAAACACAAATTGGTTAAGGTAGGATTTGGCATTTAGCAGCCCAGCAGTGGGCTGTCACCTTTAAAACAAAATTTAAATTGAATTACTTCAGTCATGGAATTAATATACCTGTTCCATGATACCTGAAAATGACGGTAAAATGCCTGTATATGACCAGCCAGGCCAGTCAGACACCAGCAAGGTGGCACAGCTCAGCGTGAGACTACAGGCAGCTCTTTCCATCTGCCAGGCAGGCAGCAATGTCCTGCAGAACCCTTCCAGGAGACAGGTGCTTGTTGGTGGACCGAGACCTACAGACACTGTGCAGGTCTCATTATGTCAAACAGTATTTCACTTGTACTGTTTGAGGTGAAGGATACTGCTTAAACAGCTCAGCTACCAACAGGGTAATTTCTGACAAAATATAATGTGGGGAAGGTAGCAGAAGCTGGAAAACTCACACTGTGAAGACATTGTCTAATGGGTCCTATGTGTGATAGTACAGCTGTTGTCACATTTAGGATTGCAAAGACCACCTCATGGTTCCAACAAATACCTCCATTTAGGTCTATCACTTCATGTTTTGCTTATAGCACTGTGAAAGAAATGTGTAGAAACACTAGAGATGAGAGCCGGGTTGCAATGCAAACCTCAGCTGTGAATGAACCCTGGCAAAGTTTGGGTTTGAATCTGAATTTTGGAATATCATCTGCAGGAAACTTCACGAGCTCAGAAAAAAGTGCTGAGGAAGGTTCTGCAGAGTGGCAGCACTTAAAATTTAATTAACCCTAACGTTTTAGATAAATTCTCTGTACAAAAAATGGGGAATACTACTACACACTGATAATCATTCAGTGGAGCCAGAAAGGACATCATTAGGGCACCTCCTATAAACAGCTAAAATGCTCTATATTGATCTGTCATTCAGTCATTCTTATGCATTTCCAGATAGGTGATTTGCCTTAACCACCATTGAAGATGTTTTGCTATATAAACAGTAATACAGTGATCACTAGAAATGCTGCGCAAATGGTTTACCCTTAGTTATGGCAGATTTTCTTCCATTTCTGAGCAGAAGTGGTTGAAAATGGCTGAAGAATGAATGAAAAAGGATTTTCCCAGTCTGTCTCCACCATCACCTACCACAGAATTTAGTATCAGACATAATTTCTGCCTTGGAAAAAAACAAAAGGAAGGGCTTTGTGGTTTGTTTTATTCTGTGAAAAATTGTAGCTGGGCACAACCCAGGATTCTTTCTTTCCAATTCAAGACAGAGAAAGTGTTCCTAAACAAAACCCTATTTTGCAGCTTGACCGTACCTTTCCATAAAAAGTCAGGGGAAGAGGTAGAACAATCTGATCTGTTCCTGGCTTATAAATTAGATCATCCTGTCTTTCAGTACCCATAAATGAGTTATATTTTCTGTTTTTTTTTCAGTTGTTGGAGGAGGTGTTCAGTCTTACGAGTGCATTTGGCGCCTTCAAATCTTTTACTTAGGCAATGTTTCCGCAGTCATTAAACTGAAACCAGGCCTTGTCCCCACCTGAACTGAATCAGGTCTAGCACAACACTGCAGTTTTGCCTAGTTACCCACAAGCCATGGTGAGGAATCATAACGCCACACTCACATGGCACTGGGTTTGCTACCTGCTCGGGTTAGATAGATATGCTTAGGGCTGACGAAACCTCAAGTTAGGATGGTATGGACAGATGTCCCTTATCTCACAGGAATCCCACCACAACGCTAGCATTTTTTTATTGCGTTTGAACTGTCACAGTAAGGTGACAGATCAATACTTCAACTCAGCTTTTTTTTGACCTGGTGCCAGGAGCTCTAAAGTCAGATTTAATATATTGCCAAACCGCAGCCTCAGGGTGAGGTTCCTGTCTCTGTGCAAGGCCAGTAAAAGGTCTGCAAAATGTTTAAGTTTTACTCACCACTTCTAAATAGATCTTAAATGAGACTTCACTGTTTGGTAAGTCTTGCGTTACTCCTTGGTACAGAGAGAAATTTGCCTCTCTGAATGTACAGAACACGTCCTGGGAGGAAGGACAGTACTGTAAACTGATCCAACATAATCCTGCCAGACACGTGCTGGATACAGGCATCTGTTCAGACAGGACTGTACTGCAAGGCAGAACACCAATCCATGCATAGTAACACATGGTTTTTGTTCAGCACCATGAATACTGTACTTCCAACCAACCATGCCACTGGCCTGAAAGGAAAAGGTCAAAGAAGAAAAATTAAGAGTTTCCATTATTTTTGTGGCTCATGTACTCTTATTTCAGGTTTTCAGTCATACACAGTCATCATGTTGTCCGGTCAAAATATGCCATTTGACTTCACCTTATAGAACAGCAATTCACTGTGAACCTTGTCCCTTGTCACCCTAATCTAAACAGGGCTGCATGTTTTAGGCCCTATTATGGTCTCACAGCAAGTGACCTCACCAAAGGCATCAGCATGGGGACGGTATCACATTCCTAAGAAGATATCACCCTGGGCAGACATCGCATGGCGACAACAGAGGAGGGAAAAACATTGGAAGAGTTTTACTTGTAGCTTCAGCAATTACAGGTTTTATTCGGACGTAAATTTTCAGGTGATTTTTCTTCTGGTATCTGCTGTATAGAATCAGGAAAGTGATCTCGTTAATCATCAATAACTCCAGCAAGTAAAGGTTTGTTAGATGTTCTGCTGATTACATTTCCGCAGTAAAATAGTAAAGATTTAATAAAACCAACATCTATTCAATTGTTAGTGCATGTCTGTGCTTTTTGTAATCCACAAGTCACCTTCTAAAGGAATTTTTTTTTTTTACCTTCGAGCGTAGAGGTGGTTCTGTGAGTGTTAGAAATACCTCTTAGAACAATCCTTTTTAATTTTGAATATCACTTACTCATTTTGTTTCTCTGTTTCTTTATTCCTTTTTGTGGGGCCACAACAGCTTGAAGAGAGTTATTTTAACCAAAATATAGGTGCCTGGTGCTTGATTCCCACACCTTATAAAGGAAGTCATAGTCCTTTTAAAATCAGGAGGAATTATTCTGACAAAGTTTGCACGCCTAAAATTTCGCCTCTTGAGAAGAATTGAATGAAACAGCCATGGCAATGGGAGGCCCATGCTTTGAACCTGAATCTCACCAGACACACTAGCATGCAAGAATGCTCTTTGTCCTGTTTGCCAAGAGGAAAACAGATGGTAAATGAGGTAGACATAAGGGAGTACGCAGAATTAGGAAAAACAGGTCCTATGAAAGAGGACAACAGAAGAAAAAGGCATGTGAGTAGAAAGAGTAACACTGCAGACTTTAAGGATAACAATTCAAGAGGATTCAGTAAAGGATTCCCAGAAACAGAGAGCAGTCACACATGAGATGGGATAAGCAGTCCACACATATGGAAGTCAACAGTGATCAGAAGTGGGACAGGAGATCCTGCATGACCTGAAGGCATCCGTGATATCCTGTGCCTGCAGGAGCTGCTAGTAAGTTGTTACCTTCTAATGTTGTTTGCCTACAATAAAAATAAAATGGAATAAGGGACCAATTTTAAGCAGTGCTTAAAATAGCAATGTCAGCTCTTACGTCCGATTAAAAAAAAGTACTTACTGTTACCAATAATACCTACAATTACTGGAAGTGGAGTTTACTAAAAAAAGTAGTTCCTATAATGTTTGGTTTGTTTGGCATCTTATGCATCATTAGTTTCACTGTTTTCACCTTTTTAGTTAAAAGGTCTATTTCCCTTTTTGGGGGTAGATAAAACAAGGAGGATGAAACCTTATTAATAGTTCTAATGTTTTGTTTTGATGTTTTACTTTTAGATAACATTGTAAGAAGGACTTAAAACAATCTGAAACTATTTAAGGAACTGCATAAAATCTTGTGTCAATTGGTCATGTCCCTGGAAATTAGTGTAAATTGCCCAAGAAAGGGCATCCTATTTCATCCCTGTGGTCATCTATGTATTTCTATCATAAGGGAAAGGAAGGATTGTGTTATTTTTTTCTGAGTCTTTTTAATTAATAATTCAGCTTTTCTGATAATGCCTTGTATTGGTATCTACATATACAAATTAATTTTATCTCGTGTGACATTCTATCTCTTTTTAACAATGATTCACTTTTTTTAAAAAAGGATTTTTTAACTCCAGTGTGAAATATACGCCTACATTTCTGTGTGCACACTAATGAAAACTTCTGCTATATGACAAGTAAAAAGCAAATTTTAAACATAATGATCATCAAAATGTCATTGGGCTAACATTACCTTTAGATGAAGTCTGAGCACTCAAATTGAATTATTTCATGATACATGAGTAAGGGGAACAAATAACCATTTAATTTCAAATAACAGCAATTTCAACTGAGACAAATAAGCCATTCACAAAAGGCAATATTTATAAAAACTATTTCAATTTGTGCAGAAGCAGAGAATGAATAGTAACCATTTTACTTTGAATTCCAGACAATCTGGAGCCTGGGCCAACTCTAGTTGATGTTGATCAGGACTGGATCTGGATGCGAATCCTCAAAACGGTTAGATATCAAGTAATGATATTAGAAATGTCCAACAGTTAGAGACAAAATGGCAGTCAAAGCAAGCCATGAACATTTTACTGGGTGACTGGAACCACTTTTCTCTTCAGAAAGCAGATGATGAACTGGAGTTTTACTTTCATTTGCATGTGGACAAGACTTTATTTGTAGCCCCTTTCAGCAGTCTAACATTTGACTTCTGAAGCCTCACTGACATCATTATTGTTAAAAAGTGTAAAAGTGGAGTTTCATAGTGTCTAAGCAAACCTGAATATTTTCTTCTCCCACTGCAGGGAAGTCTTTGCTGTTGTTTTCTCTCATTTTCCACAACAACCAAAAATAGGACAGCATTTTGATAATGCCATTCTAACCATTGTACAGTGAAATCTGTTAGTGCCTTTGTTTGTACATGCCAAATCTCACACAAGCATGTGCAAGGATGTAAGTACATTTTGAACTACGAGTCTGATTTTCCATGTGAAAGTTTCCAGTGTGAAGTTTTGTGAAATTCAGCCAGCCAATAAGGTTATTAGAAGGGTTGCATTTGATCGCGGTGAAAAAAACTTGAAACATATTGTTGCACTAGGCTGAGAGATGTCTCTAAATTTGATTTTCTCATTTGGGCTGGTTTTGGCTAGGTTAATTTACTTCATAACAGCTAGTATGGGGCTATGTTTTGGATTTGTGCTGAAAAAAAAAAGAAAAGAGCATTAATAACACAGGGATGATTTAGTTATTGCTGAGCAGTGCTCACAGAGAGTCAAGGCCTTTTCCGCCTCTCACACTGTCCCACCAGCAAGTAGGCTGGGAGTGCACAAGAAGCTGGGAGGGGACACAGGCAGAATAGTTGACCCCAAGTGACCAAAGGTATATTCCATACCATATGACATCATGCTCAGCATGTAAAGCTGGGGGAAGAAGAAGGAAAGGGGACGACATTTGGAGTTCTGACATTTTGTTGTCCCAAGTAACTGTTACGCGTGCTGGAGCCCAGCTTTCCTGGAGATGGTTGAATACCTGCCTGCTGATGGGAAGCAGCGAATAAATTTCTTGTTTTCCTTTGCTTGCATGTGCGGCTTTTGATTTATCTATTAAGCTGTCTTTATCTCAACCCACAAGTTTTCTCACTTCTACTCTTCCTATTCTTTCCCCCGTACCACTGAGGTGAGAGTGAGTGAGTGGTTGTGTGGTGCTTAGTTGCCAGCTGGGGTTAAACCACGACAACTTCTTACAGCATCACTGTCCAAAATACATTATGCTTCCTAGGTAAGGAACTGAATTCACACTTTCTTTAGATACAATTCTCTATAAAAGTGCTGAAAAGAAAAGAGGACAACAAATGAAAATTGTGCTGAATTTTGTACCTGTTTGACAACTCAAGGGCATTTTATACTGCCAAGTTCTGTACAGAATTTTTGGGCAACTGTCTTCTCATCTTTTCTGAGAAATGCAGATTTGAGTCTTGCATGTTAATGGGTCCTTCTTGCTTCCTTTTTCATAGAATCGTAACATTGTTTTGGTTGGAAGAGACCTTTAAGATCACCGTGTCCAACTGTTAACTTAACACTGCCAAGTTACCACTGAACCATGTCCCTAAACGCCACATCTACTAATCTTTTAACTCCAGGGATGGTGACTCAATCACTTCTCTCCTGGGCAGCCTGTTCCAATGCTTGACAGTATTTTCAGTGAAGAATTTTTTCCTAATATCCAATCTAAACCTCCCCAAGGAACATCTTGAGGCTGGTTACTCTTGTTCTATCACTTGTTACTTGGAAGCAGAGACCAGCCCCCACCTCTCTACAACCTCCTTTCAGGTAGTTGTAGAGAGCGATAAGTTCTCCCCTCAGCCTCCTTTTCTCCAGGCTGAACAACCCCAGTTCCCTCTGCCGCCCCTCATAAGACTTGTGCTCTTATGGCTCTTTTTGAGCCACCTGATCTGTGGGGTCTGTGCAGCCACAGACCTGTTTAAGCCACGAAAATCTCTTCCCTAGACAAGCAGCCCTGACTAGATTGAGTACAGCAACTGTGAAAAAGTGTGTTGTTGTCTGTGAGCCATGAAGAATGAACACGAGTGTGGACCACAGACAGGACACTGGACGACACCAAGGCCCTTGCAGAAAGATCTTTGCAGTAGTAAGTCAGCACTGCAACAAATACAGTAAGTCTTCTTCTGACAGCAATCTGCATCTGATCCCCTCTACCTGCTCCAAACAGATTGACCTAAAAGTCCCCTGTGCAGTCACCATGTATTAACACCCCACAATTTTTATTTTCAGAGATATCAGATGATGTGGTGAACGCCAGATCCACAGAACAGTGAATGATTCCTTAAAGTAGTTTCACCTGGTTAAGGATAGGATTTGTTATTTAGTGTTCTTGATCACTTAAAAATATTTCACAGACAGCAGAAGGTCTGATAATACAGCAGAAGCTGCTCCCATAAAAAAATGGATATATTCAGTCACCTTTATCTTCACCACCTCTATTGATTGATTAATTGATTGACTGAGGTTTTTCAGCATCTCTGTAATTCAATTTTCTTGCTGCCGTCACTGCTTTTGTGCTGAAGTGACTGAGGCATGTGCATCACAGATTATTGACAGGTGACCTAAGGCTCTGACTATATTTTGAGGTAGGTGTGCTTTGCTGTACTTTCCCCCATAGTCTCTGCCCATACAGTCCAGCTAGCACTACTGCTTTCTTTCCTCCATCCTCTGCCTTTTTTTCAGAGGAAACTGTTCTGTGCCAGTCAATAGCGCACACGCAGGTTTTACCTTCACAGGAAATCAGTATTTGGCTGGGGTGTGCGCTGGGTCAGGGCTGTGGGGACCACTGTACAGCAGACCTGCACCACAGTTTTACTGCCAGAGACTTCCATTCTGGTTCCCATAATTACAGGTGCATTTAGTCACCTTCACAAGAGGCCAAGTAATGGCTGCACCATCTGATATTCGCAGAGCAACATCTCACTTTTCATGTTCTGCTAGTGTAAGTTTCCTACAGAAGCATTACAGATAACTATCATTATTAAACCCACCTCTTCACTTTGTGTCCCAACACTCCCTAAGTAAGACGTAGGACAGTGATGCAAATATGTGGAGAAGAGCTCACTTAAGCTGACTGAAATCACTGGAGATATCAGCCCTTACAGGCAAACACAGTGCTTGTCAGTTTGCATCAGTTTCTTGTCTGAGAACACCAGAAATAACACCGCCACGCTCTTCTGACAGTCTCAGCTAGCTGAGTTTTCAGCAGCCTGTATATGCCTTGCCATGAGTTTGAACACAGATGAGCAAACTTATTTGTCCTTCCCCTTGCCGATGTCACACACAATCAGGCCCTTTGACAATTTGGTGTCATAAGCAATTCAACTTAGGCTGCACATACCGAGGTCTGCCACTCAGGGTTATGTGGTGCCTTTAGATTCTTCATTTATCTAGAGCAAACTGCAGGTATATTCACCAATTTTTATGTTGACATCTTCATCCCTACACAGGCGAGAAAGGATTGGCCCAGGTGCCATGCTAGCACAGCACTGACAGGGGTCCCTGGTCACTCATGATCCACCAGGGAAATGAGCTTGCAGCAGCGCAGAGCAGCCTTAAACCTGCGTGTGCTGACAGCCGCGTGCACTGGTGATCAGTGCGAGCTCAGGAACAAAACCCGAGTCTGCAAAAGCTACAGGAGCAAAAGCAGACAGGGAAAACACATATAAAGAGTCTTTACTAGGTCTTCTTTCTGGCAGACCACCAGTAGTGCTCTGATAGAGACTAAACCTCGCTTTGGGCTGAAAGCAGCTCAGAAGCAAAGTACTCCCTATTTAGGCAGTTTAGCTGGGAAAAAGAGTTGTAATTTAGAGCAGTTCATGCCAGTCTTCTCGCACTTTGCCTACCTTTTAGTCGGCTTGCTATTTCCCAGCCTTTTAATGAAATGTAAATTAAAATGCCTACCTCTAGGATAGCACATTCTTCTTTCTGCTCTTCATCTACACAAAATTGTTAATGCTGACTTCAGTTTTCAACAGCCACAGAGATACATTGCGGTAATCAGGGCTAAGGTCTTTTTCCCTGAGCAAGTAAGCATTGATATAACTCCTTGTACATGGCCAACACCAGCTATGCCACTGCCTTGCCGAGCACCTGTGGCCACACCATGTGTCCCTTCGAATTCCCTGGTTTTCTCCCCAGCACGTCTTTACTGACACTCGGTACTTTCTGTCAGCTTCCCCAGCTAAATTCTCACAGGAAAACAGTCACAAATATAAATCTCATGGTGAAACAGCTATACTTTAAAACGCCCAGGATTACACTTTGTGAAATTTTATTCTATAAACTGAAAGATAAGGCTTTCTTGACACACATAACTCAATGGTTACTAGCTAGCTAAAGATTCAGTGGTTAGCAGATCAGAACTACTAAATGTCATTGATTTTCATTAGTGATGTTATTTGTTATCCAGTCAGAACACAAACTAGCAATATACACATATTTTTCTTTGTCATATATTCAAGGAACTGCAAGAGGATTAATTGAGGCTTATGAAATAAACTTACAAAATTTTCAGGTTTTTATACCTTTTAAAGCTCCAAGGAAATGCAATACAAAAGGAAATGTCTGGCAGTCTGAATTATCAACAGATGCAAGAGCTGAACAAGCAGTATTAGAAGAGAAGAAACAAAATTTCTGCATAGAAGCAAACCTTCCTCAGCTGACGCTCTACAATGGGTTATTCATTACCTGATATTCTCTCTCCTTACTCCTTTGATCAATGTGCCCCTCTGACTGCCATAGTAATTTTGTGAGTAATGGCAGATCCCGTATTTACCCCAGCATCTCCAAATGTTATTTAAGGGAGCGTGACCGAGCATTTCCACCATGGAAACAGAATAAAACTAAATAGCTCATTATTGGGCTTTGCAGTCTTATTAACAGAACTATGGTGAAGGTACTCTGTGACATTAAGAAATGCTCCAAGAAATTATTTCAAAAAGAAAATTAAATGTATTTGGCAGGTAATGCACTCATGGGAGCACTGCAGGCTATGCTGTTATGGAGATTTTCCAGTCCATATCTTGAATGTCTGATTTTGCTCATCAGCCCTGCCCCATCCCCTTTAACAGCCCCCTGGCACTGTTGATTCTCCTCCCAAAAGTGGAGAAGGAATGGGTTTCTGGCATCTGGGAAACCCAGGATGGATTGCCACACAGTCTTTAAAAATGAGAAAATAAGAAACACCTTTCCAGCTACATCAGTGATCCAAGTCACCCAGTACTCTGTTATCAACCCAGACATCTGCTCCTGGATTGGCAAATATAAGCAAATAGAAACACAGTTTGTGTGTCTTGTCTCAGCAGATGGAATGACGAGCAGAAAGAGAAACAACAAGTTTTTTCTTTCTTGTACTAATTTATTTAACAGAATCAATACCAGGTATCCCTGGGGAGCTCACACCCATGGAAAGGGCTGACAGCTTCCATTCCGGTATATGATGGAGAGTATTTGAGAAAAGGTGATTGAAATATTTCTTTAGTGCAAGACAAAAAATGAAAATGCATTCCCTCCTAAAGGATCTTTGCAGCTTGATTACCTACATGCTAATATGGATTTTTAATGAATTAGATGCGTTCCAAAATTGAATTACTAGCAGTAATCTGTTTTTTCCTCATCATATCAATGGGATGAAGGAGGAGAAACCTTCCTCTTTCCATTTGAGACAGTTGTAACATTTCCATAGGCTTAAATGGACAGATAGTGGGACTTCTGATCTAGCTGGTCTTTCCCAGATCTCAGTCCTGTAGTGACAACCGACAGTAAGCAAAGGATACCTCCTTTGAATTACTTCACTATACTTGCGAGAAAAAAAAAGGTATGATTATACTATTTCTTTATACTGCAAGAATACTGTGAGTAAATCCTACTTACTTCTTTCTGTGTATTCTCTTACAAAAAGCACATAGACACACTGGTGCAGTCGCAAGCAGAAGCCAGTGCTCCAGCACATTGCACAGAGCTCGACAGCATCCTGAGACCGGACAAGCATTTCCAGTGTGGATGGCCCCCATGGGTGACACAAACCCCAGACATCTCTCCCATCTTCACACTACAGATGTGATATCGCTGTCAGTAAGTTACCGAGGTGAGGGCAGGTCCTTCTTTTCACTATTTTTGAAGTCTACAAACTAAAGAGCCCTGAAGATTTGTCTCCCTGATTCAGTTTAATTGGCAAAATCCTGTTGTATAGACAGGCATTTCAATTTCAAATACACGGAAAATGTAATTTTATTTTCATCACAAATATTGTACATATAATACATCACTATTCAAGATACTTGTACTAAGACAGTATATTTTATAAAATACGTGCTGTTACCAGTTGGAGGTACAGCAGTACATATTTGAGGACATTTCTGATTACTAAAAATGTTTCAACTCTACTTGATATTAATTGGATGTAGTTTTCATTTTCTGAAGTCAGTTCTTCATTTATTTGGAAGAAGAATTAGATTCTGCATGTAGATTAGATTCTAACTAAGTGTGTCTTTCTTACAGGAAAAATGCCTAAATTTCTTTTTACTTTGGGGAAAACAAAAGAAAAGGAAAAGAAAAAAAATATCACAGCCGGTCTTCCTTCTTCTCTTGGTTCTTAAATGCAGAATAGTCCATGAAGAGATTGGAAAATGCAAGAGTACCTGATGCAATGGGTTGCAAGTCACCCATGTATCCTGAGGCCTGGAGCTGCCTTGCTGAATGTGCTAGCAATTGTGTGGATTCCAGATGCCTTTTTTGGTTCACACATAGGAGTTACTGGAGTAGTCATAATGTTCTTAGGTTGTGCTAGGATTCGTTTAGAAACCTCCACATAGTGAACCACTCAAGATTTAGCATGGCTCAGTGTCTGGGAGGTGTCATTCTACCCTTAAACAGCTTTCGTTCTCTAGACTTAACCTGAGCAATGTGATGTGGCAGCTGATTTGTTTCATTTAAAAATACAGTCCTGTTAAGAAAATCTGTTCAAATACGCAGTGTATGAAGGTTGATTAATTCAAGATGTTTGAATTTAGGCACTCGGTTAGATGTAGTAGCCCTGTAATTAGGATCATACAGGGTTTAATTTGTCTTTGATTAAGTATGTACTCAATTAAAAAATCCTATGAATATGCACATGAAAAAAATCCACACACTTTTTTTTTGTATCCAGGTATTTTTCAACCATATAAAGTATCTAACTTAATTATTCTGTAACTGTAATACAATTTTTTCTTGCAAATTCTTTGCAAAACATAAAAAAGTATGACACAAAATATGGTATCAGAAAAGTTTTGTGCAAAAATATCACATTTCCTTACCACCAGTCATATGTTTAAATTACAGCAGATCCTGATCGAATTAACACTATCGTTAATTAAAGGATTAGAGTTGATCTAACAGTGATATTTTTTTCCCCCAAATTAAAGCAAATATGACTGGCAGGGTGTGTAATATTATGGGTGTATTTAGAATTATATTCTGCCTCACCCCATGCTCCTTGATGGCTTAAGCAAGACCATTCATGCAGACTAGCTGCCCAGAAATTTGGAACACCTGAGTTTGGAGGTCAGGAAAAAAAATGCAGACAGAGGAAGATCAACTAATACATTCCATGCTGTCCATCCTTACAAATAATTTCAGGAATTAATGCATCATTGCAAAGGAGATGTGGGTCAATGCAACATGTAAGACACATTTTCCAAAAACTCATCAGAGGAAAATCCATCTCTGAAACAGGCAAAAATTATTGCAGTACCATGATAATGTGTGAAGATGGCCTTCAGAGCCTAACTGGCTGATTTTACTGCATCATGGTTATATCACAAAATTCACAGTGCAGAATCGTAAAGCTCAGATTTCGGGATGCATGGGGCAAAACCAGTCTTTTGAACACTGTATCTGAGACAAATCAGCAGTGAAAGGATTATATTCCACAGACAGTACAAATAGGGTGACAGTCTTATAAAATAAGATCTACCTAATAAGATCTTATAAAATAAGATCCACCTTGCATCTAATTAGGGTAGCAGAAAGATTTCTCATTTTCTGGTGCAGAACAGTAATAAGTGAGCTCATTGAATTGTTACTCTATCATATCTCAGCCACTTGTTAAATCTATCCTTTTCTGTATCACATCTACGTTTCTTGCCTTTATGGAAGATACTTGTCTTCCATAATTTAGTGCTGGAGTCATGACAAATTAAGGACACAGACAAGACAAGATACATAAATACAGTCATAGCTTCTGCTATACTAACTTGGAAAATTAGGCTTTCAGGAACAAACTGTTCCTCAGGTTCTCTGTGCACAAACCTTTGTCTAATTTTCCAGCTTCTACCTCTACCTCCAAACATATCTTTACATGTAGTGATTTTTGCTTAAAACAGCAGGTTTTTATTCCTTCTCTTTGTGCTTAAAGAGCTCCATATATTTAGTGCTCTCTATCATCTTACAGATTAAAAAGCAACCATGTAACTGTAATCTGTAGGTTGGGCTTATCTACTCTTTCAACATCACTGTTGGTGAAGTAGCAGAACAAAGTTTCAAATCACTGTATGAATCAAGGACAGAAAAAAAATCTTTGTAAAATGCACTTCTACCATTGCATTCTGTTGGTGGAAAGTGACCACCTTCACTACAAGGGATAAGAATGAAGCCTTTTATTTGGGCAGCCATTACAGTTAAGCCTGTCACTTGTGACATCCTAAAACTAGCAGCATATAGGAATGAGTTCTGTGTGGTCTTCAAAAAGTGAACACTTAAAAACCCCCAAAACCAACAAAAAAATACCCCAACGCTTCCCAAATTTAAAAAAAAAAAAAATGGACTGTGGTTTGAAAAAAAAAATCCATAATGCTAAATAGAGTGATGAAATTTAACTGACTTTTGAAGAGAAAAAAGGTAAAAATATGTAAAAGGGTCAGTACTTTAAAGATCCTTGGACAAAACTTATTTTCAGGTGATTCTTCTAAATGTTAAACCCTAAATGTTAAACCCAAATCAAGCAGTGGTGAAGGAGACCTACATTGATTTATGTATATTAATAAAAAACCCAAACCAAACAAAAAAACCCTACAAACAAACAAACAAAGCCAAAAAGAAAAAACCCTAAACTGCCCACAACAGAAAGGTTTTATAAATGCTAAGAACTGACTGGAGTTCAGTAGCTACAAGAAAACCCTCAGGTTTAAAGAAAGAACTGAAACCGCAGGGCAGGTGTCCACTTTAAAAGACAACATTTTTGTGAATAATTTGCATGAACTATTCCTAAAGGGTCTACAAAAGCAACTAAAAACATAAGCCTACTGAATTTGCTTCAAAAAAGCTGTTTATCTGCTGAAAAATTCAGAGGGATCCATACATCATAAAATCTTAACACCAACTGCTGCAAAGGCAGAATATTTTTGTTTTAGTTCCTTAAGTACTTGGCTGAGAAAGACCTCAGCAAAACCTTGAACACCAGTTGGAGGAAGAGACTGGTTTCAGGTAGATTTTGAGATTTTGTTTTCTCTCTCTTTTTTTCTTTCTCTTTTTCTTAAATGCTGCTATTTTGTATATATGCTTTCCAGTTTGTAAGCCAGAATGTATCCCTTTGCTTGATAAAGATAAGACTTGTTGTTCACATTCAAAGCTTGGCTAGTATTCGAAGTGAAGTCAGTGAATTTGATAAACTGGAATTGCCTTTTCCTTCACTTTAGAGGAAGAAAATCCAAATAGATGCCAGCTACCGAAAACAATTTCAGGAGTCCAAAGAGTTTTGATGATCCGAGTCAGTCCAAAGACGAGTTACATCAACATCAAGTAAAGTAAAAAATCTTTCTGTTGGAGTATGCTCTGATGCTACTTGGAGTAGGGGCATGCAGTAGAAAAGGAAGGGCTCTAAACTAACCCCACTGAAAATCTGTTGGTATCTGTAAAGAAAACTGGATGATTGCTTTATGACAACATCCATGCTTTATGACATGTCTCTTAATCAGGTTCCTTATACTTTTGTGCTGTGTTTCTTTTCTTTTTTCTTTTCCAGTTTTCCATCCAGTCTACTGGTGAAGATGACCTCTACTTCTTGGCAACACAGAGTTTGCAAGATAAACAGTCATTAATACCAATAATCAGAAACATTTGTGTATCTTATTTCACAGTTAAGTATTCTCTGGCTTCAATTGTTCCTAAACCTGCATCCTGCCCCCTCGCTCCCATATGGTACTGTTTGTCCTTTTGATAAGGCTGGGTTAATGTTGAACATTCCCTAGAATGAGTTATCTTCATTTGAATTCCCTGAAATGAAAACAATAAATGCTTTTCATGATGAAGCCATTAATTACTAATTCAAAAAAGTCTAAAGCAAAAATGTACACCACCCCCTAGTAATTAAAATAATAGGTTTTCCATTAAGATAGACTTTGTCAATTTATGTATTTACTCAGAAATTTTCCTACAGTTTGCAAATAAAGAATGCATTGCATTCCTGTAGTGCGTTCAAGAACAAATATAGATAAATCTTTGACATTCAGTTTAAAGCAAAAGGGTTTGGCAGGCTGGGAAACTTGCTGCTGGAGACTATAAATGGCTGTGACTGGCATTCTAAATTCATTATGATATTTACCAGTTTAATTTGTGCATCTTATGGTTTGACTATAGCTGTACATTGCACCATTTAAAATACTGGAAACATATATAAGCAGTTAAAGTAAGCACTAGGCTGGAGCATAAAACAAGCCTTTCATTTGGAAAGCTATGTAGCTCATGTCATCAAAATATAAAGTCTGCCTCCCTTTGTATCCTTCAAAAAGTATTTCCATGTGCTGCAATTTACCATCAAGTAATTTGTCTGGAAAATGAAAGTAATAAAACCTTAGTTTGTTGCTTGCCTAAATGGTAGCTATGATTGTCTCAGTAGGGTGCTGCAAAAGCTGGGGAAAAAAAAGTCTTTGTAAAGATATGCAGACAGAGCACAATGTTAATTTTTGGACACTAATGGACGAGTATTATGCATAATGTATTTTTAGACTGTTTTTTTATATGAAAAGAACGTTCTCTTATGGCTACAATGGTCAAAACTAAAAAGCTAGTAGATGCCATTTTCAATTACATAATATAGAGAATAATTGTGGCATCTTGCACACAGTGATGCGTTAACTGCTGATTTTTAGTGGCTGGCAGCATACGGTCACAGCTGTCTCCATTATATGTAAGATGTACCATTTTGAATGTGAGCCTCCAAAATCTCTGAAGAAGGAAAAGCTACAGGATGCAGACTTAGTATATCACAAACCCAAAGCTTTCAAAAATATCACTGTATTTTTTAGGAGTTCGAGGCATAAAAAAAATTTGGGTCATCAGCAGGAGATGTTTCTCTGGGCTGCAGAGACCTTCCACAAATAGGTCTGCAGCTTATTTTCTGTTGGTAATCAATAGCCATGGTAACTGCCAGTAGAGCACACCTCTCTATTTGCTCCATCAGCACGTCGCAAAACAGCTGCCTGACCCTGACACATGACACTCAGCAAAGTATACCAGTCACAGCATCTCACGGCGCGAAGTTGTGCTGTTTTGTAATCAGTAGGTGTAAGTTGTTTTATCAATATCCCTTTAGAATAAAATGGAGAAAAGAAAACTGTGAGCTGGTTTGGGTTTTTTTTTAATGGTGGAATGCTTTGTATAGATAAGCTGTATGCAGCTATTCAATTAAAAAAATAAAACATCCAAGTAACGAGGCCTGAGTTACCTAGTTATAGAACTTCAACGTGTATAGGATCATACTAAATCTAAAAATATTTATGTAAAAAGCATGCACTCTAAGCAGAGGACTCTAGCATGTAAGTCTGAACATTATGAACTTGTTTTGTTTTTACTTTCATTTTCCTCCATCAGCTTTTTCCAATTTTATTGTAGTAAAAACAAAAGCCTTGTCATCACGTGTTTTTCTTCCCCGTACACTGAAAATGATAACTTATTAAGTGTTAATTTATCAATTAGAGGCAACATCATACTGGCTTTATCAAAAAAGTCCATAAACTCAGCTACTATGATGTCTAACTGGTGATACCACAGTCAAATAAGGCCTAACAGGTCACATGTGTGAGGCGGAATAGTGTAGTTTTCAAGAAGTGAAACGTAAAAGTGTTGATGAAGGGGTTTTCACATTAATTTTTGTAGTTACAGCATTAAATCCCTAAGAAAGGCTACTGGTATCTGAAGGCATATCTAAGATCTAGGGTGAAGTGCAGTTCCCCTCGAAGAGTCTTGCTCAGTGACACGCTTCGACTGCCTAGATGTCACTTAATATCCTAAAGGATCAAAGATTACAGCTCAGAAAAAAACATTTTTCCCTGTTAGGTGTTCATAAATCAATATGCCCTGAAAGTAAGATTATTTTTTTAGTCCAAAGTATGGGAGGGACAGCTACAGATTGAAACTTGGGGAAACCTGTTCCTCAGACAGATTATATTGGTGGAAGAATTAAATTATTCTGGTAACTTTTCTTCTTGAGACATAAGAATACTTAGAACTGTTAATTAGCTACTATGAACATAAAATGGTCAATATAGAAGTTATTTTTTGTGTACAAAATTTATCTTTCTGTGTAGGGAAGGCACAAAGCCTGTGATGAGCAAAGTCTTGCAGATGTCTCAAAGTGCACTGTGCATTATCAGCATATGATGGAAGAAGAACTAACAACACATTTTAAAAGTCTTTCATTGTTTCATCCAAGTCAAACAGTATTTGTATTAAAGTTGTGCTCAAAATCCTACAAAATCTTTGGATTCCCCAGTGAATTTAAGAAACAGCCTGGAATATAGCATTCACCAGTAGTCTTATTTTTGGTGATATGGAGAAGGAGAAATATCATATCTAACCTTTATAAGGACATAAATATCCTGCATCCTCTCCTCTCACATCCACTCTAATTATAAGAGTTGTTTGATGATAGAATCTTTGAATATTTTGAAATTTCATTACAATAATTGTTTAAGTCCCGTGTATTCTTCTATAGTCCTTAATTGCTTCCACTAGGTTGATGAGGAGGCTGAACAAACTCAGACATAAAGACAGAGAAGAAAATGGAGTTTCAACTGATGTTATACAGAAGTGATGCAAAGCAGAACTTGTCAATATTAAACTTTTTAAAATGGAACTTTTTCTACTTTACCCATCTGAACTTCCAAAACCTTTTTCTTTGCTATAGAGAATTGACAGTGCAGCGGAAGAATTGTAGTTTTTGAATACTATTTGAAGAATTAGGAGGAATGTTAACCTTTTGAAGGAGTGTGAAATAAAAGACTAATACGCCAGCACTGCAATATCTGAAGAAAGATATTTTATGATCTTGTTACATCCTCAGTGCAGGTATTGCCATTTCCCAGACCAGTGCAGCCACACTGCTTTTCTCATCCTGCTGGCAGTCCCTGCAAAAGCCCAGGAGAAGCATTTTCTTATCACTGCTGCCAAGAGCACGGCTTACCGACCCTCCGCCATCAGAGGAGGGATCTGGTCTGGGACTCATCCTTCTTACCTGCCTGGCCCAGGACATAACCTCATCACAACAAAAAGAAGAGACTGTACTGAGAAAATAAATGCAGGCTGAGAGCAATTTATATGTCATTTGGGACAAATCACCTCACAAATCATAGCTGTCCAGCCTCCATTCCCTTCCTTTACAGATCTATTGCTCTAATGAGTCCTATTAATATAAGGTCTTGCAGTCTAATTAATCTTCCTCCAGGACATAAGCAGAATAACAGCCAGAGTAGAAACCTCACTGTTCTCTTCACACTTTGCAACTCTTACATAGCCTGTTAGTAGGATTTTAATGAGGAGAAATAATCCATGTCTTTCAGGGTGCAAAATTTACAAACTAGGTTGGGAATTTTTTTTTAAAGCAAGTTTTTTTTTTTTTTTAAAGACAGATGAGGGTTATTTCCCCTCATTAAGATGTTAATGAGATGCTGACAAGTGTTTGGTATTTTTAACATAATTAACTGTAGGGCTATTTTTGTTCTTTTCAAGCTATTTTTCAACATGCCTTTTATTTTCTGAGTAGTTCATCATATAATTAGGGGTAATGAAACAGTTCAGTCCCAAAAACACAAAACCAACAAAAAAACAGCCCTGAGACCCTCTTGATTCTTTTGAAAGGAAAAAAAAAAAAAAAAAAAGATGATTTGTGAGTAAGGATAGAATAAACATTACACAGATTACATTCATGCATTTCAAGAGAAACCGATCCCGATGCATGCTATTAAGGATTCTGTTTTGAAAAATTAGCTTTTCTGTATTTACCCATTGAAGTGAACAGCCCCTCACTGAAAACAAAAGCTCCCGCTGAAGACTGCTAAAGACAAAAGATGGAGAAACTGTTCTGGAAACAGATCTGTACCAGTCTTTGACCTTCACCTTTCTCAAGGTTAGCAGCTGGTAAATAAATACGTTATTCAGGGTTAGCAAAACGCAGTTTGAGTCAGCTTGTGTTTGATTTCAGATTTGGGCGAGGAGTGGGAGGTGCGGTGGTGGAACCACCATGTATTTGACTTTGAATACAGCATTTGTTCAGAGGAAACTGCAGGAGACCGGGAAGCAGTGGACCCGGTTGTGCTGCTGATCGTCTCTGAAATGTGTCTCAGTCCCTTGAGATGCCCCTTTGTCTCCACAGCAGCCCTTTTGCCTGAGAGCATTTTTTAGGCCTTGGCAACTGCTTTCAGTCCCATCCAGGTGTCCACCTCCCTGCAGCTGGTGCAGCGCGAGAGGAGAGCGGAGCCCGGCTCTTCCCAAGCAAGGAAGCTGGGGATTAATTACATCCAAAAGGTACTAAAAAGCCCATCTAGCCCCACATTACTGGAGAGCAAATGGCACAGAAAGAAGCCAAACTTAAGTTTCGATTAAAATGTTACAGTTTTCACTTAGCAATAAAGACAGTAAGTTCAACTGCAATTTTCAGAAACACTAAATGTTATCAGAAACATTTCAAATCATTCTAGTAATAGAATGCTTCCACTCCACTGGTTAGTATGGAAAGGATTCAAAGAGTAATACATACAAACCTACACCTGCACTTAATCAAAACCAACTACTTCCCAGCAGTGCTGCTTATCAGGCAATGAGGAAATTGCTTCTGTGTGTTTCACAAATGCATTGCAAAAAAAAACCATTAAACCAGCTCAGTTGGCACTTGTAACTATAACCTTTACCCCTTTAGAGCCATTTTGTAACCACTAGTTAGAGCCATATTATAAAACGCAAGAAATCAGCAAGAATAATATACTACGGGAAAACAGAGGAAATACAGACTTACTTTCCACTTCATATAAAAAAGTGTTCACTTTATTTTATGTTTTAATATTAATTCATTTGGTATTCATCATTGTAAGGAGACTATTCAGAATAAGCTGTCAGATGTCTATTGTGTTCTCACATAAAAAACATCAGCTAGACTATGGTGGAAAACTTTCCTTGCTAAGGTATCAAGCTGTGACTCTAAGTACATCAACACTTGCCCTATGTAGATATTTCCTTTCTAATTTCTGTATAATATTCCTATTTTGATTGTTGTTTTTCATTTGGGGAAGCTTCAGCAAAACTGTATCTGAATATTTAACATTTGTTATAAAAAAAAATATTGGTATAGACAAGTTTTTGAGTATATATTTTTTAAAAATGTTTACTTTTGTTAACTTTTAGTAGTACCTAGAAGAAAAATTAATTAAAATTAGAAAGATACATTGTGCTGGTGCAGAGATACACTTATACGGAAAAGCAGCGGTAAAAGTATTGAGGTAAGTTTTTGGACTTTGTTGTACATGGAGCAGATGAATTTAAGCAGCAGAATCAAAGCAGATAAGCAAACAGCAGTTTATGAGAATTCAGCAAAGGTTAAGTGTGCTCAACAAGTTTCCTTTTAAATTTTTTTAATGCTCTTAATTTACACGTTTAATCATCAAAATTGAAAATTTTAAACTAAAGGATTTGCCAGGCACCATGAAATAAATTGATAGTACTAATAATCCTGTTCTGTCTTCATGGACTCTTTGTGTGAACAGATCCTCAAACTCTATGAGTAATCATATTTTATCTCTCCACAATACGGTACAACTTTAAAATCCTTACTGGGCCAGATGGATAGATGTGCTGTTATTACTTGTTTGAGGCTGCTGAAATTTATAAAAAAAATATTTTGAAGTTCATTTTGAACATTTGTGGTATCACAAACACTGGCAAGCAATAATGAAAGGATTAAAATTTAAGAACTTTGGAATTTTCAAAAAGTGAGAAAACATGGAAAAAGTCCTCAAAGAAGAATATATGAAATTGTGCCTTAGCTGAGAAAGAAATTGAAATTGTGTCTTGAAATTTCATTTATGGATTGTATTCATTATTCAGAAATATAATTGGTAGACAGACTGAATAACATTTACAAATAATGTACTTTCTAATATTTTTCCTGTCTTTCTAAGTAGTTCGTGTTTCTTAAATCAGTTAGTTTAAGTGTTAAGTGATATTTACCAAGTGATATAAAAATCAGTCAGATGTCACATAAATTATTCTGTGTTGATATATTTTACTGTTCAGATGGCTCCAGTCAAGGCTAGAGTTCGTCATGGAGTGTTTACCATTAATTACTTCCTACAGGCATACCACAGCATAATATCTCCTTCCTCTCAGGCAGTTTTCCACATATATTCTCACACACAGACATATACACACCATGATTTCTTTTCCTTTATATAAATACATTTAAGTACTGAGAAATGGAAAAAACATTTAGTGTTTCTCAGCAGATGGTACTTCAGGGTGGGAGTTGCTTAATAGCAGAAAAAAAAAAAGCCATTTTAGCATTGCAGTAAAAATTTTTGAAACACTAAAATAGGGTCTTAAAAAAACAGTTGCCTTGGTAAAGCCAAGACATCTGGTCTCCTTTGCCTAATAATTTTAAAGCAAAGTTTCATAAAGAAGGAACAAACTGTAAAACATCATCGTACTTCCTTTCAATTTATTGGTTCCCAAAATAAATTGACTTGACATGTAACACATCCCTGTGACCATGCATCCATTTAAAACACTTCTTCCTTTCCACAGAGGATATGCCTATACGTGGGATTAGTCATCGGGGTTACAGAGAAATCACTCCCAGTCTTGAATCAAAACATAGCTGATTTGCTGAAGAACATCCTTAAAACTGGTTTCTTCTTAATAAATATTAAATATTTAAGACCAGATCTTTTAAGAAAGATAAAACCCACCCATGGCCATTCGTCACTTATACCAGGTACCATTTTCCAAGCGGCATGGGCATCCATCTTCTCTCCAGGTACACACACCTGAGGGCTGTTACATCGTGGAGGCAGGAGCCTTTCCCAGGGCAGAACCTCGCCACGGCAAGAACAACAACATCCTTAGTCTTGGCAGCACAGAGAAATGCAGCCCTTACCCCAGGCCTCTGCAACAGGATTCATGCATGTGGCATGCCCCACTCACATCCAGAGACATAAAACAAGATATCTAAAGCACTCTTCACAAAAAGAAAGGGGGGAAAAGAAAAAGGTAATAGGGCTTTCTCCTTCCTTTACTCATCTGCCTATGAGCATTTGTCTTTCCTAAAGGAAACTCATCTCATGTCCTCACCTGTCAGGAGTGCACTTATCCACTGAGGAACAGTATATCCCGGAATTTCACTTTTGCTGTTGGAGTCCTTTTGGTGCTGCTCGTCTGTGCAGGAACCCTTAAATATTCCCTGCACTAGGGAGAAGTCTGAACGGCTGAACACCAAAATATCTTTCCCTAAAGAGACTTGGCTTTAGCTCTTGCTGCTGTCAGTTGCATTCAGTTCTCTTGTGCCAAGTGAGACAGCTTCAACAGTGTAGCCTGAGATGTCTCTGTACAGGTCGCAGAGCCCTGTGGTGCCTTTCTGAACCTGAGGAATAGGGCATATATTGAATGTGAGTGTCCCATGCAGACAGTGAGCATCTGAATCCACAGCCAAGGAGAGAAAGAATTCCCTTCTCACTGTCTACAATCTACTCACATGTGAGCAGCTCATTTCTTTAGGTCTTTTTTTTTTTAATTTTCCCACTACCAGCTCCCTGTTTAGACGTTAATCATATCTGTGCCTATGCATTACACACATTGGCCGGTAATTCCACTCTGCAAAGTCTGTTCAGCAGCAAAGAGCATGAAAGTTAAATATTTGTATTGATGAATCAATGTCTTAAATCTGAATTTAACTCTTCTCTCATTCCTGTTTTATGTAGCTAAAAACTTGGTAGAAGAAGTTTGACAATCGTATTGCTTTTTCACTTAATCTCACTTTCTTGAAAATAAATCCCCTTCAGAAAGGGATTCAGATAGGCCCTTCAAGTGCAGAACTGTTGGAAGTCCCAATTCGGCATACTGTGCATCTACTAAGAAACAGCAATAGCTCTTTTGGTTTAAATTAGATTTAACGCATATTAAATAAATATGCTGAATAAAAATGTGCAAATTTTACAAATAATCTTTATTTGTGATTCTCAATGCATATGGCGATTTACAGGCTTTATTAGGAATTTTTTGGAAAATATTATTTCATCTCACTAGCATTTTTCATATCTTTCAACAGCTTGCCATAATGGTTCTAATCAGATTTGACATTTGGTATAATTTCCTTGTTCAAAGGTAAATGTGTACTTTGTCTCTTTTCACTGCAATGTTCTCACCTGAACAATTTGGATGCCTAGCAAAAATCATGGTGTTAATTTCTGCAAACAGAGTCAGGAAGAGGAAGTGATCTGAAAAGCAAATAAAAGCATGATGAGAAGGCTAGATCGTGTTCCTTAATGCATAGCAAACATGAATTTTGTGCTCTCACTCAGGCACTTTTTCTCCATATTTTTTTCTCCATTCCTTTTTTCAGGAAAGTTGAGATAAACCCAAATCAGCTGAGAAAAGTTTGTACTTGTGTTACATATGATTGTCCAATTCAAGAACAACTATCTCCAAGAAGCTTCTGTAATGTATAGTGTGATGACATAGGAATATTGAATGAACGTATAACTAATCAAAATAGACATAATTATTAATTCAAAGCAGGTGAATCGTGCTTAAATACTATAGAAACCTCTTATTGGAACTAAATTTTACATTAAGTTTTTCTTTTCTTGGGTTGACTCTTGCTCCTTTTCAAGTAATTTCTGGCGTTTTGCCATTCATCTCAGTGACACAAGACAGTCTCTTGCTGGGCAAGTTCATATTCAAAACCTAACCCAAAGAATTGCAGTAGGTTGTTACATGGGAAAAGAGAGGTTTCATCCTGTCAAAAAAGGTGAAGGTAATTTATAATGATTGCATTAATCATCATAGCCCAAATACTTGCCTGCTTCCTGCCAGTCTCTTGATCCTTTCTTTTTCTACTTTCAAGCAGGAGATGAAATCTTTGTCATTCACTCCAGTCCTCCCCAACATTTTTCTGCCTAGTTTAATTTTCCTTTCTGCTTTAAAGCTATACACACATAATTCACCTTAAAACATGTTCTTGAGCTTGGGCAAAAGAATTTATATGTTTTGTCAGATTAAGGTGTCTGTGTCGCTATTTCTGTGGACTGTGAACTGTCCTGAACAGAGATTAACTATGTGTAAGGTTTTACAGAGAAATTGCTTTAAGATGATTTAGTCTCATGGGCATAAATTCTTTGCAAAGTACTGAAGCTTTCTTTATAATTTTGATCTCTTCAGAATATACCAAAAAGATTTACCTTTTACTGTTACAGATGCCTTACAGCTATGAGTCCTACATGAAAAAGGAAGAAGGACAATACCTGGGAAGAGAAGTTATGGTAATTCTGCAGTACCTTTTTTAGTACTACCTAAAACTCAGAGAATGTTTTGAAGTCTGGTTTCGAATTTATCTTTAAAATAAAACAAACATTATTTTCATCACATAAATTTTCCTTTTCGAACACATCTCATATTTTCAGTTTGTCAATAGCTTAGCACACAAATGAAACAACCCACTGCATTAAAATAAAATGAGCATAAAGAATTCCTGTAGGCAGTTGGGAGCGCACTGCTTTTTTCGTCTGCTTGGTTGCACCACAAAACATTATTACAGCTTATGAGATGGCCCAAACCTGTGTCTAATAACAAAGTGAAGCGAGGACTGTAGTGTCTTAACAACCTTAAAAAGTCACTCCAGCTCTCTTTCTAACTCTAGTACTTAGCAAAAGTTTTGGCTACAACATTAGTTCCAACTTCATGTACAAGAGACATCTATTGCTTAATTCATGTCGCCCTTGCATATTCCTGGCTGTTGGACCGAAATGAAATCAGTGAGCAAGAGCTCACTGAAGGACAATAATTTCATTCCCCAGCTCTCAGAGAATGCTGTTTGCACTCTTGACATATGGGCCTCAATAAGAGTTGTCTGATGGTCACTGGGACACAGGAATGACCCACCTATCCATTATTGCATTTAGCATGAAGACCATGCTGCAAAAAGGTACCAGCTTCAGCATAGGGGCTTCTGCATGTGTCCACTGGCTCCTTGAATCTGTCCCTGACTCTTTTTCCCCAGAACACACACGTTTCACCTGTGTTCTTTGTAAGGAATCATAGAATGGTTTGGGTTGGAAAGGACCTTAAGAATCATCTTGTTCCAACCCCCTCATCATGGCAGGGACAGCTTCCACTAGCACCTTTAATGTCTCTTGGAAGCATTATCTCTAACACCCCTCGAAACTGTTGCCCTACGGAAACTTTCTCATCCCATGCAGAAGAAAGATTGTCTCCAGCCAGTTGTGCTCCCAGAGCAAGGTTTGGAAAGCAGAGCCAGCACTGTTCCAAAAATACCTGTTCTTCCATCAACACAGAGTTTTAACAAAAAGCTTTGTCTTTCATGACAGGCATGTTAATGGGAGCACATTCTTATTTCAGGCAGCTCCTGAGCAGATGTGAGACTGTTTAAAAGGCTTCATGAATGATTGACTGGGAGCTCCCAAATTTCTAGTTAGCCATCAAGCCCTTGTAAAGTGGCCTAAAAAACTGTCTTAATTTTGCAGCTGTGACTCTCAGGCTCAAATCATTTGGCTTTCGTTAATTAAATGTTTCAAAGTTAACTTCAAAGAGGTACACTGGGGTTAGGTCTAAATTTTAAAGTACCTCATGACACATGGCAACAAAATCAAAACCTGACTGAAGGAGAAAGCAGAATTAGACTTCACACATACTAGGAATAACAATACATATTATAGCAGTGCTGGATTACGTCTCTCAGTACCTCTTATTGTAGGATACTGCAAACATTTTATAAGCATTAAACACATACAAACACTTCTGCACCAGAACAGACAGAGATTATCAGGGGCAGCTGACACACTTGAGGTTTGGAAAACCCAGGTGTGAGTCCTCGATCGGAGTCAGGCAGATTGCCTTGAATGCTGGATTATAGCTATTCTCACTGTGTGGAAAGATTCCTCAGCTACCCAGCTGGTCCATGGTACAGTTACATTTCATGGCTCCCAATTATGTGTTTGTAGATGAATGATATTGTGACTAATTTGGTGGCATAATATATAACATATTAAAATGAATACACTAACTAGACTTTTTTATAGTGTCAGTGACTTGGACCAGGCTGGATAGAATGGATCCCAAATGGTGTTCTGGCAAGAAGACAGTCATTTCCAGATGGATCATTTATACCATTTTAATTTTTCAAGCTAAACTGCATTCCTGCTAAATGAGTGTGCTGTGGGTATTTACAACTGTAGGGATCAATAGGCCATTTAACAGAGGTATAGTGGAAAGCTACCTCAGAATATCTATCAGGCTTAAAATACACACAGCTATAGAAAATGCAAAGCGGTTTCTCTGCCCATATAAATACATAATTCAAAAGTGAAAAGCAAAAGGTGTCATGAGATTTAGAAATTCATAAAAATATTAAAAATTACATAGGAAACCAAAGGTGCCCTGATTGAGAAATCTTTATAGTGCATCCAGGAGGATACACATTAATATTAACTAAAAAAATGCATTATGAATAACATTAATTTCATGTGGCAGGTTTTAGTTTCTATAATCTCATCTTTTTCCTGAATTGTAGCAGCTACCGCTACTCTTCATACACGTGATGCCTAGAGAAAACTATAATGCACAAGGTGATTTTGTTGGTCATTAACTGAAATGTTTAGTTTAATTAAAGAATCTCCCAGGCAATCATTCCTTGTAAATGGCAGATGTGAAGGGTGGCAAGAAGAGTATTTGCTCCTTAGTTGTAAATATTCACTGACCCTCTGGGTCTGCTTGCAAAGGGGAATAAGATATTTACAATTTTTATTTTATTGCAATAAAATGTGCAGTTTCACTGCATGTTTCAAGCATTTATTGAGGTTAACTATTGTGACTTTTTTCAGGCAGCTATGCCTACAGTCAATAATGAACATGGGCACCTAGAAGTTAAGCAATTCAATCTGTCATTTTTTTAGGCTTTCTAGCGTGAAGCTTGAACACACATGCAGGGCTCTGCACTAATCCTGGGAAGAGTGAGGGGCCGCAGAGGGGAAACCCCAAAGTCCTGTGTGCTGGCAGACAGGAAACACCCTGGAGGGCACCTGCCATCAATCCAGCTCCTTCCCTGGGGAATGCTCTAGTAATGAGAGAAAAGGCAAGGTTAAATGTTTTTATTACAGCAAGCAACAAGAGGTACATGAGATTAGTGGGAGAGAGGGAGAGAGAAGCAAGTGCTCAGGGTACACAGCAGAGGTAGGCAGACCTGAGTTTAGGTAGGTTTGAGTTTTCTCAGTCTCAAATAGGCTGATTTTCAACTTTATACCTTATGCAGTGCCTTTTCTCTCTGTTTTTTGGCTTTGTACTTCAATCCCTGGGGTTTTTTTTCAGTACAGATTCAGGTATTCTTGTATGTGGGATGCATTTTTACTGAAACATTTCAAGGCAGAATACACAATATTCATTTAATATATTTATTTTGATTGAATTAAAAAAAAAACAACTGTAGAGCTCTTGAGTAGAAATACCTGATAGTTGGTTGATTGCTTCTCATGTCTCCCTTAGAGTGACTGTTCAAAATGAGTCATGCAACTCACTTGTTCATTCTAGTTCTTGTCACAGGCAGACAAACAGATCACTGCTGTTTGCATTAAAATGCCATTACGTCCAGATTATCTGAAGTGGCTGACGGCCTCTCTAATACCCAATAACCACTTAATGCTGAGGATGGGACCATACTGCTGTGCTTCATAATAGGAACAAAGTGAAACACTATTGTTCTTTTAAGGCTAGTCTAGCTGAAACTTAAGTCACAGGTGAAATGTTGTACAGGTTGCAAAAGAATCGAGGTCTAAAGCAGAGAGGCAGGTCTGCAGGCCCATGTCTCTGTGGACCTGCTAGGCTAGGAAAGCACATATGTCTAGGATGGGCCTGATTCTTTGTGCTGTTTTAACTATGATGGAAAATAAGCAAAAACAGTTTTGAGGGAGAAGAGCTCTATTTTATTAAACCAACAATTATGGATAAGCTTTTGAATATATAGAAATTGTTCTTCTTTGGGCTTGAAGTAGAGAAACAGACATCAAATTATGCTCATTTGGAGATCATTTTGCTCTGCCACTATGGCAGCTCTGAAGTGAGCCAGACTCCTTGCCAGACAGCAGCACTGCCACCCCCGAACCCAGTCCTGACTAACAACACTCGAGGAGGCAGGTCTGTGTTGTGCAGGTTAGAGAAAAAGATCATAAAGATCTGTAAGCACTTCTGCATTTAAGATGTTATCGTGTTTGGGGGATGAAGTGCCCTATGATGAGTTTTGGTCTAGCACTGAACAAACCAGTGATTTAAGTGGTGCACCTACAGATCAAATTAACTTGGAAAACATGTTTTGATATGAACCAAAGTGAATTTCCCCCCAGTTTTTTAGAAGCATGCTAAAGTAAGCCAAAACCTCACTTCTGGTCAATCGTAGCACACTGATTTGGGGGGGATTTTGAAAAAAAATGCATTTTTAAAATTTCATCTAAACTAAACATTGAAATACAAAATATTTTTGACTGAAAAGTTAAGCTTGTTACTTGTTTTTCTCTGAAGAATTTTGGGAATAATCTTTTAATGCAAAATACAACAAGACAAGTTTCAACAGGTAGAAAAGTACTTCATTAGAAGCACTTCTGCCACAGGACATAGACAGGCAGTATGTATCATGACAGACCAGTAATTTGTCTATACCTATTTGTCTGTTAAGTAAAGATACAGATTCTTGGGACCAGCTTGCAAAAGTAACTTTTTGTACAAACAAAGGGAGTCAGAGCTGTCATAAGATTATTTTTTCATGTGTTTGTTAATTTTACATGTTTATTTCATGTGTGTCAACATATGGAATAAACATCAAAGCTCTGCCATCTGATTGTGAACTTCGGCAGCTCTTGACTCATATGTAAGGACAGAACCATCGGCACCAGGGAGCAAATTATAATAATTTATCTCATTTCCAATTTTGTACCCCTCTTTATAATTTTTAGACATTTTTACTGGACTTTCTGTATCTTTCTGTAGTGCTTCCCATGTTTTGGAGTTCAAATTATCTTTTTGAAGACTCTGAGGGAGATGCTTCAAAACACATTGGTGCCCAGGGAATATTCCACACAGTCCATCTTCTTCCAGAAACTTTTACCCCCAGGGACAACTTCAGCCTCTGCCTTAGAGACACAGCTCCTCCTCTTGGGACCTTGAGATACTGACTTACTTTAAAGGAGCTTCTCAGCATCCCTCTGGCCTCACTGTCACTCTGGTCCCAGTGTCTATGTGCTGCTACTGGGAACTACTGACTGCACATCTAGCAGCCTCTTTTGAATGCCCTGACTCCACCAGTACTCTCCAGATCTCCTCTTTCTGATCTGTGGCTACCCCTTGGTGGCCTAGGTCCCCCTTCCAGCCACCCAAACTTGAATCCGCAACCACTGCAGAAGTACTTGACTATAGCTGATGTCTGAGTTTTACCTGCACTCTGGCACTAATTTGCATTTCTCTCCTTCACTCAGCTGTGAATTTTCACAACATTTTCAGGAACTTAACACATTTGCGAGCAACATCTACCCACGTGAAATAGGCCAATTGTTCAGAAATTATAGGCTCAGACTGCCAGCCAGCCAGCCAGCCAGCATGGCTGAATAAACTTCGTTTCCTATAAGCACCTAGGTTTAAATCAGGATTAGGGAACTTCAAGAGATCACCTAGTTCATACCAAATCTGTTATTGCCATTATAAGAAATATATTTGGACAAGTTGAAGTTCAGCTATCTCTGCCTTTCCAAGCACATTAATTTTCAAGAAATTATGAACCTCACTGGGCAAAATGCCTGAAACAATGCCATTTACCTTCTCATTCTACACGCGTAATCTGGCCCAGTTACTTTCTTTTCCTAAATCTAGAAATCTGATATCCTGTAGTTCCCACACTACTTCATAATGTAATGAAAGTTTTAAAAATATAGCACATTGGTAAATTGGACTCCACAAAGATTTTTCACAGGAAACACTGCATCAGCAAAAATTACTGAGGATAATAATGTTATACTGCTTTCTCAATAACTTCTCAACATAGGCTCATTAGTTTGATTCTTTTCGCTGATGAGGAGTTCATAAAGGAGGATGAAGAGATATTTTTACATAGAAATCTTGCTGATAAATTAACCCATTGTCCTCTGCTATGTTACCTGTCAGCAATGCTACCACACCCTTTACCTGTGCAAAAACCTCCACTATGTTCCACAGAAAAAAATCTAGAAGCTCTATGGCTTATTTAACATTTCCTTTCAGCTTTGGCTGTACCAGCCAGAGTATCCCACATTTCCTTTTGATTTTTCCCATAGATTTAAAAACATTGCAACTGAGTAAGACTGAAGAAGAAGTTGTTTTCCAAAAATTTTCAAACTGGAACCAAGCCTAAAGTTTCCACCCCTGTCATCTAAGTCTTGTCTCAGAACAAATGAGTTTTTTTCTTTGCTTAAGAAAATTTCTAAATATTATCATTTATTTATGATTTTAACTCAAAAATGTTTTAAATTTTAAGATGGGAAATTTTTAATGGAAAATCAAAAAGAAAGATATGCTCAGAATTAAGCCCGTGTTATGCAAGGTTTCACTTTCACCGAATCAATATTTATTTTGGAATAGATTCGGACAAAGAAAAATGAATGTTACTAATTATGTCTTTAAAACAGAAAGAAAATGCGTTTGTTGAATTAGTATGTTGAATTAAATTTACTTCTTAAAGAGATTTTATGAAAACATCTATATCTCTAAGTGCATTTAAATCCTTCTTGTGATTAATTATGCAACTCCCCATTTTCTTGGGGAAGAACACACACCGTCTTGAAATTTTGAATAATTTGCAAGTGCTGGCAATAGCGTGACACTAATTCTCAATGAGAAATTGCTAAGCCACGTAATTATTTTAAAATCTATTATTTTTCAGTTTAATCTTTAATAATAGAAGATTGAATGATGTCACATACTCAGCATAACAAGCTAAACCCAAAGCTCAGTGTAGGAGAAGTTTTCATTTCTATTGACTTCAGTAGGCTTTAAGCTGAATAGTAACTGCTGTTTAAATCTGTCCCTGGTGACTCTGGGCACAGATCAACAGCCAGAGGCAAAGCCTACTCAAGGCTTCCTAGAGGGAGGGTAGGCAAAACTGAATGCTACTGTCCCAAGGATATGGATAAAATTAGTCAGCCCTGGGGAGACAAGCTTGCTGTGTTTGTTTTCACAAGGGGATGGACGGTTTGTTTTCACAGCAGAGGCTGCTGTTTCTGTTAAGTCCCCTGCCTTGCCTGGCAGTGGCCACATCCTTGCAGAGGGACCTGACCATCAGTGGTGGAAACAACAAAAAACCATTCTCCAGAGATCTGGCATAGGCAAAGCAGGCAGTAAGCAGCCTCTGAAGGGCTTTAACTTCCAGCTTTGACTAACTGTAAAACTTAGAATGGTGTAAAGTGTTAGATGATGTAAAAGAAAGACAGAAAAAAAAAAAAAAGTAAGAGATGCAGGTGGTGGTGCTAATTGACAGTCTGCTTAAGGACTGCAGAAGACAGAATCGATTAAAAAAATCAGTAAGAGTTTTGGCAGTGATCTCAAATGGAGATAAAATTTCACCTGTGAAGTTACACACATGCAACAACAGGCTTCAGTCTGTGTTTGGGTAGAGCAGTGAGCAAGAGAAAAGGTGAACCAGCCTTTACTTTCACTGTTTATACCACTTTGGAAAACTGATGTAGAGAGGAGTTAGAGTCTGTTCTTTGATCCACAACAGTTAACAGAGAAATTAAAATAAAGAAATCCTTGCATGACATCCCTTCTTTAGTGTTAGGTCACATATTCTTATTTTAATATTACTCATTCTAATTCACATTATATTTCTTTGTATGTGGCTATATTGAAGTGATCCTCATTGATGTGACTTGAACATGTTATTTTTACCTTCACTTTCTGCTCATTTTCCTTAATTTTTTTTTCACTTAACACATTTTCTCAAGACACAAGTATTTGTACTTGCTTATATAAAGCAATTTCTATTAATTTGCACTTTTTACAGTGTTTAAAAACTTATCCCTAAGTACTTTTTTTGGAAAATAATTCACAAAATATATCTGTGTCACACTGTTCCACTCTTCATTTGCACTCTTCACTTCTTTCAACTCTTCAGAGTTGAAGGAAGTCATATTTACATTTTACCTCATGCACATTACCTTTACCACAATGGGGTATAATACAGTCTTACAAATCCACAAAAGCCAACTTGGATAGCACCCAAAGCTGCAATCCAATCACAATCGTTTACAATTTTTTCCTCTTCCCCTTGTTCAGAACAGTAAAGGCAACAATATTTCTTTGCATCAGACTACCCCCAAAAAATTTCATCCACTAACAGAGGCTTAGAATAAACATTTCAAGACTGAAATCCATTCATCTATAAACAGAGGTGACATGGTTGACATTTGCTGAAAAAATAAGCAGAGATTATCTTTTCATAGTGGCAGGAGATTGAGAAAGAGTTGAAACACTGGGCTGTTGGTGGATTTTTTTCTTCCCAGAAAGCTTTTTTTCCTTCCCGGTAAATTGTGATGAACATGATCTTTACACTTAAACGCAACTAATGAACAACCATTGTAATTTAGACCGTGTGCAAACAAAACTGGCAGAACCCAAGCATTTAGATATACCTTCAGAAAGAAATGAGAGTCTTCTGCTACCCTTGTCTGGAAGGACATAAATTTTAAAGATGATCTTTGTCTCTAACAATATCAAATATATTGACCTTTTCTGTTCAGAGTGGGCAGTACTTAAAAATAACTTCAAATTTATACCCTGTGCATTCTTTGGGGAAACAAATCTGCCATATGTCTAATGAGTAAGTTGCATTCCAGCAATGTAAATCTTCATTTATTCTTTTTTTTTGCCTCTGTGGACCTTTTTTTTTTCAGAAATAAATAACTAGTGTTTTTTTAGGAAATCAAATGTGGGATTTAAAAAAAAAAATATAGTCTGCCTAAAAGGTTGAAAATTTCGAAGTTAAGATGGAGGGAAAAATAGTCAAAAGAGGCAGAGAAAGATGAAGACCAAAAAGTAGCCTGAGAGAACACGCACAGATAACCCTTTAAGTGTGGGAAAGCAACTCCAAGTGCAGTAGATTAAAAGACGCGATTTTAATACTGCTTTAGTAAGGGAGCAAAAATGCTCACGAGAAGCAACAGTACTGTAATCCACACCTGTTTAGAATTACCAGTTTTATTATCAGTTTCAAGGACATGTATAATAAAACTGAGTAACACCTGAAATAAAAACATAACTTACACACTCCAGTATAGCGTAGTGTTCCTTTTCTATGCGTGATCTGTACTCTCTTAGTGTGATAAACCCTTCTTCTCTGGGAAGACAAACCTGACCTGAGAGTTTAGTGGTGGATTTTTTTTTTTTTTCCACATATGAAATCCCAGCTATGAAATCACCCTTTATGCCCTGAATATGGCTAATTTCCAGAGAATTTTCCAAGCATGTGTTTCAGCGTGCTGCTGTGACATCCACTGTCTGGCTGCAGATGCAGAGGATCAGCACTGGTTCCTGCCTCATTAAAACTCCTTCAGCAGCAAGATTCCCCTGGGAAATTGCTCCCAGAAAAGCCTGGGTCCAGCACGCACATCCTCACCTTCTTGTCTTTTCACCCCACGGCTGACCTTAGGCCAAGCAATAAAGGTCCAGGAGAGGAAGCCTTGGCTGTAGGACATTTTACAATGGCAGAGCTTCCCAATACACAGGGAGAAATCCTATGGGACAAGATCCAGCTGTTCTGTACTCAAAATGCAGTACATTTACATGCATTACATGATCAACATGTGCTAAAAGAGAGCAAACTGAACTGGGAGAATCGGAGGAGTCAACCCAATATTTTCTAAAAGTAGTAATAAGAACACCATTGTAGTCCTCATTATTATGCTTCATTATTCTCTCTGTCTTTTGGGGTTTGTCACATTGACCAAAAGGTAAATGAATTGATAGGTTTAATGCTATAATTAGTGTGCTTCCTTCTACTCTAATTTGTTAGCAGTAACCCTTATGTGTGACAGGCAGAATTAAGTCTTTTTAGGTTTTTATCCTTTCCTAATTCTTTAAGCAAACAGCCTTGTGTCTTCTCACTGTTCGTCTATTGTGTCCAGTTCTTTCTTCTCCCATTCCAAAGTCAAAGAAAAGTCTGTATCCCAAGAGGAGAAAAGACACATGTTGAATTCACTCATGCCAAATGCTCCAATTTATTTATATTTGCTTTGCAAAAAAAGCAAAGCATAGAAATTAAACCTGTGCAAACCCACAACTGTCAGCAGGCAGCAGCTGTCAGCAAACCAAAACCAATCACTTTTCAGTGAGTCACAAATTGCAGCTGAAGAAGCTTGCTGCCTTTTTTTTTTTTTTTTTGCCTTGTTCCCTCTCCTTCCTGCCAAAGACTACATAAAACAAAACCTTCCACCCCAAAAAGCAAACAGTCAGATTGACTTTTCAGAAAGGGTTGACATTTCATAGTTGTTTTCTTTGCTGATATAAAAACAGATTTGATGTTCTCCTGCTGTTTCTGAGACTGGCCTGTCCATTGCAAATCTATGACATGAAAAGCCACAAGTGGATCGCTGTTAGGTCTGCACTGGGTTATCTCACTGCTCAGCTGGGTGCAAGTGGTTGCATGGTTGGATGAACCAGTACTGCAAGCCCGGCCAGATGCTGGCATAGATGCTCTGAAGTCATGCTGTTGGGATGCTGAGGCCAGGCAAACGGGCCCTTCTGGGATGAGCAGAGGACTCTTGCTGGCCTAGCTCCATGCGGATGTGGCTCTGGGGCTTCGGGGCTGGAGCTGAAACATGGGTGGAATCACACAGACTCTCTTGCACTGATCCTTGTGAGCATGAAATATTGCAGGCTGTCTGTGGGGCTAACAGCCTGCACTGCTGCAAACCCAGATGTATCACACCAATTATAACTCTTCATAATTTAATGCTATAATATGATAGGCTCCAAAGGCCCCAGTTAGACCCACAGTCCTGTACAGATGGGTGCATGCGGTTCAGAGGTGGACTGATGGGTACACTGAGATTGATGAGTACGGTCTGTCCTTCACCTGAGCTGTCCCTAAGAGATAAATAGGTTTCTGGGGTAAGAACAGTCTCCAGATCAAAATTCAAGCATATAGCACTGTCCCAACAAAAAACAGATGTGAGGAAGCACTAGAGTTTGAACTAGCTGGGAGCAGGGCTTGACTGAGTATAATTTTAGTTAGAAGCATGCATGTGTAGGAAGCACCAGAGAATGAAGCACCGAGAAGGAGCAGAAGCTTAGCCCATGACTGAGCAAACACTGAAGCAGTCACTTACTGAGGGAAGCATAAAGAGCATTTGAATGAAAGGGACTTGAAATTGAAGCAAAGAACCTCTGGGCTATTGTTTGATTCTTTTCACAGTCAGGAAATCAAGACTTTGTTTACTGTTTGTGAATAGTTGTGATTGCTTCTAAGCTGTCTGAGACATAATCGACTTCTCTTTTAATTTGGAAGCAATACAAGGAGCCCTGAAACGTGATGAGCTGCTTGGGTCAAAAAAACCCATCGTATAAAAGGCATAACTTTTCCTCCTAGGGTTACAGTGGCAATAGAGCCGCTATGAGGGCTGATGTCTCACTTGCTCTTACCACAGAAGGTCAATCTGAACCTATGACAGGGCTCTTACCTTCTTAATTTTCACTTGAAACTTGAATGCCAGAGGTGCTTAATTTGCACAGAAAAACAAAGTTTGGACAACCGTGTTATTTTCAGACTTTATCTATGCCTTTGGACTGCTTTTTACAGCATTTTTATATAGCAAAATTCCCTAGTGTGAAATCTTAGACTGAAAAATGTCCTGTGACATTACTTTTAATAGCTAATAATCCCCTTCACATTTAGGGTGATCTTAGTCAGTGTTCCTAAATCTCAGACCTCATCTGAAGACTCTCCTTTCAGTCAAAGCACAAACACTGTGTGTGTGATGTTGTCTTCTCTCCTCCTAATTGTGAATATTAAGCAAAAAATAACTGTTGAAATATTCATATTTCCACAACATTTAGAATCAGTTCCAATGAAATCTTCTTTATGAAAGGGAGGATGCCTGTGCTGGGCTCTCTTGACTGTACATACTTAAGGCTTATGATGATGTACAAAGTATTGGAGGCTGAAATTCATGTTTATGAGTTTGGCACTTAATCATCTGTGGAGTAGTTTGCTCCCATGATCAAGGCCATCTTCACTACACCATTCACCTTAGAGGTCCTTACTTCTACACTTATCAGAGCTTCTGGGCAACCAGACTGCATGTGCAGCTTCTTATGCCTGCAGTCTCATGAGAGCAAAGCTCTACGGAAAGCCCTAACACATTCCTTTCCCTTGTGAGATCCCTCTCCCTTATTTAGCTTTTGTCTGACACAGGATAAAGGCAGAGAATGAGGGCTGGGACTGCAGGGCCGTTGCCTTCCTGGGAAAGTTTTTAAAAGCTGCCTTTTTCCGCATGTTTTTTTCCCTAGTAGGTATGAAATGCAAAATGGTGGCTACATGAGGAAATAGCAGTTTCTGACTCAAGCAAAATTCCCAGCAGACATTCAAGCATAGAAATGTTGCAAGTATGTTATGAGGCGTGTTATCTTGGTTTGCATTTGGATTGTAATTTTTATATGTCTGCTTTTCTTTTTGTGGCTGAGGAGTAAATGCACCAAAAGCACTTAACAACATCTTATATTTGCATTAACATCCTTTTGTGATATTTCTGATATTTTATGGTATTTCATTAATAAAGAATGTGTAACATAACATACCAGGTACATTAGTTTAATGTTGCTTCAAGAAAAGCATGGTAGGAGGTTTAAGCTTCTTCCTCCACCTCACTGCCTCTTTGGAATAGTTCTGTGTCATCTTTTCTACTCTGCTCACAAGCTTTGTATAAAGCATTATCCCTTAACTGTTTTCTAGTAAACTATTTAGAGGTAGGTGGCTGCAAAACAAATTTGGAACATGGTACAGAAAGCAACATCAAAAAAAACAAGTACAAATGGTAAAAGTGTTTGGCCCTTGGAACTAGAAATCCAAACAAATGATGAACGCAGCCTAAACATCAAGAAACAGTCATGACAGTGTTTTACACAAAAGCATACTGTGGCCTCTCCTGCAGCATGGTATTACATAATTTCTTGCAGGTTTTCTGAGAACGAAATCTTGTACATATGGTTTAGTGGTGGCCTTTATACTTCCCTGGGAAATGATGTTCTTTATGCATTAACTCATTCACAGATGAAAGGCAGACCCTGTAACAGCACCGCGTTCCAGGCAGCATGCTCTATATGGATTTTTTTTTAACTCTCAGCAAAGACTAGCACAGTCAATTTCCCAGCAGCCATAGTCTAATAAACAGGGGAAAAGTAGTTAGCCTTAGTTGTCGAACTAGGATGAGCTTGCTTCCCTGCTGCTGCTTTGACAATGGCTTCATATATTGATGTCCAACTCTTGAAGGACATAGTGCTGTGCCCCAGTTGCTCCTCAGCGACCATTTCAATGAACATGACAACTACACAATTGCCTCTGATCTAAATTCAATTTCTTTCTCTAATCTCCTATTTCTCTTTAATAGTGTCTGTTCAAAGGAAAAAAATTGCTGAGTGGTAGAAGAAAAATACATTTCCTTTTTACTTCTTCCCTGCCCCTTCTTCCTCCAAAATGGAATACAGTGAAAGAAATTTCATTTAATTAATTTTTTTCCCCAAAAAAATTACCATCTCCTCCTCTCTCTCTCCTTCTCTCTTTTTCTCTGTTTTTTGGCAAAGCCACAAAAAGTGCTATGAAAATCAACTCAAGTTTTGCTGTTGACTTCAGTAAAACTAGGTTTTAGCTATAGATTTGTATGATGCTTTTCCTTGAGCTGAAATAGAAGTTATCTTGATTATAAAAACTCATATTCTAGATTAGTGTGTTGGGATCAAGTTTAGATGAAAACTAATTATATAGCCTGTAGTAAAACCTCAGTGACTGAGAAATGTGAAATACAGACTTTGATAGTAAGCTGATAATATTTAATCTATTCTTCACCAGTCCATCTTTCTCAAATACATTCACGTATGTTTTTCACTGAACTATTAAGAGTTAATTTTGCAAGCCTGGTGCTGCCAAGAGCACAGAGACAGAGAAGCTGAGAACTCAGCTTTCTTATTCTCATCATTACTGAAAGCGTCATACTGCATGCTTTCATTCCAAGCCCTTGATAACTTTCATTAAAACTGTTTTCTTTTTTGAATATTACATGATCTGGGAATAGATGTGCTTAACAGGTAGAAGCAACAAGTGAAATTCACCACTAAAAAATGGGCAAACAAAGCACCTTGCTTTTTGTTGAGAAAATATGATCTGCATGGGAGTTTCAAAATGAGGATTTAGATTTTAATACAAATGAAGAGGAAAACCCACCAGTGCTGGCTCACTCTCTCTATATCATCTTATTCATCCTTATTGCTTATATAAGGATGGTCAGATAAACATTGTTGCCATGGTTTATTTTATAACAAATACAAATTTGGAGAGGATATTAGAAGACTTTTAAATCATATTTGTTTACATTGCATTCACTTCCGTACTTTGGAAACTAACATTACATTGTCCAGGTGACTTTTCTCCTTGCAGTGTAAAAGAAAAGTCCAAGACTTTTGCTGCTGACATGACTACAGCATAGAACTTCTAAACAGTTTTCTACATACATGCAAAACTGATTAACTCTATTAAGCCTAGGTTGCAAAAGTGCATTGTGATGTTATTCCCTTAATGTTTCTTTTGGCAATCTTTAGTTGATTTAATGTAATTCAGTAAGTACCCGTACAAACGCACCATCATGACCAAAGAGACAGCACTGTCACCAGCAGGCAGTGCTGCACCTTAGCATTATTTTTTTATACTGCTTTATGTCATGTTTTCGTATAGTCCTTAATTAAATCAAAGACCTAGAGGAAAGTGAGGGATGTGTGTGGTATTTGTGTTATAGTTATCACGAAGAACACCCAGAAGAAAGTGGAAGATATCTGTTTGCCAATACTGTTATTTGCAGTGACCCAATGAATCACTTGATTATTGTGTTGCAGCCGGTGAAAGGAGTTCCTAAACGGCACAATGACTTTTCCCAGAGAGAGAATTTACTAGTCACATGAGCGAGGCTGGACTGTGCGAGTGCTTGGCAGGCTGTAAGCTTTTGCTGTCTATGAATGGGTGACTGCAGGAGGAGGCAGTGATGCCTAGGAGTCCTTTTGGATGACCTTTTATCAGCAAATTCCCCAGACACATAGTGGCTCTTCTAGGCAGTTACCCAAACACTTTTCTGAGTGAAGACCAGCCCTTCTGAAACCGCGGGAGGAATGATAAAGGAGAGATGTCATCAAATGTGTCACTGTGTGTTCTTTATGCACATTAAGAAGATTATGGATAGGGATTTTCCTTGACTCACTCTGGCCAGAAAGTGGCTTAAATACAGCAGACCCCACGTTTGACTGAACGGGCGGGGCTGGGAGGAAGCCAACACCCAAGAGCAGTCCAGAGAGAGCACTGGCAAAGTCACTTTATAGACAGTTTCCCACAGAAGTGAAGAGAATATGCTGGAGACATCATCAAAGCAACCCGTAATTAGAAGCACAAGCATGGGAGTAATATCTGGGGTTTTCCTGAAGGTATCGAGTGGAAATTCACAGAATAAGGGCAACTCCTTCATAACAATGGTATGATTTTAAGAAACAATTGTCAATGGAGTGGCTAAGAGACTCATTGCCAAATTGGTTTTTATTTTGAATCTCAGGAAAGATCCATAGTCACAAAGTTAATGACAACACAGCTAAGAATATTCTTTTTTTATTATTATTTATTTATTGCACTGTAGACTTTGGGCTTCACTCTTGCCTTATATCAAGCAGACACAGCAACTTCTTTCTCCGTCTTCTCCTAGCCACAACACACACCAGTTTCTAGCTCTCTTCACCTTTGCTCTTTTCCGAGCCACATCTCCCATGCCAGTTCTGTCATCTTACCAAAACTTTGCTCAGAAGCGTTCCCATCTTCCACCTACTCTGCTTTTATTCACTGTCATTTCCTTTCCCTGAGAGCACATGCCTCAAAAAGAGAGACAAATTAAATTGAATAAATACAAACAAACTTACAAAATAACTTCATTTACTGTTCTGTTTGAAAAATTGACAACATTTTGAAATCTGACACCCAGAGACGCTGTAGGACTCAGGAATATTGGGAAGCAGGAACAACTTCTACCAGGGTATAAAACTCTTGTTCCTAACTTTGTGTGGTTGGGAAAGAAAATGCTAAATATAGCCACATTTTCATCTGTAAAGAGAAATTGTCATTGGTCCAGAATTGAACGTTGCCCATTCTGGGCCTCAAGCCAGGATGATTTAGTGGGGAGGGAGGGAGCCTGCATTTGGAGAGAGAATGAGGAAATGTTTCTCTGGCAGGTTGATTTAAAGGCATGGCAGCTGCCTGAAACTGCTGAGGGAGACAGCGTCGTACAGTGAATCTTGGGGGAGAGGTGTTACTGGGCACAAGATGCAGATACACACGGATGTGTAATAATGGAAAAGCATGTGAAAAATGTACTTGCACACACTTCTGAAGCTTTGGGAGCCTGTATATTTTGGGAGATGATCTTTTTCATCTGTAGCCTAATATATCTGAAATAACGAGGAACAAGCTGAATCCTTGTAGCCTCCAGGTAAACTGCACTGGAACACAGCAGTAGTCCACCACCTCCCTCTGGTGTGTAGTACAGATGGAGGAGATTCACTGCCTTTCCGGTTCACCCAAGCTTGTAGGAGTTTCAGTAACATGATCAGAGTTTACTGAACATAAAAAAATCCAGACCTGAGGTCTACTGGGTTTCAGTACAGTATTTTGCACAGCTCAACAGGTGTTGGTTCAGACTGTGCTAACAGGCAGGCTTCATCAGTCAAAGCTGCTGGAAGCACTCCAGAAGGTCGTGTGGCCAGCCTGGTGCCAAGATGCTTTAGAGACAGGGCACAAGGTGGATTTGACTGGGTGGGTTTTAAGTACATACCAGACACGTGGCTAAATGAAGGAGCGTGGCCATGGGACAGGCAGAAAGAGACCCTGGGTGCCACTCCAGCCAGTGTCCACTGCCCATAAACAAGGGCTCATTGGTGTGGGTTCAGAGGCACATCTCGTTGGCACCTTCCTGCCCTGTCTTTCATTTATTCTCCTGTTTTCCTACAAGACCTGCAGCACAGTCACTGGGTCCAAGAGCCATAACTTTTCCCAGAGCTGTTTCTAACCTTCTCTGAAGACTGTCCGTGCATTGATCTTCTCGGCTCCNCATTCTGCAAAGGTGCTAAGGGTGTCCTTGCTAAACTTATCTCACTTAATCCTAGACATTGGTGAGGAATTTGTTAAAAATGTTTTCTGCATGACAGACCATTGTAATACACAGAGTATATGATAACTTAAATCCACTAAATTTCATTTTCTTTATGCACAATATAGTATCTAGAAATTTTCCTCAGTAAATATTATTAGCATACAGTTGGTGCAGTAAGTCTGGAAGGACAAGATCTTATGTAGCTTTGGGAGAGTTATGAGTCATAGCTATTTTAGATCCCTATGAGAAAATATGATAATGTATGTAAGCCTCTACACCAAACCGTAACTAAGTTAACAGCATTTTACCTTTCCACGTTCCTCCACGGACTCAACTGATATGACATTCCCCATTTCCTGTCTTAAATTATTGCATACTGCTGAAATGTGCTTAAAGACTTCTTTATTTCAGCCTGATTTTATGCATTGAATGAATGAAATAACTCCTGCAAATAATTTGTATATGGGTTGGATAAGCCATAAAATATTTGTGAGATGCTGATATGCAAAGGTAACATGTAATGGCTTTGGATATTTACAGTAACAATTCATATTAAATTGATTTGTGAATAAGCTGAAATATAAAGATATAAAAGAGAAAAAAAAGAACAAACAAAAGCTTCAGGATAAAATATTACATTTGGAAAAGATGGCAGAAGCCTTGAGTTGTGAGGAAAGATTTACTAGCCCATGCAAAAAGAAACTTGAGAGAAACTGTAAGTCATGTAAAGTCATTAGGGATAACTGTTGCAGATATTGGACATGCTGGAGAGATGAACTTACTTTAGTAATATAGTCCATCTAAACAGTCAGAGACACGAGCTGTGAAATGACAGAGCACATTTTTAAAGAACAATGTAAAAGAACTGACGTAAATAAATTGCTGATTGTAAATGTCCACATAACCTCCTTGAAAGAATTTAAGTGCCTATGATGACTTTGTATGGGAAGGGATTAATATCCTGGGTTTCCCTAAATTACAGAGTATCTAGGATATATTTTATTAAGGCAGAGGGAGAGAAAGAAAGGAGCTGGAGAGACATGGAGAGAAAAATCAAACGTGAACCAAAGGAACACTTTCCACAGTCTGCCATTTAGCTTTCATTAGTACCTCATATATGAATTTTAATATAGCTAAATGTAAAACCTGTTTGTTATAGAGTATTATATAAGAATAGAGGTGAAAACCCATTGCAGGTGAAAAGTTGGAATTTTTTCCACTGACTCCAATGGCATCATGATTTTAGTTAGAGAGACATTCCCCATTTAAAGGTGGGATGTCATGGGCAAGGTTTGAGGGCTGGACTGCATATTCATTGGCAAGGGCTAATATGGATCCAGCAGCTCTGTACCCTGCCTTCAACCTCTGCTGTAAAATTTATACCTGTCTTAAACTACTGCAGATTTGTCCATAATTGATATATTTTATCTTTATCCTAATTAAAAGCTATTTGAGGCAAAGATTGCCATTAATCATGTAAATTTTCTAAAGCAGTACATCCTGTGTGCAAAAGTGTGAAGAGATTTCCACTTAATACACTTATCAATATTGATTGAATTATAAAAATAGTCTGAGGCTATTGTGTGGAACAATGTGGAAATGAATGGTCTTACTCTTGTATTTTAATTTAATATGTAAATCAAATCACTAACAGCATAGCAATTTTAGTTTTAATATTGTCTTGGGAGGGATGTAAAATGACAGACAACATAAAAATTAAATGGTTTGGAAAACAATGTTCAGAATCTGGTTGTAGTTAAATAAAGCTGGGAACACCCTGACCTTCCATATAGCCAGATGTGGAAAATGTACTTCAAAGTCTTTAAGACAGAGCTAATGGCATACAAGATTAATGACTGCTGTTCTTGAAGGAAATCAGGGGTTTTGTAATCTTGGAATCCACAAAAACAAGGCATATATGTAAAGTACAAACAGATATTTTCTAAATAACATGGAAGAAATTATATTTCTTATCTACAGCTGGGCAAACATTTTAAAAGAAGTTATTACTTGTTCAGTGTTTTCGTTTATTTAATTTAACAACTTTTTAACACCAGCTGTATCTTTTACTGAGATCATTATGTGTTTAAGTTTTACCAAAATTAGCTAATTATAAATGTTTTTAAAAGGTATAAATTGAAATATTTCCAAAATTTCCATTATTTCAAGTTAATGTATGGGAACATTCATTTCAATTTACTTGTGCACTAATTAGACAATATAATAATTTTATTTGCAATCAAAAAAAAAAATCCATAATGCTTATTTATCCAGATGTAACAAATCAATACTTCAAGATTTAACTACTAATACACATTAAGACTTTTTGATCAAGCCAAGCTATCATTTAAGGAAGAACACATCATGAAAAAATTATATTTTATAACTTATTTTATATTAACTTCCTGATAGAAAAATTAAAGTTATTAGAATTTCTAATTAAGAATTCTTTTGCATTTTTCAGCTATTATTTGATTAAAAATGCTGGCAGTCAGTAGGATATTCACCATGTTATTATATAATCCTCTATTTTATACAATGGTGTATTTTCCTTCAGATTTTATATTTAGAGGAGTGTCCCATCTCTGTTTCTTTTACTAAGTAGAGTAACCCCAGCCAGAAATGACCACACAGAATTCCTTGGAACAAGGAATAGTGTGGAAAAGGCAGATGCATATCACAACCAGCCTCCACAGAGAGGCTGTTGACAACAAACTTTTAACATTTCATCCTCTTCCCTTTTCCCTTTTGAAGAGAAAAAAAACAAACAACCAGCCAAAAAAAAAAAAAACCCAACCAAATGTAAAACAACCAATACCACAACTCATATCCAGTCAGTTCTACCTTACTGAACAAAATGGAGGAGGAGATGGCTTGAAGAACTGGTAACAAGGTATGAAATTTTTCATCACCACAACAATGATTTTAACACAGCTTATGTTAATAGTGACTGAAACCTGTTCCCAAGAGACTGCTGCTCAAGTGAAAAGCCTGTTGGTCGTTTTGGTACAATCTCAGTGCACTGCCTTAGTGCATCTCAGTAACCAGCATCACATCTGTCATCTCTGCAAGGAAGCTAGAAAATAGTCCTGGGGAATGAAATACTGTCTCTAACATTCCCTTAGGAGTCCTGGGACACGCTGAGAGAAAAATGCGGGTAAAGCTTTCACTGTGGCTTTTCCTGTATATGTACTTGCACATACACGTATATTTGTTGGGTTTTGGTCTAGAACAGGAATGAGGGTGCCAGGCTGTCCTGATTTAGGGTGGTAGAGTTGATTTTCTTACTGGTGGCTGGTATGATGCTGTGTTTTGGATTTGCGATGGGAAATAGTGATGATAGCACACTGGTGTTTTCATTTGTTTCTAAGCAATCAAGGCCTTTTCTGCCCCTCACATGGCCCCGCCAGCCAGTAGGCTGGAAGTGCACAAGAAGTTGAGAGGAGACACAGCCGGGACGGCTCACCCCATCTGATCAAAGGGATATTCCATGCCATATGACATCATGCTCAGTATATAAAGCTGGGGGAAGAAGAAGGAAGAGGGGGGATGTTAGGAGTTATGGCATTTTGTCTTCGCAAATAATGGTTCTGCATGATGGAGACCCGCTTTCCTGGAGATGGCCAAACACCTGCCTGCCGATGGGAAGCAGTGAATGAATTCCTTGTTTTGCTTTGCTTGTGAGTGCGGCTTTTGCTTTATCTATTAAACTGTCTTTATCTCAACCCACAAGATTTCTCACTTTTACTCTTCCAATTCTCTCTTCCCCATCGCAGCCCAGGGGGAGTGAGCCAGTGGCCATGCGGTCTTGGTTGCCGGCTGGAGCTAAACCACAACACAGGCACAGCAAGGAGGCCCCATCAGTAACCCATGCAGCATTGCACGAGGTGAACTTTGTTCAGGGATAAGCTTTTAGCAGTGCCAGTCATCAACGCACACATTTCCATTCAACTATTTATCCCATCCCTACCAAGAAAGAAAAATGACTCCTCAACCCCACCTTGTCTGTACTTAAATAAATGAATTCCAAATAGAATTACTGTCAAACAACTCAGCAGTTCTGTAGCTCTAATGAAAGCTTTTCCCCTTGGCCCCTCCTTGCAAACACTTAAGTAAATTAGCACAGGATAGACAAAGCCATACACAGATCAAAAGAGCAAATCATACTAAATGCCATAGGACTATTAATGTCCTACTTTTAGACAGAAAATGAACTTTTGCTTCTGTTTACCCAAGGTGCGGCCCCACTGTAAAGGCTGTCAGATGAGGATCAATTAACTCTCTTCACCTGTCAGAGGATATGTGCACCTATTCCTCTCCAGCAGGATATTTATCTGGCATGGGGAAACAGAAAAAAATGCTCTAATCTGGCTGTTCAAATCCTAAACAACTGAGAATTCCCTAGTTAGGATGCCAAGTTCTCTCTCTCCCTCATCTACCCACTTCCTTTGTACCTTCTGAAGAGATTTTCTTAGCCCTGTCTGCTCCAAAGCACCTTATTCAGAAAATCCCAAAGTCTGTTGCTCATTTCTGCAGTATTTTGTACTGCTTCTTTACCTGACCATTTCTACTGCCTTTCTACAAACAAAACCCTGGATTTCTTAAATGAAGAAGGTTACAGCTCTCCCCACCACTATCTTTATGCCTCATTTTCTCTTTTTCAGATGATAATGTACCACTATTGTGTTGCTTTTGTTGTCTGTAGTTCTGAAACTTTAGAAGTTAACGTGGTTTATTGCTGAAATATGGATAAAATTAATAGCTACTAAGGAATGAGCAGGCTCATTAGCTGCTCTGAAAACTCCTTTCCAGTTCAGGAGAATAACCAGGATTGCCCTCTCATGAGACATGTGTGTAACGGTACAGTGCTCAGGAGAAAAAAAAAAAACAGAAGTGGGGCTTTTAGTTATAGAAAGAATAAATCCTTCAGAAAAGTACAGATTTGGCATCCCAGACAGCCCTCATCACCAGCAGAGGCATCCCCAGCTGGGAAATGCCACCTCACAGCCCAGCAGCAGAATTCATCAAGGTGGAGACCTACAGTGTTTGGTTGCCCCTTTTTGAGCACCTTTTTAGAACGGAGCCCAGACACTCACCGGTACCATCTCCAGAAAACAGCGTGTGAGCATGGCCACCGTTGCTCCCAGCTGGGGATGCACACAGCAGTGCGTGGGCCGAGCAACCGTGTGCCTCACAGCCAGCCAGCTATGGAAGGAGACAAATGTCCTTCTCTGCAACAGGAAGTCAATCTCCTTCAGCCCAAAAGAAACAGTCTTAATCCGCTAAATAGCCCTTCAGCTGGGTTCATTAAGGAGCAGATATTAAGAAGATGATGATGGCTTGAAGAGAAGTGTTTTACATCTTTCTCTCTACTCTGAGCTGGAAGGGACTTTGCTGGGCTCTGAAGGCAACTGCCTGCCTGGAGCTGTGCCAGAAAAGCCAGTCCTTCCTCCCCAGCCCAGTCAAACGGGCGGCTGACTTACATTGCCCCAGCTAAGAGAGCTACTTAATTTAAATACCTTGAGGCAGGGACCTGATTTAATTTTAAGGCCTCCGAGGTCCTGCCAGTTAGAGGAGCGGTTTGTCTCATATTAGCAAAAAGCAAGGTCAAAGGTAGGTCTGAATGCATGGCAGGCTTGAGGACATTTTAACCCTTCAGTGTTTGCTTTTCTTTAATCTTGCACTTCTTGCTGCTTTATGAGAAATGGATCTAGCCAAAAAGAAGACTTGGCAACTACTCACAATCACTTCAGCAGCATTTTTTACAGGAAGGGTTAAAGCAGCTCACTTCGTTTCTGGTTGGTTGTGGGTTTTTTTTAACGTTTACCTCTCAGGTTTTTTATAGTCTTAGTGTTTGCTAAGTTAGTGGCACAATATAAGTTTGTTCAGAACGGTATCTTTGCACAGAACCGTGAAATGTCAAAAGCTAAGATGCTGTGAAATGAACATCTGTTATTATAATACGTAGTATTTCCCCCAAAAGACTTGCAGCCCAAAAAGTAATCAAACAGGACAACCAACGAAGTCCACTGTGATCTGACTTCAGCTTACAATAGCCTGGCCTTCAACACTGAACCATTCCCATCCTAAGTCAGTCAGGTTAACCCACTTTCTTTCTCATTCTCCTTATTTTGTGCTCCTCTTGCATTACTTTTCTTTCAGCTCGCTGCTGCTTGGCTGCTGTCTTCAGGGTGGGGGAGGTCCTTTCTTCTGGCTGTGTGGCTTTAGCAGAGATCTTTCTTTGAAATGACACAAAATGGTTGTTCTCCTTTTTTGAATGACTGATTTCTTGTGACATACATGACACTTGTCAGCATTCACTTGTGAGATACAAGTGAGCACTGGAGAGCTTTGAAAGAGTAAAAATAAGTCAACGCCAGAGAAGGACACCCAAAACTCAGGTGCTGTTTGTTCCTTGGGACGCTCAAGAGTTGAACGGGAAGCGAAACAGCCTCATTTGCAGCCTTGCAATTTCCATATTTCTCTTTCTGTTCCAATTATATCAGAATGAAAACCAGCTGTTTATCAGCTCATAGTTTGCTTTGCTGATTGTGGTTTTGGCAGGTGAACGAAATTTCTTCTTTTGTGCTTCTTGTATTTTCCACAGTACCAAAGTCTATTAGGAGAGTACTGAATATTAATTCCAGACACTGCATTGTAAACTTGTACCTGGCATTCCTGTTCAGATGCATTAACATTCCAGTTCAAATACATTAACATTCCTAGACCCTGGTCTGACCTCACTTGTACTGATTTTACACTTACATAACTGCTGCCTGCTAAGGAGTTGTCCTTAATTTACACTGCATTCACTGAATGTTTGCAAGTACATTTACAAATGCTTGGTTATTTACTGTACTTCTATTTATACTCTTATTTTGCAAAGAAGAGAGTTTTTATCATTTATCTTGTAATGCTGTTGCATGCACCATAACAGATAGCCCATTTTTTATTATTTTTCTCACGTTTTAATTTCTTTTAATTCTTTATTTTAATATTCTTCCTCTTAATCATTCTTCTTAATCAGTATTCCCACTATTTATGTGAAACAATTGTTTTCCTCCTTTGATGTACATATTTTTTTAGATCTGGTAAAACATTTCTCATGTGAGGACCAGAAACATTCAGTGCCTTGTTTCAGTCACCATGAAAGCCAGCAGCAGAATGGAGACAACCTGCTTCCCAGCTCTGAGCCGGAAGACATTTCCCTGCACTTTTCACTGTTCTTCTCTTGGCTGCTTCAGATCCTCTGAAATTCTGAGTCAAATAAGGAAAATGCTAGATCCTGATGAATAAATCTAATGACCGTTCCATGACTAGTCAGATGTATACACGCTTCGCTTTCCCTCATTTATATACACCCAGGGGGAATAAAATGACTTGTATTTTAAGATTCTAAAGCAAATTAAAGGTCATTAACAGCACTCTGCTGTTTATTACTGATGATATTTGAATGAGAGAGAAATGAACTGAAAAGCAATATTTCTAGACTGATCAGGTCTAACTTCCATTTTTCTACAGGGTAGATGGTCTCAGCGTGGGACAGGTAAAGTGGATTTATTAACATTCTTCAGCTTTTAGTTGAAAGGGAAGGAAACAGAAAGAAGACATGCTCTGTCAATCCCCTCAGGATTTTTATTTTTTAATATATATTTTTAACGTATTATAGACCTTCTGATGTAGAACAACATGTAGACCAGATAAGACCAGCAAGGAAATAGCAACAAAAAATCTGAGACAAAATATTAGATAACTCTTGGGAATAATTTCCTCAGAATCAGGCAAGTCATCCCAATATATATATTTTATCTTGTTTACCCTTAGCCTGTTAAAATAAAACATAAATTTTCTCCATGCAAATGCTATTTCAAGGCAAGAATAATAATAAGTAGCTATGTTCTTATCATAGTCCCGTATTGTCTTGTCAGTTGCTAGTAATATCCAGGAACACCTTTTCTCCCTGTTTTGTTGTGTAGTGATTCAAACACAGCTACCATTTTGAGCTCATTTGTGATTTGTTTTTAAACATATTCAGCTCTTTCACATTGGTTTGCAAAGGCAGGAGTGTTGATTAAAATGTAAAGCATCTTGCTCTAGCATGAGGAAAAACTAGCTTGTCTTTTTAGAACTAGGTGGAAGATTTCCAGTGAACTGGATCTCAAATGGTAAATGGTGATTCAAGAGAACTGAAGCCTTCTGTGGGATCATGATGATTGCATGACTGTTGTGGAAACCTGGGAGGTAAGCTCTAAGCTACCTCCAGACCTACCTGGCTGAATACTGTAATACTTGCTTCTTGGGATCTCTGTTTTACCAGTATGGCCTAAAACCCTTGCTATCTCACTGGCTTGAAATTTTCTTCAAAGAAATACATGCCATGTTATGCATTTACAGTTTTGTGTTTGCTTGGGTTTTTTATTTCCAAAGTAAAAGATTAAAAAGTCCCAAATTTTCCATAGGATGAGGATACTGATTCCTGTGTAGCTCTGTCCACCTGTGGTTGGAAATTCAGACTCAGCACAATTCCCAGCCTCCCACCACCCACAGCCCTGCAGTCAGCTAAGAGTAATTACATTTGATCAAATATTTCCCGTATGCCATTTTTAAATAGTAAGGGCCAGACTTGAATGTGGTGAAGTGAATTCCAGCTCTGCTGATGCCAATGGAATGAGATGAATCAACATCCATTATTGACTGCAATGCTTTCCTGCTAAAGTCTTTGACATCCGACTATAAACCACTAGCAGGCACTGATAACCTCTATCAGATGTGACAGGTGTATATATTAGAAGAATTCCTTTCATTTTAAAGGTACTAAAGCAATCCAAAACCTCTGTCTTACAATCTCCAAGCATCATATTGCTGGTATTGTCATTATTATTATTGCTCATACTATAGCTAGTTTTATTCTCTAATTCGTTGCAAAGTCATGCACAGATATCAGAGGATGCATTATTTCCTTTGTCTTGCCATTATTTCTAAGACTGACAGCAACTTATTTTAAATGACTGAATCTCAAGAACACCCGTTTTCTTTTGAGAGCTTATCAAATATAGTAAACTATGATTAGTGAATGCTAATCATTTGTATTCACTGGAGAAACTGATGTTTAATCAAGTTAATCTCATTGTCTATAAACAGTCTTTGACATCCTTTAAAGAAACAATTGTATCTTCTATTAGGGCCTTGATTCAGGGGATTAGGAATGGTTTATCTACAACCATTTAGCTCTTATGCTGCCAGATAAAAAACAGCCAAACTTGCTTGTGTCTGAAAGTTGTTAATATTACATTCTGTGGCTTAAATTTATTTGCCTGATCACAGAGATCATACATCTGGCTGCTGGTCTTTGACCTACCTGTTTTGTGAACCGACCACAGGCCTCTGAACCCATGTTCAAGGCCACACACTCTTATCTGCAGTACATCCGGAGGGTGATGGCAGAGGAAGAGTTGGGACAGGGAAGAAGAGAGGAAAGTCTGAACCTCTGATAGCCCTTTTGTGTGTATCACAGTGGTCATTTATCCAGAGTGCAGATGGGCAGTCACAGTGTCCATGACCTGACAACACCAGGTATCCCATCTGCTGTCATCACGGAGGCAAAATTTAGTTGCCTATATATAGCTTTCTGATACCATTTTAGATATTATGGCATCCTGCTGTCACTCCAGAAGGGCAGAGGTCTCCTTCATGTTCTGTGTCATATGGCTTAACCTCGTGAAGGAACGTTTGAAACTTTAGGAGAGCACTAATGGCACAGGATCTTGTCACCGCATGATGTTTAGGCAATTGAAACATGGCTCATGACAAGATATTCCCCATCTGCCACCAAGGCAGTGGGATTTCTAACGAAAGAAATCCAGTTGGTCACTGTCCTACAGTACAGGCAGATCTGCCATGGACATCACATGTGAATACAGATGCGCAGGGTTAAGTCAGGGATCACACAGGCTTCAGCACCTTCTCTGGGTACAGCTCTTAAAGAAAAAGCAGTTATAACCTGGCAGGCAGGGGGAATTTATTCTTTTGCCTGAATAAAAGTGTGCATTAATTTAAAATTTATTTTCCATGAAAACTCACAAATATGAATTTCTATAAAGCTCTAATAAGGAAATAAGGTTGTTAGGATTAGTCTGAAATATGAGCAGAGACATGGAGATACCAATGTAATAACTAAACACATATCTGTAGGCCTATCTCAATATTATTTTCCCAGCTCAATATAAGGACAATACAGAAAGCTGTGGTCAAATATGGGATTTTATTTCATTATTGTAGTCAGTGGTTACTTAATTAAGCCAATACCTCTTTCACCAACTCAAGAAATTGCAAATAAGTCAGCCTCTTGGCAAGAAAATAATCTTCAGGAGTATTTTCACAAACACTCATGCACAAACCCCAGCCAGGAATTTATGCTCTTCCAAATACTACAGGGAAAAATGTGTTATTATTGCCCAGCTGACTACTTGAACCAGTGGTTTATCATAAAGCTTTTTTGTTTCTGAAGTGATAATTTAAGAATTAATCATTGCAGGGAAGAAATCTTAAAAAAAAAAAGCTTTTCAGACTTTCTCTTTGGGCTGCCAATTGACCTGCTGTTTACTGAACCATCATCTATTTATTTCAGTCTCATCTGGTGTAGTTAGCTTGTCAGGGTTGTTCAGTCTTCTCTGTTGTTCAATCTGTGATGTAGCAACACTGAGCCACAAAAGCAAAACAAATAAGAAGTTATGCTTAGCAATAAGACAAGAGGCTTCCTACTAGCTCAATGTAACAGCATGAAAGTATTATAGAATATAAAGTACTGTAGAACCCTTCTGGGTGGAAATCCCAGATGAGATTGCCCCTAATGGTAAAGATTGTTATATTAGCGTTGCACTTCTGAACACTTGGCTGAGGCAACAGGGAAATGATGATGATCAGGAAATGTAAAGCAAGACAAGAGAGACTGCAAATTTATGAGAGATAAGAAGAGTAAAAATATCTCATTGCCCCCATATGGACTGAATAAGTGCCTATTAAGAAGAAGGTGTGGAGAAACAGTTTTTGCATGTAAAGAAAAGAAATGACTGTTTACTAGAACACCTTGTTTTAGAATCTACAGGAAAAATGTTATTCTAGATTTCATTTTGAATGGGGCATGGGACCTAGTTCAACAAATATAAGTGGAAGATCCACTTTGTGGTACTGACCACCATTTAACTGAGAAAGCAACTTAAAACCACCACATGGATATTCAGTTCAAGAAAGGCTACTGTGTGAACAAGGTAAATTGACAAAAAAAAAACA